>JASJET010000469.1:0-82754 GCA_034092305.1 Diaprepes abbreviatus
GAGAAGGAGATCCGAAAATGGGCTATTTGTAATAATTTACACCCGGAAACTTATTTTTCAGGGAAATACGGAAAGATCTCTAAAATTCCTGGTCTAATTTTGCAAAATAATTTAGAATCCTTCATTATCAATACTTCTTACTAACTTTTCTGGGAAAACAAGGGAATTACAGTACAAGATGGAAAATATTCTATGAATTCAAAAATTTTGTTCAAATCTTGATTCAGTTCATTTGCATTACTTGTGTTTTGTAAGAGAAGTACAGGACTCTGGAATTAGATTAGAGACGGAAAGACGAAAATAGGCTAATTTTGTTAATTCAGAGAATTAGAGAATATGTCTAAAATTATTGGTTTAATTGTATAAGATATTTATAAATTCTTCATTTTCAGTAGATATTCGCTATCTATATTCCCATCCCATGGATGTATAATATTTCCATTTAAAAAAATTGCATTTCTGTACAGTTTTTAACAAAAATATCCTTCTAAAAACGTCCAATCCTTTATTTAGTTTAATGTCCGTGTCCAATGAGGCGGGTGATATTCAATATCCAACGGGTTGATATGGAGGGTCTTCTACGTAGGTTCTGACCGGTGCGCCAAGAAACACGGCAATTTTTCCAACATCTATTTAATTTTATTTCATATAATATTTAAAAGTCATGAATTTTTGGTCCTCCTCTTGTAACTTTACTAGGAAAACAAAGAAATTGCAACAATAAGAAAGAAATAATCATTGAATTTAAAATTTTTGTTGGTATTTCTTCTAAAATATGTGGCCCTTCTTGGTTTTAATATTAGAATTACAAGTGTCTGATCTTAGATTATAGACAGAAAGTCAAAAATGGACAGTTTGTATTAATATACTTCAAGAAATGTTCTTTTTTGGGAAGTTTTGTAAATCTCAGCACATTTTTGACTTTCTCCGAAAGTAGTGTAAGATTTGACTTCTAGAACACCCTCAGGCTATATATTAATTTACAAATAATGGTAATTATTATTCAATGTGTGTATCAAATTAAGGTCTAAATTGTCAGTTAGATTTATTGCGGAACTGTAAGTATGTGTTATGTGTGTAACAAGTTGTTGTTATACAGGGTGATATAAAAAAGCTAGTACATGAAATTAATCACTGGTCGGGAACTCCGCGTGTGGGGTGGCTTGGATTTTGTAAGAAAAGTACTAGATTCTGGAACTAGATTAGACACAGAAAGACGAAAATAGGCTAATTTTGTTAATTTACTCAACAAAACTGATTGATGCAGAGAAGAACGAGAATATGTCTAAGACTATATTCTAATTTCATAGGATATTTATAAATTCTTCATTTTCAGTAGATACTCGCTATCTATATTACCATCCCATTGATGAATAATATTTCCATTTAAAAAAATTATATTTTTGTACAGTTTTTAACAAAGATATCCTTCTAAAAACGTCTAATCCATTATTTAGTTTAATGTCCGTGTCCAATGAGGCGGGTAATTTTCAATATTCAAGGAATTGATATGGAGGGTCCTCTAGGTAGGTTAAGATCGGCGCGCCAAGAAACACGGCAATTCTTCCAACATCTTAATTAAATAAATTAAATAAATTAAATAAATTAAATAAATTAAATAAATTAAATAAATTAAATAAATTAAATAAATTAAATAAATTAAATAAATTAAATAAATTAAATAAATTAAATAAATTAAATAAATTAAATGAATTAAATAAATTAAATAAATTAAATGAATTAAATAAATTAAATAAATTAAATGAATTAAATAAATTAAATCAATTAAATGAATTAAAGCAATTAAATAAATTAAATCAATTAAATCAATTAAATAAATTAAATAAATTAAATAAATTAAATAAATTAAATAAATTAAATAAATTAAATAAATTAAATAAATTAAATAAATTAAATAAATTAAATAAATTAAATAAATTAAATAAATTAAATAAATTAAATAAATTAAATAAATTAAATAAATTAAATAAATTAAATAAATTAAATAAATTAAATAAATTAAATAAATTAAATAAATTAAATAAATTAAATAAATTAAATAAATTAAATAAATTAAATAAATTAAATAAATTAAATAAATTAAATAAATTAAATAAATTAAATAAATTAAATAAATTAAATAAATTAAATAAATTAAATAAATTAAATAAATTAAATAAATTAAATAAATTAAATAAATTAAATAAATTAAATAAATTAAATAAATTAAATAAATTAAATAAATTAAATAAATTAAATAAATTAAATAAATTAAATAAATTAAATAAATTAAATAAATTAAATAAATTAAATAAATTAAATAAATTAAATAAATTAAATAAATTAAATAAATTAAATAAATTAAATAAATTAAATAAATTAAATAAATTAAATAAATTAAATAAATTAAATAAATTAAATAAATTAAATAAATTAAATAAATTAAATAAATTAAATAAATTAAATAAATTAAATAAATTAAATAAATTAAATAAATTAAATAAATTAAATAAATTAAATAAATTAAATAAATTAAATAAATTAAATAAATTAAATAAATTAAATAAATTAAATAAATTAAATAAATTAAATAAATTAAATAAATTAAATAAATTAAATAAATTAAATAAATTAAATAAATTAAATAAATTAAATAAATTAAATAAATTAAATAAATTAAATAAATTAAATAAATTAAATAAATTAAATAAATTAAATAAATTAAATAAATTAAATAAATTAAATAAATTAAATAAATTAAATAAATTAAATAAATTAAATAAATTAAATAAATTAAATAAATTAAATAAATTAAATAAATTAAATAAATTAAATAAATTAAATAAATTAAATAAATTAAATAAATTAAATAAATTAAATAAATTAAATAAATTAAATAAATTAAATAAATTAAATAAATTAAATAAATTAAATAAATTAAATAAATTAAATAAATTAAATAAATTAAATAAATTAAATAAATTAAATAAATTAAATAAATTAAATAAATTAAATAAATTAAATAAATTAAATAAATTAAATAAATTAAATAAATTAAATAAATTAAATAAATTAAATAAATTAAATAAATTAAATAAATTAAATAAATTAAATAAATTAAATAAATTAAATAAATTAAATAAATTAAATAAATTAAATAAATTAAATAAATTAAATAAATTAAATAAATTAAATAAATTAAATAAATTAAATAAATTAAATAAATTAAATAAATTAAATAAATTAAATAAATTAAATAAATTAAATAAATTAAATAAATTAAATAAATTAAATAAATTAAATAAATTAAATAAATTAAATAAATTAAATAAATTAAATAAATTAAATAAATTAAATAAATTAAATAAATTAAATAAATTAAATAAATTAAATAAATTAAATAAATTAAATAAATTAAATAAATTAAATAAATTAAATAAATTAAATAAATTAAATAAATTAAATAAATTAAATAAATTAAATAAATTAAATAAATTAAATAAATTAAATAAATTAAATAAATTAAATAAATTAAATAAATTAAATAAATTAAATAAATTAAATAAATTAAATAAATTAAATAAATTAAATAAATTAAATAAATTAAATAAATTAAATAAATTAAATAAATTAAATAAATTAAATAAATTAAATAAATTAAATAAATTAAATAAATTAAATAAATTAAATAAATTAAATAAATTAAATAAATTAAATAAATTAAATAAATTAAATAAATTAAATAAATTAAATAAATTAAATAAATTAAATAAATTAAATAAATTAAATAAATTAAATAAATTAAATAAATTAAATAAATTAAATAAATTAAATAAATTAAATAAATTAAATAAATTAAATAAATTAAATAAATTAAATAAATTAAATAAATTAAATAAATTAAATAAATTAAATAAATTAAATAAATTAAATAAATTAAATAAATTAAATAAATTAAATAAATTAAATAAATTAAATAAATTAAATAAATTAAATAAATTAAATAAATTAAATAAATTAAATAAATTAAATAAATTAAATAAATTAAATAAATTAAATAAATTAAATAAATTAAATAAATTAAATAAATTAAATAAATTAAATAAATTAAATAAATTAAATAAATTAAATAAATTAAATAAATTAAATAAATTAAATAAATTAAATAAATTAAATAAATTAAATAAATTAAATAAATTAAATAAATTAAATAAATTAAATAAATTAAATAAATTAAATAAATTAAATAAATTAAATAAATTAAATAAATTAAATAAATTAAATAAATTAAATAAATTAAATAAATTAAATAAATTAAATAAATTAAATAAATTAAATAAATTAAATAAATTAAACAAATTAAACAAATTAAACAAATTAAACAAATTAAACAAATTAAACAAATTAAACAAATTAAACAAATTAAACAAATTAAATAAATTAAATAAATTAAATAAATTAAATAAATTAAATAAATTAAATAAATTAAATAAATTAAATAAATTAAATAAATTAAATAAATTAAATAAATTAAATAAATTAAATAAATTAAATAAATTAAATTAATTAAATTAATTAAATTAATTAAATTAATTAAATTAATTAAATTAATTAAATTAATTAAATAAATTAAATAAATTAAATAAATTAAATAAATTAAATAAATTAAATAAATTAAATAAATTAAATAAATTAAATAAATTAAATAAATTAAATAAATTAAATAAATTAAATAAATTAAATAAATTAAATAAATTAAATAAATTAAATAAATTAAATAAATTAAATAAATTAAATAAATTAAATAAATTAAATAAATTAAATAAATTAAATAAATTAAATAAATTAAATAAATTAAATAAATTAAATAAATTAAATAAATTAAATAAATTAAATAAATTAAATAAATTAAATAAATTAAATAAATTAAATAAATTAAATAAATTAAATAAATTAAATAAATTAAATAAATTAAATAAATTAAATAAATTAAATAAATTAAATAAATTAAATAAATTAAATAAATTAAATAAATTAAATAAATTAAATAAATTAAATAAATTAAATAAATTAAATAAATTAAATAAATTAAACAAATTAAATAAATTAAACAAATTAAAAAATTAAATAAATTAAATAAATTAAATAAATTAAATAAATTAAATAAATTAAATAAATTAAATAAATTAAATAAATTAAATAAATTAAATAAATTTAATAAATTAAATAAATTTAATAAATTTAATAAATTAAATAAATTTAATAAATTTAATAAATTAAATAAATTTAATAAATTTAATAAATTAAATAAATTTAATAAATTAAATAAATTAAATAAATTAAATAAATTAAATAAATTAAATAAATTAAATAAATTAAATAAATTAAATAAATTAAATAAATTAAATAAATTAAATAAATTAAATATTTTAAATAAATTAAATAAATTAAATAAATTAAATAAATTATATAAATTAAATAAATTAAATAAATAAATAAATTAAATAAATTAAATAAATAAATAAATTAAATAAATAAATAAATTAAATAAATTAAATATATTAAATAAATTAAATAAATTAAATAAATTAAATAAATTAAATATTTTAAATAAATTAAATAAACTAAAAACATTAAATAAATTTATTTAATTAATTTATTTAATTTATTAATTTTTTTAATTTATTAATTTATTTAATTTATTTAATTTATTTAATTTATTTAATTTATTTAATTTATTTAATTTATTTAATTTATTTAATTTATTTAATTTATTTAATTTATTTAATTTATTTAATTTATTTAATTTATTTAATTTATTTAATTTATTTAATTTATTTAATTTATTTAATTTATTTAATTTATTTAATTTATTTAATTTATTTAATTTATATAATTTATTTAATTTATTTAATTTATTTAATTTATTTAATTTATTTAATTTATTTAATTTATTTAATTTATTTAATTTATTTAATTTATTTAATTTATTTAATTTATTTAATTTATTTAATTTATTTAATTTATTTAATTTATTTAATTTATTTAATTTATTTAATTTATTTAATTTATTTAATTTATTTAATTTATTTAATTTATTTAATTTATTTAATTTATTTAATTTATTTAATTTATTTAATTTATTTAATTTATTTAATTTATTTAATTTATTTAATTTATTTAATTTATTTAATTTATTTAATTTATTTAATTTATTTAATTTATTTAATTTATTTAATTTATTTAATTTATTTAATTTATTTAATTTATTTAATTTATTTAATTTATTTAATTTATTTAATTTATTTAATTTATTTAATTTATTTAATTTATTTAATTTATTTAATTTATTTAATTTATTTAATTTATTTAATTTATTTAATTTATTTAATTTATTTAATTTATTTAATTTATTTAATTTATTTAATTTATTTAATTTATTTAATTTATTTAATTTATTTAATTTATTTAATTTATTTAATTTATTTAATTTATTTAATTTATTTAATTTATTTAATTTATTTAATTTATTTAATTTATTTAATTTATTTAATTTATTTAATTTATTTAATTTATTTAATTTATTTAATTTATTTAATTTATTTAATTTATTTAATTTATTTAATTTATTTAATTTATTTAATTTATTTAATTTATTTAATTTATTTAATTTATTTAATTTATTTAATTTATTTAATTTATTTAATTTATTTAATTTATTTAATTTATTTAATTTATTTAATTTATTTAATTTATTTAATTTATTTAATTTATTTAATTTATTTAATTTATTTAATTTATTTAATTTATTTAATTTATTTAATTTATTTAATTTATTTAATTTATTTAATTTATTTAATTTATTTAATTTATTTAATTTATTTAATTTATTTAATTTATTTAATTTATTTAATTTATTTAATTTATTTAATTTATTTAATTTATTTAATTTATTTAATTTATTTAATTTATTTAATTTATTTAATTTATTTAATTTATTTAATTTATTTAATTTATTTAATTTATTTAATTTATTTAATTTATTTAATTTATTTAATTTATTTAATTTATTTAATTTATTTAATTTATTTAATTTATTTAATTTATTTAATTTATTTAATTTATTTAATTTATTTAATTTATTTAATTTATTTAATTTATTTAATTTATTTAATTTATTTAATTTATTTAATTTATTTAATTTATTTAATTTATTTAATTTATTTAATTTATTTAATTTATTTAATTTATTTAATTTATTTAATTTATTTAATTTATTTAATTTATTTAATTTATTTAATTTATTTAATTTATTTAATTTATTTAATTTATTTAATTTATTTAATTTATTTAATTTATTTAATTTATTTAATTTATTTAATTTATTTAATTTATTTAATTTATTTAATTTATTTAATTTATTTAATTTATTTAATTTATTTAATTTATTTAATTTATTTAATTTATTTAATTTATTTAATTTATTTAATTTATTTAATTTATTTAATTTATTTAATTTATTTAATTTATTTAATTTATTTAATTTATTTAATTTATTTAATTTATTTAATTTATTTAATTTATTTAATTAAGATGTTGGAAGAATTGCCGTGTTTCTTGGCGCGCCGGTCTTAACCTACCTAGAGGACCCTCCATTTCAATTCCTTGAATATTGAAAATTACCCGCCTCATTGGACACGGACATTAAACTAAATAATGGATTAGACGTTTTTAGAAGGATATCTTTGTTAAAAACTGTACAGAAATATAATTTTTTTAAATGGAAATATTATTCATCAATGGGATGGTAATATAGATAGCGAGTATCTACTGAAAATGAAGAATTTATAAATATCCTATGAAATTAGAATATAATCTTAGACATATTCTCGTTCTTCTCTGCATCAATCAGTTTTGTTGAGTAAATTAACAAAATTAGCCTATTTTCGTCTTTCTGTGTCTAATCTAGTTCCAGAATCTAGTACTTTTCTTACAAAATCCAAGCCACCCCACACGCGGAGTTCCCGACCAGTGATTAATTTCATGTACTAGCTTTTTTATATCACCCTGTATAACAACAACTTGTTACACACATAACACATACTTACAGTTCCGCAATAAATCTAACTGACAATTTAGACCTTAATTTGATACACACATTGAATAATAATTACCATTATTTGTAAATTAATATATAGCCTGAGGGTGTTCTAGAAGTCAAATCTTACACTACTTTCGGAGAAAGTCAAAAATGTGCTGAGATTTACAAAACTTCCCAAAAAAGAACATTTCTTGAAATATATTAATACAAACGGTCCATTTTTGACTTTCTGTCTATAATCTAAGATCAGACACTTGTAATTCTAATATTAAAACCAAGAAGGGCCACATATTTTAGAAGAAATACGAACAAAAATTTTAAATTCAATGATTATTTCTTTCCTATTGTTGCAATTTCTTTGTTTTCCTAGTAAAGTTACAAGAGGAGGACCAAAAATTCATGACTTTTAAATATTATATGAAATAAAAGTAAATAGATGTTGGAAAAATTGCCGTGTTTCTTGGCGCACCGGTCAGAACCTACGTAGAAGACCCTCCATATCAACCCGTTGGATATTGAATATCACCCGCCTCATTGGACACGGACATTAAACTAAATAAAGGATTGGACGTTTTTAGAAGGATATTTTTGTTAAAAACTGTACAGAAATGCAATTTTTTTAAATGGAAATATTATACATCCATGGGATGGGAATATAGATAGCGAATATCTACTGAAAATGAAGAATTTATAAATATCTTATACAATTAAACCAATAATTTTAGACATATTCTCTAATTCTCTGAATTAACAAAATTAGCCTATTTTCGTCTTTCCGTCTCTAATCTAATTCCAGAGTCCTGTACTTCTCTTACAAAACACAAGTAATGCAAATGAACTGAATCAAGATTTGAACAAAATTTTTGAATTCATAGAATATTTTCCATCTTGTACTGTAATTCCCTTGTTTTCCCAGAAAAGTTAGTAAGAAGTATTGATAATGAAGGATTCTAAATTATTTTGCAAAATTAGACCAGGAATTTTAGAGATCTTTCCGTATTTCCCTGAAAAATAAGTTTCCGGGTGTAAATTATTACAAATAGCCCATTTTCGGATCTCCTTCTCCAATCTAAGTTTGGAATCTTGTACTTCTCATATAAAATCCAAGAAATGCTGGTAAGTTGAGTTTAAATTAGAGCCAAACATCTAAATTCAAAGGATATTTCGAATTTCCATATTTTCCTAGAGATATTATAACGAATGAATCGAAAATAGAGGATTTTTAGAATACTACTCTAAATAAAATTAATATGCTTGGAGTAATTTTCGTATTTGCCTTAAAAATGGAATACAAAGAGATTACGGCACAAAATACGAAGGAATCATTGAATTTAGTCTTTTCGTTCTAATTTGAGCTCAATTTAGACTAAATGGGTCGTTTTTATTAACTTACGCTTCAAAACTCATTTTTTAGGGAAATATGAATAGATCTCGAAGATTAGTAGTATTATTTTTCATGAACTCTTGCATTTTTGATACTTCTTTATACGTTGTCTTGGAAAACTCAATATACTTACATTTCTTGGTTTTTGTAGTAGAAGTACAAGATTGTGAACTGAGATCAGAGATAGAGAGCTCAAAATGGACCATTTGGGTTA
This sequence comes from Diaprepes abbreviatus, assembly GCA_034092305.1. Classification (NCBI taxonomy): domain Eukaryota; kingdom Metazoa; phylum Arthropoda; class Insecta; order Coleoptera; family Curculionidae; genus Diaprepes; species Diaprepes abbreviatus. The sequence continues at coordinate 9,700 of JASJET010000469.1, forward strand.
ATTTACATCCCGAAATTTATTTTTCAAGGAAATACAAAAGGAACTATAAGATTATTATTATTTTTTTCTATAATATTTAATTAATCCTGCATTTTCAAGAAATGCAAGTATATTGAGTTTTCCAATACAACGTATTAAAGAAGTATGAAAAATGTAAGATTTCATGCAAAAAAATTCTATTTATCTTAGAGATCTATTTATATTTCCCTAAAAAATGGCTTTTGGAGCGTAAGATAACAAGAACGACCCATTTAGTCAATAGTTTAGGGTAAATTAAGCTCAAATTGGAACAAAAAGTCTAAATTCTATGATTTCATCGTATATTGTATCGTAATCTCCTTGTAATCCATTTTTAAGGGAAATACGAAAATATCTCCAAGAATATTTGATTTATTAAGAGTAGTATTCTAAAAAATCCCCATTTTCGATTCTTTCGTTATAACATCACTAGGAAAATATGGAAATACGAAATAATCATTGAATTTAGCCGTTTGGCTCAAATTTAAACTTAACTTACTAGCATTTCTTGGATTTTATATGAGAAGTACAAGATTCCAAACTTAGATTGGAGAATGAAATTCGAAAATTGGCTAATTGTGATAATTTACATCCGGAAACTAATTTTTCAGGAAAATACGGAAAGATCTCTGTAATTACAGGTCTAATTTTGTAAAATAATTTACGAAATAATAATTGAATTTAGATGTTTGGCTCTAATTTAAACTCCACTTACTAGCAATTCTTGGATTTTTATGAGAAGTAAAAGATTGCAAACTTAGATTGGAGAATTAAAGCCGAAAATGGGCCATGTGTGATAATTTACATCCGGAAAGTTATTTTTCAGGGAAATACGAAAAGATCTCTAAAACCACTGGAAATATCGATTGTGCAAGATTCTTAAATTTCTTATAAGACTAAACCAATAATCTCCGAGATAATATCGTATTTTCCTGAAAAATAAATTTTGGGAAGTTGATTTACATAAATGGTCCATTTTTGATTTTCTGCCTATAATCTAAGTTCAGAATCTTGCACTTCTACTTCAAAATCCAAGAAATGTATGGAAAATAAGTTCAAATTAGAATCAAATACGTGAATTCAATGATTATTTCCAATTCTGAGCTGTAATTGCCTTTGTTTTCCTAGAAAGATTATTACAGAAGTATCGAAAATGCAGAATTCTCAAATATTTTAGAAAATTAAAATAATTATCTTAAAGATCTTTCCGTATTTCCCTGAAAAATATGTCTCGGAATGGTAGTTACCACAAATGGCACTTTTTGACTTTCTGTCTATAATCTAAGTTCAGGATTTAGTACTTCTACTATGAAAACCAAGAATGGAGCTTAATTCTTTCGAAATAATCATAAAGCACCCAAATTCGATGATTTTCTCGTATTTCCTTATTTTAATGGAGAAGTTGTTATAACTTTTGTTACAAAGAATCGAAAATGCAGGTTTTTTAATATGTTACCCTAAATAAAACTTGTTATCTCTGAAATATATTCGTATTTCCCTTAAAAATGGATAAAAATGAGATTACAGCACAGAATATGAAGAAATCATTGAATATAGACATTTTGTTCTAATTTGGATACAATTTACTTTAGATTAGAGATTGAAAGTCCAAAATAGGTCGTTTTTATTAACTTACATTCTAAAACCCATTTCTCATTGAAATATGAATAGATCTCTAATATTGAGAGCATGATTTTGTATATTATTCAAAAGCCTTGCAGTTTTGATACTTCTTTATAAGTTCTCTTGGAAAATAAGGAAATTACAACTCTAAATACGGAAAAAATCATTGAATTTAAAGTTTTTGATCTTATTTCGACTAAATTAGGTCGCATTTCTTGGTCTTTGTATTAGAACTTCAAGATTCTGAACTTAGATTGTAGACTGAATGACAAAAATGGGCCATTTGTATTAATTTACTTTCCGAAACCTATTTCGCAGAGGAATACGAGAAGATTTCTAAGATTATCTGGTTTATTTGGTATAATATTAAAAAATCCTGCCTTTTCGATATTTCGATAATAACTTTTTCTTCCTTTTCGATATTTCTATAATAACTTTTCTAGGAGAACAAAAGAATTACAGCACAAAATACGAAATAATCACTAAATTTAGCAGTTTTGTGCTAATTTGGACTAAATTTACTTGCATTTCTTGGTTTTTGTGGAAGAAGAACAGGGTTCTGAACTTTAGACTAAAGTCGGAAAGTCCAAAATGGGCCGTTTGTGTCAATATCAATCCCGAAATTAACTATTCAAGGAAATACGAAACGATCTCCAAGATTATTGGTATTATTTTGTATATTATTTAAATATTCTACATTTTCGATACTCCTATACCAGCTTTTCTAGAAAAACAAGATGATTAAATCACAAAATACGAAATAATCAGTGAAGTCATACATTTTGTTCTAATTTGGAATCAATGTACATGGATTTCTTGGATTTTGTAGGAGAACTACAAGACGTTATACATAGATTAGAGACTGAAAGTCAATAATGGGCCATTTTTATTGTTTTTAAAAAAAATGTAACATGTTAATATCAGTTAGAATTCTAATTTAACTTTTGTGAATCGTAACATTGCATCCTTACTTAAACCGGGAGATGTAAAGTATTGTGCGAGATCTAATTTTATATGTTTAGCGACACATTTCGAAAATCTTCAAAGAAATCTGTTAATATGAGAACATCAGGAAGTAAATAAATTTTTGTATAATCCATTAAAATTTGACATATTAAGATTGCTGCGTTTTCGACACTTCTATTCTAACTTTCTTTGAAAGACAAGATATTTATATCACAAAATCCGAATTAATCAGTGAAATCACACATTTTGTTCTTATTTGAAATCAGATTACAGGATATCTTGCTTTTTGTAGTAAAAGTACAAGATTTTTAATAGAGATTAGAGATTGAAAGACAAAATTGGGCCGTTTTTGTTAATTTACTTTTCAAAAACCATTTTTCGGGGAAATACGAAAAGATCTCGAATATGATTTGTATTACTTTATGTAATATTTAAAAATTTTGTATTTTTAATACTCCTGTTTTAACTTCACTAGGAAAACAACGACATTACAACAAAAAAATAAGAAATAATCATTGAATTTAAAATATGTATTCTTATTTCATCTTAAGTAGGCGACATTTCTTGGTTTCTGTATTAGAATAAAAAGATTCTTAACTTTGATTATAGACAGAAAGGTAAAAATGGACCGTTTGTAATTATATACTTCAAGAAATGCATTATTTTGAGAGATTTTGGAAATCTCCAAAAATCCTAGTAGTCACTTGGCCACCTTGCGTGGGAAAAAAATTTCGACGTTCGGGACATATTTTGAAAATTAAAACTTTCAATGGTTTTCGTCGTTGTGATGAAGAAATTTATTAGAAATTATAAAAATTAAACCCACAAAATAGAAGTACAATAAATTAAATAAATTAAATAAATTAAATAAATTAAATAAATTAAATAAATTAAATAAATTAAATAAATTAAATAAATTAAATAAATTAAATAAATTAAATAAATTAAATAAATTAAATAAATTAAATAAATTAAATAAATTAAATAAATTAAATAAATTAAATAAATTAAATAAATTAAATAAATTAAATAAATTAAATAAATTAAATAAATTAAATAAATTAAATAAATTAAATAAATTAAATAAATTAAATAAATTAAATAAATTAAATAAATTAAATAAATTAAATAAATTAAATAAATTAAATAAATTAAATAAATTAAATAAATTAAATAAATTAAATAAATTAAATAAATTAAATAAATTAAATAAATTAAATAAATTAAATAAATTAAATAAATTAAATAAATTAAATAAATTAAATAAATTAAATAAATTAAATAAATTAAATAAATTAAATAAATTAAATAAATTAAATAAATTAAATAAATTAAATAAATTAAATAAATTAAATAAATTAAATAAATTAAATAAATTAAATAAATTAAATAAATTAAATAAATTAAATAAATTAAATAAATTAAATAAATTAAATAAATTAAATAAATTAAATAAATTAAATAAATTAAATAAATTAAATAAATTAAATAAATTAAATAAATTAAATAAATTAAATAAATTAAATAAATTAAATAAATTAAATAAATTAAATAAATTAAATAAATTAAATAAATTAAATAAATTAAATAAATTAAATAAATTAAATAAATTAAATAAATTAAATAAATTAAATAAATTAAATAAATTAAATAAATTAAATAAATTAAATAAATTAAATAAATTAAATAAATTAAATAAATTAAATAAATTAAATAAATTAAATAAATTAAATAAATTAAATAAATTAAATAAATTAAATAAATTAAATAAATTAAATAAATTAAATAAATTAAATAAATTAAATAAATTAAATAAATTAAATAAATTAAATAAATTAAATAAATTAAATAAATTAAATAAATTAAATAAATTAAATAAATTAAATAAATTAAATAAATTAAATAAATTAAATAAATTAAATAAATTAAATAAATTAAATAAATTAAATAAATTAAATAAATTAAATAAATTAAATAAATTAAATAAATTAAATAAATTAAATAAATTAAATAAATTAAATAAATTAAATAAATTAAATAAATTAAATAAATTAAATAAATTAAATAAATTAAATAAATTAAATAAATTAAATAAATTAAATAAATTAAATAAATTAAATAAATTAAATAAATTAAATAAATTAAATAAATTAAATAAATTAAATAAATTAAATAAATTAAATAAATTAAATAAATTAAATAAATTAAATAAATTAAATAAATTAAATAAATTAAATAAATTAAATAAATTAAATAAATTAAATAAATTAAATAAATTAAATAAATTAAATAAATTAAATAAATTAAATAAATTAAATAAATTAAATAAATTAAATAAATTAAATAAATTAAATAAATTAAATAAATTAAATAAATTAAATAAATTAAATAAATTAAATAAATTAAATAAATTAAAAAAATTAAATAAATTAAATAAATTAAATAAATTAAATAAATTAAATTAAATAAATAAATTAAATAAATTAAATTAAATAAATAAATTAAATAAATTAAATTAAATAAATAAATTAAATAAATTAAATTAAATAAATAAATTAAATAAATTAAATTAAATAAATAAATTAAATAAATTAAATTAAATAAATAAATTAAATAAATTAAATTAAATAAATAAATTAAATAAATTAAATTAAATAAATAAATTAAATAAATTAAATTAAATAAATAAATTAAATAAATTAAATTAAATAAATAAATTAAATAAATTAAATTAAATAAATAAATTAAATAAATTAAATTAAATAAATAAATTAAATAAATTAAATTAAATAAATAAATTAAATAAATTAAATTAAATAAATAAATTAAATAAATTAAATAAATTAAATTAAATAAATAAATTAAATAAATTAAATTAAATAAATAAATTAAATAAATTAAATTAAATAAATAAATTAAATAAAATAAATTAAATAAATAAATTAAATAAATTAAATTAAATAAATAAATTAAATAAATTAAATTAAATAAATAAATTAAATAAATTAAATTAAATAAATAAATTAAATAAATTAAATTAAATAAATAAATTAAATAAATTAAATTAAATAAATAAATTAAATAAATTAAATTAAATAAATAAATTAAATAAATTAAATTAAATAAATAAATTAAATAAATTAAATTAAATAAATAAATTAAATAAATTAAATTAAATAAATAAATTAAATAAATTAAATTAAATAAATAAATTAAATAAATTAAATTAAATAAATAAATTAAATAAATTAAATTAAATAAATAAATTAAATAAATTAAATTAAATAAATAAATTAAATAAATTAAATTAAATAAATAAATTAAATAAATTAAATTAAATAAATAAATTAAATAAATTAAATTAAATAAATAAATTAAATAAATTAAATTAAATAAATAAATTAAATAAATTAAATAAATTAAATAAATTAAATAAATTAAATAAATTAAATAAATTAATTTAAATAAATAAATTAAATAAATTAAATTAAATAAATAAATTAAATAAATTAAATTAAATAAATAAAATAAATAAATTAAATTAAATAAATAAATTAAATTAAATAAATAAATTAAATAAATTAAATTAAATAAATTAAATTAAATAAATTAATTAAATAAATTAAATAAATTAAATAAATTAAATAAATTAAATAAATTAAATAAATTAAATAAATTAAATAAATTAAATAAATTAAATAAATTAAATAAATTAAATAAATTAAATAAATTAAATAAATTAAATAAATTAAATAAATTAATAAATTAAAAAAATTAATAAATTAAATAAATTAAATTAAATAAATTTATTTGATGTTTTTAGTTTATTTAATTTATTTAAAATATTTAATTTATTTAATTTATTTAATTTATTTAATTTATTTAATTTATTTAATTTATTTAATTTATTTAATTTATTTAATTTATTTAATTTATTTAATTTTTTTAATTTATTTAATTTATTTAATTTATTTAATTTATTTAATTTATTTAATTTATTTAATTTATTTAATTTATTTAATTTATTTAATTTATTTAATTTATTTAATTTATTTAATTTATTTAATTTATTTAATTTATTTAATTTATTTAATTTATTTAATTTATTTAATTTATTTAATTTATTTAATTTATTTAATTTATTTAATTTATTTAATTTATTTAATTTATTTAATTTATTTAATTTATTTAATTTATTTAATTTATTTAATTTATTTAATTTATTTAATTTATTTAATTTATTTAATTTATTTAATTTATTTAATTTATTTAATTTATTTAATTTATTTAATTTATTTAATTTATTTAATTTATTTAATTTATTTAATTTATTTAATTTATTTAATTTATTTAATTTATTTAATTTATTTAATTTATTTAATTTATTTAATTTATTTAATTTATTTAATTTATTTAATTTATTTAATTTATTTAATTTATTTAATTTATTTAATTTATTTAATTTATTTAATTTATTTAATTTATTTAATTTATTTAATTTATTTAATTTATTTAATTTATTTAATTTATTTAATTTATTTAATTTATTTAATTTATTTAATTTATTTAATTTATTTAATTTATTTAATTTATTTAATTTATTTAATTTATTTAATTTATTTAATTTATTTAATTTATTTAATTTATTTAATTTATTTAATTTATTTAATTTATTTAATTTATTTAATTTATTTAATTTATTTAATTTATTTAATTTATTTAATTTATTTAATTTATTTAATTTATTTAATTTATTTAATTTATTTAATTTATTTAATTTATTTAATTTATTTAATTTATTTAATTTATTTAATTTATTTAATTTATTTAATTTATTTAATTTATTTAATTTATTTAATTTATTTAATTTATTTAATTTATTTAATTTATTTAATTTATTTAATTTATTTAATTAAGATGTTGGAAGAATTGCCGTGTTTCTTGGCGCGCCGGTCTTAACCTACCTAGAGGACCCTCCATTTCAATTCCTTGAATATTGAAAATTACCCGCCTCATTGGACACGGACATTAAACTAAATAATGGATTAGACGTTTTTAGAAGGATATCTTTGTTAAAAACTGTACAGAAATATAATTTTTTTAAATGGAAATATTATTCATCAATGGGATGGTAATATAGATAGCGAGTATCTACTGAAAATGAAGAATTTATAAATATCCTATGAAATTAGAATATAATCTTAGACATATTCTCGTTCTTCTCTGCATCAATCAGTTTTGTTGAGTAAATTAACAAAATTAGCCTATTTTCGTCTTTCTGTGTCTAATCTAGTTCCAGAATCTAGTACTTTTCTTACAAAATCCAAGCCACCCCACACGCGGAGTTCCCGACCAGTGATTAATTTCATGTACTAGCTTTTTTATATCACCCTGTATAACAACAACTTGTTACACACATAACACATACTTACAGTTCCGCAATAAATCTAACTGACAATTTAGACCTTAATTTGATACACACATTGGATAATAATTACCATTATTTGTAAATTAATATATAGCCTGAGGGTGTTCTAGAAGTCAAATCTTACACTACTTTCGGAGAAAGTCAAAAATGTGCTGAGATTTACAAAACTTCCCAAAAAAGAACATTTCTTGAAATATATTAATACAAACGGTCCATTTTTGACTTTCTGTCTATAATCTAAGATCAGACACTTGTAATTCTAATATTAAAACCAAGAAGGGCCACATATTTTAGAAGAAATACGAACAAAAATTTTAAATTCAATGATTATTTCTTTCTTATTGTTGCAATTTCTTTGTTTTCCTAGTAAAGTTACAAGAGGAGGACCAAAAATTCATGACTTTTAAATATTATATGAAATAAAAGTAAATAGATGTTGGAAAAATTGCCGTGTTTCTTGGCGCACCGGTCAGAACCTACGTAGAAGACCCTCCATATCAACCCGTTGGATATTGAATATCACCCGCCTCATTGGACACGGACATTAAACTAAATAAAGGATTGGACGTTTTTAGAAGGATATTTTTGTTAAAAACTGTACAGAAATGCAATTTTTTTAAATGGAAATATTATACATCCATGGGATGGGAATATAGATAGCGAATATCTACTGAAAATGAAGAATTTATAAATATCTTATACAATTAAACCAATAATTTTAGACATTCTCTGAATTAACAAAATTAGCCTATTTTCGTCTTTCCGTCTCTAATCTAATTCCAGAGTCCTGTACTTCTCTTACAAAACACAAGTAATGCAAATGAACTGAATCAAGATTTGAACAAAATTTTTGAATTCATAGAATATTTTCCATCTTGTACTGTAATTCCCTTGTTTTCCCAGAAAAGTTAGTAAGAAGTATTGATAATGAAGGATTCTAAATTATTTTGCAAAATTAGACCAGGAATTTTAGAGATCTTTCCGTATTTCCCTGAAAAATAAGTTTCCGGGTGTAAATTATTACAAATAGCCCATTTTCGGATCTCCTTCTCCAATCTAAGTTTGGAATCTTGTACTTCTCATATAAAATCCAAGAAATGCTGGTAAGTTGAGTTTAAATTAGAGCCAAACATCCAAATTCAAAGGATATTTCGAATTTCCATATTTTCCTAGAGATATTATAACGAATGAATCGAAAATGGAGGATTTTTAGAATACTACTCTAAATAAAATTAATATGTTTGGAGTAATTTTCGTATTTGCCTTAAAAATGGAATACAAGGAGATTACGGCACAAAATACGAAGGAATCATTGAATTTAGTCTTTTCGTTCTAATTTGAGCTCAATTTAGACTAAATGGGTCGTTTTTATTAACTTACGCTTCAAAACTCATTTTTTAGGGAAATATGAATAGATCTCGAAGATTAGTAGTATTATTTTGCATGAACTCTTGCATTTTTGATACTTCTTTATACGTTGTCTTGGAAAACTCAATATACTTACATTTCTTGGTTTTTGTAGTAGAAGTACAAGATTGTGAACTGAGATCAGAGATAGAGAGCTCAAAATGGACCATTTGGGTTAATTTACATCCCGAAATTTATTTTTCAAGGAAATACAAAAGGAACTATAAGATTATTATTATTTTTTTCTATAATATTTAATTAATCCTGCATTTTCAAGAAATGCAAGTATATTGAGTTTTCCAATACAACGTATTAAAGAAGTATGAAAAATATAAGATTTCATGCAAAAAAATTCTATTTATCTTAGAGATCTATTTATATTTCCCTAAAAAATGGCTTTTGGAGCGTAAGATAACAAGAACGACCAATTTAGTCAATAGTTTAGGGTAAATTAAGCTCAAATTGGAACAAAAAGTCTAAATTCTATGATTTCATCGTATATTGTATCGTAATCTCCTTGTAATCCATTTTTAAGGGAAATACGAAAATATCTCCAAGAATATTTGATTTATTAAGAGTAGTATTCTAAAAAATCCCCATTTTCGATTCTTTCGTTATAACATCACTAGGAAAATATGGAAATACGAAATAATCATTGAATTTAGCCGTTTGGCTCAAATTTAAACTTAACTTACTAGCATTTCTTGGATTTTATATGAGAAGTACAAGATTCCAAACTTAGATTGGAGAATGAAATTCGAAAATTGGCTAATTGTGATAATTTACATCCGGAAACTAATTTTTCAGGAAAATACGGAAAGATCTCTGTAATTACAGGTCTAATTTTGTAAAATAATTTACGAAATAATAATTGAATTTAGATGTTTGGCTCTAATTTAAACTCCACTTACTAGCAATTCTTGGATTTTTATGAGAAGTAAAAGATTGCAAACTTAGATTGGAGAATTAAAGCCGAAAATGGGCCATGTGTGATAATTTACATCCGGAAAGTTATTTTTCAGGGAAATACGAAAAGATCTCTAAAACCACTGGAAATATCGATTGTGCAAGATTCTTAAATTTCTTATAAGACTAAACCAATAATCTCCGAGATAATATCGTATTTTCCTGAAAAATAAATTTTGGGAAGTTGATTTACATAAATGGTCCATTTTTGATTTTCTGCCTATAATCTAAGTTCAGAATCTTGCACTTCTACTTCAAAATCCAAGAAATGTATGGAAAATAAGTTCAAATTAGAATCAAATACGTGAATTCAATGATTATTTCCAATTCTGAGCTGTAATTGCCTTTGTTTTCCTAGAAAGATTATTACAGAAGTATCGAAAATGCAGAATTCTCAAATATTTTAGAAAATTAAAATAATTATCTTAAAGATCTTTCCGTATTTCCCTGAAAAATATGTCTCGGAATGGTAGTTACCACAAATGGCACTTTTTGACTTTCTGTCTATAATCTAAGTTCAGGATTTAGTACTTCTACTATGAAAACCAAGAATGGAGCTTAATTCTTTCGAAATAATCATAAAGCACCCAAATTCGATGATTTTCTCGTATTTCCTTATTTTAATGGAGAAGTTGTTATAACTTTTGTTACAAAGAATCGAAAATGCAGGTTTTTTAATATGTTACCCTAAATAAAACTTGTTATCTCTGAAATATATTCGTATTTCCCTTAAAAATGGATAAAAATGAGATTACAGCACAGAATATGAAGAAATCATTGAATATAGACATTTTGTTCTAATTTGGATACAATTTACTTTAGATTAGAGATTGAAAGTCCAAAATAGGTCGTTTTTATTAACTTACATTCTAAAACCCATTTCTCATTGAAATATGAATAGATCTCTAATATTGAGAGCATGATTTTGTATATTATTCAAAAGCCTTGCAGTTTTGATACTTCTTTATAAGTTCTCTTGGAAAATAAGGAAATTACAACTCTAAATACGGAAAAAATCATTGAATTTAAAGTTTTTGATCTTATTTCGACTAAATTAGGTCGCATTTCTTGGTCTTTGTATTAGAACTTCAAGATTCTGAACTTAGATTGTAGACTGAATGACAAAAATGGGCCATTTGTATTAATTTACTTTCCGAAACCTATTTCGCAGTGGAATACGAGAAGATTTCTAAGATTATCTGGTTTATTTGGTATAATATTAAAAAATCTTGCCTTTTCGATATTTCGATAATAACTTTTTCTTCCTTTTCGATATTTCTATAATAACTTTTCTAGGAGAACAAAAGAATTACAGCACAAAATACGAAATAATCACTAAATTTAGCAGTTTTGTGCTAATTTGGACTAAATTTACTTGCATTTCTTGGTTTTTGTGGAAGAAGAACAGGGTTCTGAACTTTAGACTAAAGTCGGAAAGTCCAAAATGGGCCGTTTGTGTCAATATCAATCCCGAAATTAACTATTCAAGGAAATACGAAACGATCTCTAAGATTATTGGTATTATTTTGTATATTATTTAAATATTCTACATTTTCGATACTCCTATACCAGCTTTTCTAGAAAAACAAGATGATTAAATCACAAAATACGAAATAATCAGTGAAGTCATACATTTTGTTCTAATTTGGAATCAATGTACATGGATTTCTTGGATTTTGTAGGAGAACTACAAGACGTTATACATAGATTAGTAGGTATACTATGAGAGAGCCTCCTCCTCCCAATGCCTCCTCCCGATCATAACCCTCCGTAATAATATGAGAGTGCCTCCTCCCAATCATAACCCTCCGTAATAATATGAGAGTGCCTCCTCCCGATCATAACCCTCCGTAATGATATGAGAGTGCCTCCTCCCGATTCTTTGTGCACATGACCTACTCCGTGAATTATGTGGGGATAGAGTGATATAAGACTGGAAAAGCGGAAATTTTACAACAGTTCTTTAAAAGTTATACTAAATTTTCGATGTCATCTAGTAATGATAGTGAAAGTAGTATTGTTGAAAGGAATAAGTTATTAATTAAAGCAGTAAAAGATGTGGAAAAATCTTTTTGTAAAAAGGCATTAGCTTATGAACACGAAAGTCTGTATGCCAGACCAAATGCTAAGAAATGTTATAGTTTTTACCAGAGTATGTATGAAGAAGCAATAAAAACGTGTCAAGGTTTCTACACAAATCAAGATATTAAGCGATTGGTGCAACATTTTGTGGAAAAATATTTTCTTTCAGAATTAAAGGTGTTAAAACCTTATTTGTCAAGTGAATTACAAGGTGAAATACTAAGGCGTGAAGAAGAGTGGGACAAAATTTCTATCAAAAATTTATGAGTGATATAGTTTATTATGGAAGATTTAGTGATTGAAATTATGGAGGATTTTTTAATATCGAAAGAGTGTTCTAGATACTTTGCCGTTACTGGAAGTGAGGAAATTTTAGACATCATGTCTATTGAGGCACAAGACATGACGTCCTATTTCAAGTATATGGACCATATAAAAATATGTGAAAAAGCTGTAAAATTGTGTAAAATATTTTTAGAAACTAGGAATATTAATAAGTTGTTATTAGGATTAAGAAAATTAGGATTAAATAGTTGTGTAATAGATATATGTAAAAAATCAGGTTTAAAGTTTAATAAAATAGAATAAAATTATATTTAATTTGTATTTATTCATTCATAAAAAAATTGTTATACATAAAGATTACATTGGATAGTGCACACATAGACGGTGATTTAGAATGAAAAAAACATTTAGGTTCAGATTTATGAAGAGCAGGTTCCTCATCTAGTTCAATAACAGGTTTGGCTGAATATTTTCGAATGTAGTCAGCTTTTTCACTTCCTTTAACATACACATAATTTGCATCTTTCGTCAATTCATTGACAATAGTAGAAAAATAGTGTAATGGTGTAAATCCTGTGTTCCAATAGAGACAGTGGTGATTGTTCATTAACCAAACAGCTTGTTTGTATATCTCTGTATTAAGTAAATTTAATGAATAGGGTTTCTTAAATATGTGATGACTAATTTTGCTGCCATCATATGCTGCCAACTCCTTTGGAATAAATTTATTGCCTTCATCCTTAAATCCTTGGATATCCAAAACTAGTCTCATATTTTTAAAGATTCAAATTTTTTAATCATAAATTTTTTAGCACAATATTCTTCAATTTGTATTTTGAGAATTTTAAGTTTTTTTATAAAATTTTCAATTTGTTTATTTTTGCGTAAATTCATTACAAGCAGTTGAAATCTATGTTTCACCTCTGAACATCTTCACACTACTGGAACACTCGATTAATATGTTTAAATTAAATGGAATCCATTAGTAGGAGAGGGGATAAAATTAAATTTGTTTTACTATTTTAGTTAAGGGATTGTAGGAAAATATTTTATCATGAATTATAAGGCAATATGCTGAAGTTTTTGGAGAAATGCTTTCTTTTGTTTCAAATTCAATCCTCATAGTTACCGGACCAGTTTGTAGTAAATCGCGCTGATGCGAACAATTAATGTAAACAATTGGTGCTTTTCCTTTAAAGTCCGATGGACTAAAAATTGGTTCTACAGGATGATTATAATACATGTGTCGGAATTCCGAAAACATTTCATACAAAGTAGCAAATTTATTATTTGCGAAATCAAGTTGAAGATCGTTATAAGGATATCTTTAAGAGTTCAAAAATACATTTATATTTTTTAATTCACAATGATCAAATTTACTCATGTCTTGTTTGACTTTTCCTCGTCTATCTTTTTGAAAAGCAATTAACACATGTCGAGGGGTTTCAACTTTTGTAGAGGTTTTTACCGACCAGTTGTGTCTAGTAGTTTCCAATAATTCTGGATATTCAATTAATTCCCAACTTCTAAAAGTAATGAAAATATCATTATTTTTATCAATTAATTTAGTAAGAGCTAATTCTTGAGGTATTGCTACAGTTAAATGTGGAACTCGCCAACAAAGTTTTGTAATAACAATTTTTGGTTTTTCATCTTCAACTGTGGATATAACTGCATCAGTACTATCATTACTCCTTATTAAAATTAATTCCTGTTGAGAATTTAAAATAATTTTATTGTAATCTTCAAAAAAGCCTGAATATAATTTAAGTGGAATGCATAAAGAAGCATTTCCTTTTTCATCCGTCATTATTTTTTCTCCCATCTTCGATTTGGGATACCATCCAGCATTTTGAAGTTTAGCACTTTCATTTTCATTAAAAGACATATATGATTTGATTGTAGAAGTTATTCCTATATCACGAACCGAATCAATTGTTACACCGTTAAGAACATAACGTAACTCTTTAAATAAAAACGCAGGAGCATTGTTAATTAAAGATGTATTTTTTAAGGGAGTATCTTTATCATCAGTAACTTTTAATTCTAGATATAGTTCGCTCCTGCAAGGTAAAGAATATTTTCCAGTTTGTTGTAAAGAAATTCTAATTTCATCATTAGGTCCTAATTTTGAAGGATTGAAAGGGTCAAATGAAAGCATTTCCCAACTTGAAACAGATTCATCAACAAGAATATTTTCCTTAACATTTAAATATTCCATTATTATTTAATTTTAAACCCCAAGGATTCTAGGAACAAACGATTAGAAGGTGTTAACTTCTTTGAGTTTCTTTTAGTACTAATTGAATTTGGCTTGAACCTTTTTATATTAAATTGAGTTAAGTAAGGCACTTTGTTATAAAGAAATACCATTTTAAACTATTTTCTTAAGATGTAATCTTACTGTTACGGTTTCCCCTCTAAAATTGATGAAATCACCCTCTTGATCTATTATTTTAATTGTAATTTTGTCTACTGTTTTAACTGTAACAGGGAAATAAATAATATTTTGAGGAGACTCTATGATCTTATATCCTGGAGAGACACTTGGAAAAAACTGATGAATTATGTGAACTGGATCACCATTTAAATAGGATCCTTCAGCAATACTGCAGTCTACATTTATTGCATTTACTTTTATAATTTCTGCTGGTGAATCAGATATATGCTCATCATTTGCCTGTAACTCTTTATCATAAAATCCCAAAATTTTTCCAATTGTTCCTTTTCGAAATGTTATCGGAACTGTAGTTTTAATATGAGTTCGTAAGGTATTATTGTTAGGATATAAATGAAAACTTATTTTTTCTTTATCAAGATGATTTTGTAACACATTATTAATATCATCTATTTCATAACTACCGGGTGGAATTCTAAATTCTTTATCTGTGTTATAGATAAATAAATTATTTGTTTCATCAATGTTGGGAATTGCATTAAAGGTTTCAAAATTTATAAGTCCGATCACATGTTCAACATTTTCATCTAAATAAATTGGTGGATGAATATCCGCCGTCAAAATAGCAGAATTACCACTAAGAACAAAACTGTATGACATATCTCCAAAAAATTGTGATATACAATAAATTTATTTCACACGTTTCATATTTTTATACAAAAATTTTAGACATAATTGACCACAATTAGTTTTATTATAAGTTTGAAATGTGGTGTAATTATATCTAACATTATTTTTGTTCCCATCGCTATAAAAGTATTTTATTAATTCAACAGGAGGTTGTAAATTCCCATAACTATCAAAATATATTATATTTTTTCCTTTTTTTGTGTATGCTATCCAATGACTTCCATCATTGTGAGAACTGTCCAGATTAACTATTCCACACTCATTCTTTTTAATTATTTTTGGTAATTTATCTCTCATGAACACACCTCGAAAATTAGGAATATGTAAAAACTTAACATACTTAAACAAGTCAATATTTGTAAGAGCTTTTCGAGGTATTTCTTTCAACAGTTTTTTGAATAAGGTTTTAAGTATAGACCACATCCTGTTTTGTATGGTTTTAAATAAAGACCACTACCTTTTTTTCCAATTGCTATATCCTCCATCGCTGCATTGTGTCTTTTATCTTCTTCTAATTTTTGTTTAGCAGCTTTGGCATCATTAACAGCTTTCGCAATACCTGCCGCTCCACCTCCAAGGGCACCTAAAGCAGACAAACCTGCAAATAATGGTATAAGCGGCAAAAATCCACCACTTTTTGGAATGGGTATTATTCGTTTTTTAGGAGGTGAGACTATTCCAAGTTTTCTGATTGATGCCAATGCTGTTCTCGCACTTTCCGTTAAACTTCTAAACTTTTTTCCCCTGAGTTGTTTTCTAGCTCTTGATATAGCCGTAGCCAAGGAAATTCCCCGTCCCTTTCGTTTTCTTGATACTCTTTTCCTCCTTCTCATCCCCATTCCTAACTTAGTTTTAGCTTTAATCGCACCAGTAATTCCTAAAGCAGCAACTTTCTCTCCGAAACTAGCGTCCTTAGCTTTATATCTCTCCAAAGCCTTTTTAGCCAATAATTCATCTGCATCATGTCTTCCTTTTATATGTTTTATTTCTGAATATGCTATATCATGCTCCTTACAAGCTTTATCTAAAGGATTTATTCCTTCGTCACCTCTAGCAAGTCTTTTTTCTAATTTAGTTCCTGGACCGCAATATTGGTAACCTGGTATATGCAACTCAAATGGTAATTTATTTATCAAAGTATTTAAAATACCTCGTCCTTTCTTTTTTTTTAAATGATGCGTGGAGTTTATAAGCATTATATAAATAGCAGTTGTAACAAAAATGATCCATTTTAAGAGATCTTGTCTTATATAGGAAAAATGAAGATTGAAAAACAACCCTTTTCGATACAAATTAAAGATTATGAAATTTTAAATAGCAAGTTTAACAAACATGGTAAATTATTTAACGGTGCTAGTAAAAGGGGATTAGTTGTTGGACCATCAGGTTGTGGGAAAACAAATGTAATAATAAGTTTAATTGGAGATCCAAATGGTTTGAGGTTCGAAAATGTGTATGTATATTCGAAATCATTCTATCAAGAAAAATATGAATATTTAAGAAAACTTCTTAATCCAATCAAAGAAATAGGTTACAATGAATCAGAAGATGCTGAAAATATTATATCACCACAAGAAATAAAACCAAATTCTTTAATAATTTTCGATGATATCGTTTGTTGCAATCAAAACATAGTAAAAGATTATTTTTGCTTTGGAAGACATAAAAATACAGATTGTTTTTATTTATCTCAAACTTATTCAGCCGTACCAAAACAACTTATTCGAGATAATACAAATTTGCTCATTATATTTCAACAAGATTCTACAAATTTAAAACATATTTATGATGATCATGTAAATATGGATATGTCATTTCAACAATTAAAAGACTTATGTTTATTATGTTGGAAAGACAAATATGGATTTATGGTAATAGATAAAGACTCACCAATAACTAATGGGAGGTATCGCAAGGGATTTGATTCATTTATTTTTCTATAAAAAGGTTATATTCGTTGAATTTTATTAGTTTCTTAAAATTTGCTGATGATGGATGAGAAAAAAGCTAAGGAATTGGTTAGAACCCGTTTAGCAGTTAAAAGAAAATATCAAGCGCTAAAATCAGAAATAAGTGAATCACAAAGACAACAAGAACAACAATTTAAACCAATAACTCAACCCATACAAGAATTAATTTCTACAATTGGTAAGATTGAACCTCTTGAAGTAAAAGAAGAGTTAAAAACCCCAATAAAAAAATCTTATGAAACACTCGCATCACCTAAAAGATTATTTGAAACAAGAACACCAACAAAAGAATGGCATTATGGAACATCAACTCCCCAAAAAAGAAAAACTAATCAAACACCAATTCTTCCCTCAGAAATACCAATAATAATAGATTGGGATAAAAGTATAGCTTCAGTAAGTCAGCTACCATCTTTACAACAAACCAGTATAATTGCAGAAACCCAACCATCATCAGGAGAATCTACGTTAGGAAATATATCTGATATACTAGAACAAACAAGGCAAACTATTCAAACATATGTTCGTTCACCTTTATATCAAGATTATTTATCAGAATTTGATGAATTACCTCGGCAATATATTGATGGTGGTGTAAAAGATACAGAACATAAGTTTGACCATCAATATGGAGTTGTTCATGATTACGAAAATGAAAAATTTTATTTAGGAGTCACATTAAAAAATGTAGAAATTATTGGAAAAGATATAAGAGTAGAAGGAATAACTTATCCAGGTACACCTGGATTATATGAATTATTGTTTAAAAAGGAACCAATAGGTTATAAGAAAACAGATTTGGATAATTACATG
Organism: Diaprepes abbreviatus; assembly: GCA_034092305.1. NCBI lineage: Eukaryota > Metazoa > Arthropoda > Insecta > Coleoptera > Curculionidae > Diaprepes > Diaprepes abbreviatus. The sequence continues at coordinate 28,346 of JASJET010000469.1, forward strand.
GATATTCTAAAAAGAACCAATGCATACCGAAGAAATAACGACCCAAACGAACAAGTTCAGGGAAATGCATCACACAAATATATTTCTATAATTGGTCCCTACTTACAAAAGGCTGGGATTATAAAAACTAAAACTATTGAACGTGAAATGGTTCAAACATTTTTTTCAAGACGAAAAGCTCCATATAGAGAGAGTCGACTAGCATCAAAAAAAGGAGGAGCTATCACCCTTAAAGATATTAAACCCAATACAGATTATGTTTACTGGGATGATGTGAATGAACTTGTTGACAGATTAAAATTGCTTGTTGCTTCCCAGAGTGTCGGCCATACAGGACATAAAAACGAAATTATTTCTATTATTGAAGAATTAAAAGAAGCCGATATTATCATATAAAAGAATGTAATAGGTATTTGTCCACATTTCTAAAATGACTATTGATAAATTTGGTCGCCATATTTCAAAAAGATCCGCCCCTAACATATCTGCATTGGAAAATAAAATATTAACAAATGTTGAAGAAAAAATATTACAAAATTTTAAGAGTGATCTAAAATATATTGAGAACAAAATAATTGAAAAATTTGAACCTCAATTACGAAAAGATATTAGTAATTTTAATAAAAGATTATATCAGTATGAGGAAGATGTACAGAATACAGCCAAAAAAATTAGGTTATTTGAAGAAACAAAAAATAACAACAAAATCGAGGTGTTACAAAAAAAATTCAATGATATTAAAACAGAAATAAAGGCTCGCGATGAAGAAACTGTCAAAAAATTAATTGAAGAAATGTTGGGAAAAGACTTTATAAAATTGGAACAAATGTTTAGAACTTTGATTGAGGCTGTAAAAAAAGATTTATCAACTAAAGTTTTGGAAAATAACGAAAAACTACAAGAAATGTTTTACGATTTAAATGATCTTGAAACAGCGTACAAAGAGCTAAATTCCAAAGTTGAAAATTTAGTAAGAATAGATTTAAAAAATATGGAAACCATATTCACGAAAGAAATAAAATCTTTAAACGATTTAGTTCAAAAGTCTGCTGATAAGTTGCGGACTACCAAAACAGAAATTATGCTATCGAACATTCTTCTTGAGACTAAAATAGATGGGAAAATTTCGGACCTTGTAAATAAAATTAATCAAATCATTTCATCAATGGAAGGTGTTAAGGATGAAAACAGAAAATCAATTGAAACGTTAAAAAATAAAATAAAAGAACTTCATGAAAAAGGAGTAGTAAATTAAATAATGTCTAAGGAATTGGGTGCAATTTATTAGTAATGCTATAGAGAAAACCAATATGAACAAACCTATAAAAGAAATAGTCGTAAATGAACTACATAAACCAGCAAGAAAAAATTACAAGAGAAGAAGAACTATTGTTAAAGGACTAAATGATTTATGGCAGGCCGATTTGGTGGAGATGCAACCTTATTCTAAATTTAATAGAGGTTATCGATATATTTTGGTAGTAATAAATACCTTTTCAAAATATGTTTGGACTCAAGCACTAAAAAATAAGAAAGGAAAAGACGTGTCTATAGCTATGAAAAGAATTTTAGAAAAAAACACTAAACCAAAAAATTTACAAACAGATTTGGGGAAAGAATTTTATAATCAACATTTTCAGGACTTAATGAAAAAGTTTAATATAAACCATTACAGCACCTTTTCAAATTTAAAAGCTAGTATTGTTGAACGTGTTAACCGAACTTTAAAAGGCACTATGTGGAAATACTTTAGCAAACAGGGAAATTATAAATGGCTTAGTATTTTGGAGGAAATTGTTGAAAAATATAATAACAGGATTCACACTTCAATCGACATAAAACCAGCTAATGTTAATGAAAAAAATGAAAAACTATTATTATCAAATTTTTTCACTCATAAGAAAACCATTGATTCAAAGCCAGTTAAGTTCAAGTTAAATGATTATGTTCGAATTTCAAAAAATAGAGAAGCATTTGACAAAGGATATACACCAAATTGGTCTACAGAAATTTTTCAAATAAAGAAGGTTCAGTTAACAAGTCCAACCACATATATATTAAAAGATAATAAAGGTGAAGAAATTCGAGGAGGATTTTATGAAGAAGAATTGCAAAAAGTAAAATATCCCGATGTATTTTTAGTTGAAAAAATTTTAAGAAAAAAGGGGAAGAATGTGTTTGTCAAATGGTTAGGTTTTGATAAATCACACAATTCATGGATATCCAAAAAAGAATTAGTATAATTTTATTCACATACCTTTGTATTTGTTATTTTATAATAGAAAAATATTTTTAAATAAAAGAGAAATTAAATATATTTTAATTATTTTATTGATGGTAAAAACCTTTCGTTATAAATAATATTTCTATGTTCTACATTTAACACTTTAAAAAGTATAATTTCACATTGTTGAATCTTCCTTTCAAATCGAAGTCTGTCTAAATATTGTTTTTGAAAATCACTTTTTCTTGATTGTCTGTAGGCATAACTCCACACAAACATAGTAAAAACTGTATCATTTTCACTAAAAGTTACTCTTTTCGCTGAAGAATTTCTTTTTTCCGATTCCACTTGCAAGTTTGGATTCCAATTCATTTGGATACGTCATTAATAGCTCCATCATAGTAGAAACGTTTTCACTATTTATATTTTGTTTATAATTCAATATGTTGATAACACTATTTAAAATATCATTTGAATTCATTAAATTTTCTTGAAATACATTAAAATATGTAATAAAATCCTGTTTTTTGATCATTTGAATTCGATAATCTATAAGATCTTTTATCTGCAACAACTTGTCAACAGAAGAAGAACTAAGCATCACATAAAATTCATCCTTCTTTTGAATTTTTATTATTGGTATTTCCATATATTTTTCAAAACATATTGTAATATCACCAAATTTGATGGGATAAAGATCGCTATTTAAACTGTAGAAATAATTAGCAATAACACCTTCATATTTTAAGAACGATTTCCAATCATCTTCATTTAATGAAATTTTGACTCCATTTTTTCCACCAAATACGATTTTAGGAGAAAAATCGTTCAAACTAATTCCAACACACACATGTTTTGATAATGAATTATTCAAATAGTAAATTTTTAAATTGAACACCTCTTCTTTTTTGTTACAATTCTCACTATTAGGAAACGTTTGATAATTCTTAATACTGTTAGAATACATTTTAATTTCACCAAGCTTAATATAGCACTGGAAAATCTTAATTTTGAAATCGCTACTTATAGTTTTATCCCCACCATGGCCCCCCACCAAAACGTGAAATATTTAGTTATTGACTTTAAAGTGGTAGCATATAATACCCAACAATGTAATAAAAATGGATATAATTAGATTTAAGACAAATGATAAGTAATCAAATTTATCATATATTGGCGTAAAATTGAAATAATTTGAAATATTAAATTTTTTTATTTCTTCAAAACCTTTAACTTTATGGTTTTCAATTTCATCAAAACAGCTTTTTTCATTCCAATTAGTATCCAAAATAGTTTTATTTGAATAATAATATAAAATTTTAAAAGCTCTACTTGATTTTTCTTTGTCTAACATTTCATATGAAAATACAGAAATGTCGTTATTAATTTTATCGTGGAACATGTAATGACAATTTTTGTCCAGTGTAAGCTTAGAATCATTTGAAAAACACACTACACTATCGGTAACACCAGAAGGGTGATATACGTACAAGACACTTCCTAATATTGAATATAGCAGGATAAAAGGAGACATAATTGAAACTCTTTTTCAAATTTAAGCGTATATTAAGACCAAAAAGAGACTGATTGATATGTGTGGGAGATACAAATATTTATATAAATTTTGACAATCAATTTTTTACAATAAACAATTTAATAATCAGTTTTAAAATGGAAACCTTGTTTACAATCAATATATACAATGAAAACAATAAACAATTTTATAAACAATTTTAAAATGGAAACCTTGTTTACAATCAACATTTTTATTTATAAAATGAAAACATATGATATAGGAAAAGGAATGCGAATATTAACAAATAGAAAAATTTGTTATTAAATTCCTCCTTTTTAACATTTATTGATAGATTTAAATTTTTGCACCGATTTAAACATTCTGTTAAATCACAATATTTATTAAACTTGTAATGTTCACTAATTGGACAGTCATCACTATTCCATTTGTATATTTCGGTGCCACAATAAAAACATTTGCAAATATCTTCTTTCAATAAATAATAAAATCCATAACTGGCCAATACTTCAGGCTTTAGTTTCCCTTTCCAATTTTTAAAAGACCAAAGTCTTCTTTGGTAAGTTCTGAAGGAAATATTATCTATTTCCTTTTCAGTTGTTTCAAGACACATTTTATAAACTAAAATGATTATACTTTATATTTGGTCAACTTTAAATACTTAAACGTTTATTGGTGGAAGGGGAAAATAGATACCAATGGCTAAACATTGTCTTTTAACCATAAATATAGAGGAATATCCTGATGACCCCAAGCAAGAGAATCATATTCATTTGGTATTAAAAATCGTTTATCATCGGCACAAGTTAATGCCACTTTATTTATTAACTCCGTATAAATATTGTGTAATCGAGATCGAAATACATACATAGTACAAAATGTTTTTGAACCTTTTTCAACCACATCTTTATAATGAACAAACTGTAATTGTTTTTCCACACTACTTTTTTTAACCCCTTTAGCCCTTTTAGTTAATCCCTGCGTTGTTTTAATGCAATAAGCTTTTGACCCTGTCCCATAAAAACTCTCAATTGGTATACCAGCATACTCATCTTTAAATTTTCCTACTACAGACTCTGTAATTGGAATATTATAAATGTTATCTGTTTTATAGTTTGAAGTGTCAAAATAATTTATATTACTTTTAATGTCTCGATAAACATCATCAGTTTTAATTTCTAAAACTAAAGAGTCAGTATCTGTATATAATAATTTTACGTTTTCTTTGTAATAAGGTTTTAAAAAATTATAAAAGAAATTGTACATGACAGTTTTAGAAATATCTAAAATTGAAAAGCCTATATAAACTGGTTTATTATACACTATTTGAACTTTTTGCATTTGAATAGCTACTAAATCTTCACAAAATATTGAAAGATCCTTGAAATAGGGTTTTGCTATTAAATTCTCAGCACCATCTTTTTTTTGATTTTTTGACCATTGGGTTACCAAGCGGACATCTACCCTCCGATCAACGTTTTCCATAGTTTTCCCAAAGACACTATTGTTTGCCAATTTATAAGTATCTCTATCAAAAGGACTTTTTGATTCGTTTCTTAATTTAGTGTTCAAATCAATATATTTTTTTAGCCATGATGATTGGGAAAATTTTAATATCCTATGTATTTTAGTTAATTTTAAACCATTTTGAATACTTTGTTTTAACAATGTATAATGAATTATATATTTTGTTTTATTGTGTAAGTTAGGAATTAATTTAAAACATTTGGAAGTGGGAGATTTAAAATTTTCAGGACAAAAAGGTAAATCATTATGATCTTCATGTAGAGATGAAGGATATTCTAAATCTACTTCCAAAACATAGCCTTTTTCTGAGGTATCAGAAATATTCATAACATTAAAATTATTAATTTCTTGTTGGGAAAGCCAAGAAAAATCTTTTTGAGGAAGATGTTGCGACATAGCATAACCATACAAATTTGTAGCGTCTAAATATAAAATATATGTGCTAGGTTCGCTAGGATTAAAACTTGGTAAATATTTGTTATTTGCTATTGATTTCCTACAAGTACATATACTAACTCCACCTCGAACGCTATTTTTGAAAAAATGTAACATATCTGTATCCGTTAATAATTCCAACTCTACCCCTGTATATTTTAAACATGCGTCAAAGCTTAAACCTGGAAAAGTAAAATAATGTGCTGGATCTAAATTATAAGTTTTCATACAAGTTTTCCTAAAGTTTTGGAATATGTCTGCCAAAAGTAGAACATCTGATGTTAAATAAATATCTGAATAGTTACCAATTGTGGTACATTTGAAAAATTTCCAAACATGTTTTGCTCTGTCATATTCTTCATTAGATATATGTTCATCAGTTAACTGATTATAAAACTGTTCTTTTTCCGGCAATGATGTTTTAGATAATTTTGTATATTCATCAACATAACTATATGGAAATATTCCTTTTTTGCGAATTAAATTAAATTCATCATCATTAGGAAAATATTTTCTAACATCAATGCATTGTTCATTAGAAAGTCTATTCGAAAGTTTTTCGATCGAACTTGGTAAAAATTGGAAAGAATCAATAAATCTTAATTGAATATATTTTCTCTTCAAGATGTTTGAAACACGATCTCGATAAGTATCAACTTCAATAATTTTTTCAAAAGAAATGTATTTCTCTTTATTTTGAGCGATTACACTTATTTGTTCTTTATTTTTACACAAGTTTTTAATAAATAGATGGGCATCATAATTTTTTAAATTGTGAAAAATAACTGGAATATATTTAGGAATTTTAAAATTTAAATTGCATATGGAATGTGCGGCTCCTCTATACTTTCCGGTTATGTGGCAATGATCGGCAACTTTGTCATTTTCAATGATTTTATTACAAATGTGACACATATTTGTGTAATTGAAATGTATTTTTTCTAGTTCAGTAAGCTTTATCATTTTTTTAGGTGATTTAAGGAAATTTTCATATAAACCATGAATATCTCTTTCTAAAAGATTTATAAATATTTGTGCACAATTTTTTCCGCGATATAATTCCAATTTTGATAATGAATTGTTGAATGAACATTTAATGTAGTATGCAAATGAATATGGAATGTGTTCATATTGTTGAATTGTATAAGAAGACTCTGAATTTATATTTATATCAGGATTATTAATATTTTGAAGTAAACATTCGAAATCTGCATAAACTACAAATGGTAGCTCCATTTGTTTTTGAATATTTTCAAATTTAAGTATATTTTCGGGTACAATATTTCCAAATTTATCCTTTCTATTTTCTGTAGAAGGTAAATCCATTCTTATGTGATCACAATCATACTCAGAATGACGGATTAATTGTTCATTAGTGGTAAAATACTGTAAGCAACCGTCACACAAATGTTTTTTGCCATTATGTTTTGTTACTTGGGTTGAAATTAATCGTGATAAATCGTTAATTAGACAATAATGAAAATTTCCTTCATCGTCGGAAATTAATAATAAATTTACATGAACATTTCTTTTAGTTTTTTTCCCATAGTACAGTGGACCGATAACTTCATATCGATCTTTAAAAATTTTATTTACTTTTTCTATTGTGAACACGTTTACGGATATGTTATTTTTTTTTTCAAAAAATATAATGTCCTTTATTGCTAAAGGAAAAGTCATACCTGCTATATCAAACAATGTATTAAAATGTGGATATGATGTCGGCTCTGTTGGTAATCCTGTTGGAGGATGAAGAGCTGCAACGATGCTCCATAAGAAGCAATATGGATCCTGATTTTGGATATTAAGGATGGCTTGCCTTTTACAGATGTCTTGTGGTAAGGGGATGTATGAGGAGGCACGTAGTGGATTAAATCGATTTATGTTTACCTCTAGATGTAATATACGAATTAATTTCCAACCTGCAAATGAAAATATTGTTATTATAAAAACGGAAAAGAAATTTCATAAAATTTTACAAAATTATATATTATTTTTATTTATTATTACCTGACTCTTTTTCTGCTAGTTCATCAGCTTTTTTGTCTACGATCGCTATTAACTCCCCCAAAACTTCGTTTAAATCGGATCCTTCGCAGACTACTTGAAAAGGTGTATTAAAGGATTTTACACCATGTTGATTTGAGGTTTCACAAAAATAATAACCAAACAGTTCCAAGTTAACTTTAATACATGTGTGTTTTTCCATTTCTATTTTTATTAAGTTGATGATTTTTGTTGAATAATTATTCAAAAATTCAATTACATTTATGTACATCTTCAGCGCTCGAACTCTATAGGATATAATTCGATCTTGAAATGCGGAGTTAATAACATCAATGCCATTATCATTTTTCAAACATGCATTTTCTTTGTGAATATTTGATCGAAGATGTCCACTCCATGCTCTTCTTTTGAAACCTTGGTTACACAGATTACAAAAAATCTCTTCTGAAGTATTTTCCACATTTTTTTTGTATTTTTGACATATATTTTTAAGATGTCGTACCAAGTTGTCTCTTCTTGTAAACTTTTTTTTGCATGTTACACACTGCATACTCAGTCTCTTTTTGGGAAGTTCCTACACAGATAGTGAGAGCAAATTTTGAAAGACGAATCTTAAATAGGTAATAAAAGTAGGGGGAGAAAATTTTAAATAAGTGACAAAAGTAGGTGGGAAGAATATTACTAAAGGTGCTTAAATTTTGAAAAATTTAATATAATATAGCTCCTTAAATTTTGAAAAATTTCCTAAAGCTTCGAAAAACTATCTTTTAATTTCGATACTACCTCCATAATTCTAGTAAGATTTCTAACAATGTTATCTGCATAAGCATTATTAGGACCTTCAACTGGTGGAGGTCTCAATAATCCTAAATTTAGAACTAATGAGTTTATATGTGCTCCATGTATTCTTTTTCGTCTTTTTCGGTCTTGAGAAGACTTTCCACATTGACAAGGGCTTTTTAGGTTTGTTTGGGTTTCTATGGATTTTTGATTACTTTCGGTTTGAACCCCTATATCCTCCCCGAAAGTAAATGGAGAAAAGTTTCGGATATGAGGTGGAGATGGAGAAAAGCGATCTACAGTGGTCTTTTGACCACAAGGAATCTCCTCATCTTCAGAACTTTCCTTCTCCATGGAATTTTGAAAAATGTGATTGGAAAGTAGGGAGGGGGAGAGCGGTTCTTGTGGAATAGGAGATTGGGCAAAAAGTTCTGGAGATTGTGCAAAAAAATCTGAATAAGTTGGAGGAAGAGGTGAAGGAGTTGGAGAAAGAGGTGAATAAGTTGGAGGAAGAGGTGAAGGAGTTGGGAAAAGAGGTGAATAAGTTCGAGGAAGAGGTGAAGGAGTTGGAGGAAGAGGTGAATAAGTTGGAGGGATAGGTGAAGGAGTTGGAGAAATAGATGAAGGAGTTGGAGAAAGTGGTGAAGGAGTTGGAGAAATATGTGAAGGAGTTGGGGAAAGAGGTGAAGGAGTTGGGGAAAGAGGTGAAGGAGTTGAAGATGTAGGATGTGGTGAAGGAACGGGGGTGATATTTTCATATATTGGTGGAGCTAAATTGATTTTATCCAAACCTAAAAATGTTTTTAAAGAGACAACATTTTTTACCGCCTGTGTTGGTAAGTCGTCGTTGTTGGTAGGTGTTGGGTCTCTTTGAGAATTGTTAAAAATCCCCAAATAGTCATTTTGTTTTGTAATTTCCATTAAATAGTCCTCATCAATGTCTGTTTCGTCTAAAATATTTAAATAGGAATTTTGTTCTGCCAGAAGATCATCAACAACCATTTGTTCCTGGCTATTAACTCTAATGGCTAAATGTTGCAAAACATTAATTTTGTTGGAGTTCTCTACGTAATGTGTCATTGTTTTATTTTAAAAAACGTTAAAAATTAGAATGTAAACGGTGGTTAAGGGGTAGAGTTACTTAAGAGTTAAAAAAAATACTTGGAGCTTTAATAAACAGCAAAAATTTGAGAGAAAACGAACCAAAATTTGAAAAATAGATGTATTAACAAAATAAACTTTTAAAAATAAAATTCACAAAATTTAGTTAACAATTTGGAAGAGAACAATGGTTTTTAATAGTTGAAATTCAATCAGAGTTACTTCTAAAGATTTAAAAAATATATGAACCTTTAAGCGTAGAAAAAACTGGAAAAATGTTTAAAAAATATCAAATATGGTTTTAAAAATAATATTTTAAAAATAATATTTTAAAAATACAATGAAAAATATAAGCCACAAAAATTTGGAAGAAATCGTCCTTAAAAACACTGAAAACCCGTTAAAATTTGAACAAAAAGATGTTGCAGTAACAAAATAAGATTTTAAAAATAAAAATTACCTATTTAAAACTTCAAATTCACAAAAAAAACATCAAAAAACACCAAGAAATCGCGACAAATAGAATAACGTTGTTCACTGTGTAGAAACTTAGGCGAGACTGATCTTCTTTCAGCTTATATATTGTGACGAACAAAGAAAAACCTTGACTTGAAGAAGTTCGATGACCAACCTACCCCCCCCCCCCGATTGTCCCCCGCACCACCACCCCCCCCACCCCGATTGTCCCCCCCGCACCCCCCTTCCCCCGCGGATTTTTTTTTTGCCTCTCGTTGTTGAGGTGTGTGTCTGTGTGTCTGTGTGTATCTGTGTGTGCGTGTGTAGGTTTATGTGCATGTGTATTTGTCTGTGTGTGCGTTTTTAAAAAAAACTGAGTACTTTTCGGCGATTAAACCCCATAGAAATTTTCTTTGACTGTCACAATTCGAGGGTCCAGGGGGCGGCAGCCCCCTTATACGCGGGGGTCCAGGGGGCGGCAGCCCCCTGGTCAGGGGTCCAGGGGACGAAGTCCCTGGTGGGGGGGGAGGCGGGGGGGGCGAAGCCCCCCCCCCCCCGAGGGGCTGAAAACCGGTTTTCCTGGCTTTAAAATCGAGTTTTGAACACTTTTTTAACAACTCCAACAAGCCCGTTTAGTCGCATCTTTTCCATTAAACAACACAGTCGGGTTCGAAAATTAAAGTTAAAGTTAAAGTTTTTTTATTTAATATGGGTGAAAACTGGCACGGACGGTTCCTTCGATTAGAAGGACGGAATGTGCGGATTGTTGCAGGGGTTGCACAACCCCAGCAACAACAGCAGCTACAACAGCAACAGCAGCTACAACAGCAACAGCAGCTACAACAGCAACAGCAGCTACAACAGCAACAGCAGCTACAACAGCAACAGCAGCTACAACAGCAACAGAGGCCCTTTCAATTGAGGCGACCTCTGTTTTGGGCGCGACCTCAATCGCCGGGGCGACCTCAATCGCCGGAGCGACATCGTCGTTCTCCTTCGCCATTAGAAGGGGAGGACAATGGGGTTGATAGAAACTTTTTAGATTCTCCAACTCCACCTCCATCTCCACCTGCGATCGAAGAGGACGACGTTTGGGAGGTCCAAACAGTTACATATCGCCCTATACAGGTTCACGAGATCTCCACCACTCGACCGGACCTGTAATGTAGATAGTGTAAAGTGTAAAGTGTAAATAGTGTATTAATTTAGGGACTTGTGTAATGACTTTAAGTGTTGTAAAAAGGTAAATAATTTTTTTCACATATTTTTCTACAATAAATAATTTTTAACATTTAACTGAAAACATCTTTTACCTGTAAATAGAAATTTTTTGTTTCAATAATCTACCATCTCCCTAGTAGATATACCTAGGGGCGTTCTACAACAAAAAGTGCATTTTTCCCATAAGAATAACATGGGGAAAATTTAAGGTTCAAATTGCAATTTTAGTGCCATTTTAGGGCGTGGCATTTTAAAAATTAAACAGAGCATAGTTTTGTTGAAATATCTATTTTCTATTATACATGAATTAAAAAATACAATAGGACATAGTTTTGTTGAAATATTTATTTTTATTATACATGAATTTATAAATACAATAAAGAACAGGGCTATGGTTTGTCTTTTACCTGTAACTAGAATTTTTTTTGTTTATGTCTTGAATTTTGTAATTATTTTATTTTATTTCTGTAAAATAAATAACTCGTATTTTATTTTGATTTTTATTAAATCTCATTTGGTCCCTTACTTTTCAATTCAATTATTTTAACAGTTAGGTAGGTAAATTTAAAACAACATTTTTAATTTTTCAAGTCAATGAATTTTTTATTTCAATTAACTTAATACTAATGAATTCAAAATTTTTCTACACTGCTTCGAAGAAATTAAGTAAAAAGTTTAAGAAAGTTTTAGGACAATAAAAATGTGATTTATCAAATTTACTTAACATAAATTATGTGTTATAATATATAATAAAATTTATAAATTTATTTTAGACTGTTTTGTTTCTTGATTTTATCAAATTTACTAACATAAATTATTTGACACTATACTAAAAAATTATAATTTTATTATAGGCTGTTTTGTTTCTTGATCTATTTCTAAAGTTTGAGTTAAACTATTACAAACTAAACAAACTTCACAGTTTATTATTTTGTACAAATCTTTTTCACATATAGCACATTTTAATTCGTCTATATTGTGTTGAACTTTTCTTTTTATGTGAGTGTTAACATGTATATGAGTTTCATCCTCTTCTACCATTGCTCTATATAAAAAATAGCAATAATGGCAGAGAGGATTATTTGAATTGTCCATTTTTTTAATATTAATATAAGACTGCATTACACAAAATACTTCCTGAAGGAAATTAACAGATGGAGTAAAAATGTTTTTAACGTTTGCTTGAGCTCTTTCATCTTCTACATCTTCTTCCAATTCTGAATCTCCAGACTCGTTTTCTAACAAAACTTCATTGTTTACATCGTTATTTCTAAGCTCTTGAAGCTTTGGTAATGATACAGAACCTATGTGGTGAAATTCTAGTAACTGGAACACTTCCACCAAGTCAATTTCTTGATCTTCCATTTTTAAACTTTTTACTTAATTTCGCGAAGCGGTGTAGAAAAATTTTGAACTGAACTCCAGAGCTCTGCAACACATTTTTATATGGTGGCTAATGGAGTGGAAAAGGTGGTAAAACCAGTAGCGGAGCGGGAAAGGAGGAGGGGCAACCAGTAACGGAGTGGGAAAGCCGTTCTTAGAGATATGTCTTTGCAACAATGTATGGTAAGTTTTTAACTATGTTATTTTCACACTATAAAAATGTGAAAAAGTTATAGAAGCCTTCACAATCACAATATTCCTCTTCAATAAGGTCTTCTACACAAATAATTTCCCCTGTCTCACGCACTATAAGTTGTTCATATAACGTTCTACAAACAGGACATGTTTCTTTTGTTTTAGACCACTGTTTAATACAATTTACACAAAATAAATGATTACATTTATTTGTATAAGTAATTTCAATTTTTCTTATATTTTCCAAACATATGGGACACTCCAACAATACTTTTTTATTAAAATTAGCTGCACTATTTTTTTTTTTCGGACAATTAAAAACTTATTTCTTCATTTTTCTTTTGATTTTACCAGCCATTTTCCCACTCTTCTTCACGCCTTAGTATTTCACCTTGTAATTCACTTGACAAATAAGGTTTTAACACCTTTAATTCTGAAAGAAAATATTTTTCCACAAAATGTTGCACCAATCGCTTAATATCTTGATTTGTGTAGAAACCTTGACACGTTTTTATTGCTTCTTCATACATACTCTGGTAAAAACTATAACATTTCTTAGCATTTGGTCTGGCATACAGACTTTCGTGTTCATAAGCTAATGCCTTTTTACAAAAAGATTTTTCCACATCTTTTACTGCTTTAATTAATAACTTATTCCTTTCAACAATACTACTTTCACTATCATTACTAGATGACATCGAAAATTTAGTATAACTTTTAAAGAACTGTTGTAAAATTTCCGCTTTTCCAGTCTTATATCACTCTATCCCCACATAATTCACGGAGTAGGTCATGTGCACAAAGAATCGGGAGGAGGCACTCTCATATCATTACGGAGGGTTATGATCGGGAGGAGGCACTCTCATATTATTACGGAGGGTTATGATTGGGAGGAGGCACTCTCATATTATTACGGAGGGTTATGATCGGGAGGAGGCATTGGGAGGAGGAGGCTCTCTCATAGTATACCTACTTAGATTAGAGACTGAAAGTCAATAATGGGCCATTTTTATTGTTTTTAAAAAAAATGTAACATGTTAATATCAGTTAGAATTCTAATTTAACTTTTGTGAATCGTAACATTGCATCCTTACTTAAACCGGGAGATGTAAAGTATTGTGCGAGATCTAATTTTATATGTTTAGCGACACATTTCGAAAATCTTCAAAGAAATCTGTTAATATGAGAACATCAGGAAGTAAATAAATTTTTGTATAATCCATTAAAATTTGACATATTAAGATTGCTGCGTTTTCGACACTTCTATTCTAACTTTCTTTGAAAGACAAGATATTTATATCACAAAATCCGAATTAATCAGTGAAATCACACATTTTGTTCTTATTTGAAATCAGATTACAGGATATCTTGCTTTTTGTAGTAAAAGTACAAGATTTTTAATAGAGATTAGAGATTGAAAGACAAAATTGGGCCGTTTTTGTTAATTTACTTTTCAAAAACCATTTTTCGGGGAAATACGAAAAGATCTCGAATATGATTTGTATTATTTTATGTAATATTTAAAAATTTTGTATTTTTAATACTCCTGTTTTAACTTCACTAGGAAAACAACGACATTACAACAAAAAAATAAGAAATAATCATTGAATTTAAAATTTGTATTCTTATTTCATCTTAAGTAGGCGACATTTCTTGGTTTCTGTATTAGAATAAAAAGATTCTTAACTTTGATTATAGACAGAAAGGTAAAAATGGACCGTTTGTAATTATATACTTCAAGAAATGCATTATTTTGGGAGATTTTGGAAATCTCCAAAAATCCTAGTAGTCACTTGGCCACCTTGCGTGGGAAAAAAATTTCGACGTTCGGGACATATTTTGAAAATTAAAACTTTCAATGGTTTTCGTCGTTGTGATGAAGAAATTTATTAGAAATTATAAAAATTAAACCCACAAAATAGAAGTACAATAAATTAAATAAATTAAATAAATTAAATAAATTAAATAAATTAAATAAATTAAATAAATTAAATAAATTAAATAAATTAAATAAATTAAATAAATTAAATAAATTAAATAAATTAAATAAATTAAATAAACTAAATAAATTAAATAAATTAAATAAATTAAATAAATTAAATAAATTAAATAAATTAAATAAATTAAATAAATTAAATAAATTAAATAAATTAAACAAATTAAATAAATTAAATAAATTAAATAAATTAAATAAATTAAATAAATTAAATAAATTAAATAAATTAAATAAATTAAATAAATTAAATAAATTAAATAAATTAAATAAATTAAATAAATTAAATAAATTAAATAAATTAAATAAATTAAATAAATTAAATAAATTAAATAAATTAAATAAATTAAATAAATTAAATAAATTAAATAAATTAAATAAATTAAATAAATTAAATAAATTAAATAAATTAAATAAATTAAATAAATTAAATAAATTAAATAAATTAAATAAATTAAATAAATTAAATAAATTAAATAAATTAAATAAATTAAATAAATTAAATAAATTAAATAAATTAAATAAATTAAATAAATTAAATAAATTAAATAAATTAAATAAATTAAATAAATTAAATAAATTAAATAAATTAAATAAATTAAATAAATTAAATAAATTAAATAAATTAAATAAATTAAATAAATTAAATAAATTAAATAAATTAAATAAATTAAATAAATTAAATAAATTAAATAAATTAAATAAATTAAATAAATTAAATAAATTAAATAAATTAAATAAATTAAATAAATTAAATAAATTAAATAAATTAAATAAATTAAATAAATTAAATAAATTAAATAAATTAAATAAATTAAATAAATTAAATAAATTAAATAAATTAAATAAATTAAATAAATTAAATAAATTAAATAAATTAAATAAATTAAATAAATTAAATAAATTAAATAAATTAAATAAATTAAATAAATTAAATAAATTAAATAAATTAAATAAATTAAATAAATTAAATAAATTAAATAAATTAAATAAATTAAATAAATTAAATAAATTAAATAAATTAAATAAATTAAATAAATTAAATAAATTAAATAAATTAAATAAATTAAATAAATTAAATAAATTAAATAAATTAAATAAATTAAATATTTTAAATAAATTAAATAAACTAAAAATATTAAATAAATTTATTTAATTTAATTTATTTAATTTATTAATTTTTTTAATTTATTAATTTATTTAATTTATTTAATTTATTTAATTTATTTAATTTATTTAATTTATTTAATTTATTTAATTTATTTAATTTATTTAATTTATTTAATTTATTTTATTAATTTATTTAATTTAATTTATTTAATTTATTTATTTAATTTAATTTATTTAATTTATTTATTTAATTTAATTTATTTAATTTATTTAATTTATTTAATTTATTTAATTTATTTAATTTATTTAATTTATTTAATTTATTTATTTAATTTAATTTATTTAATTTATTTAATTTATTTAATTTATTTAATTTATTTAATTTATTTAATTTATTTAATTTAATTTATTAATTTATTTAATTTAATTTATTTAATTTATTTATTTAATTTAATTTATTTAATTTATTTAATTTATTTAATTTATTTAATTTATTTAATTTATTTAATTTATTTAATTTATTTAATTTATTTAATTTATTTAATTTATTTAATTTATTTAATTTATTTAATTTATTTAATTTATTTAATTTATTTAATTTATTTAATTTATTTAATTTATTTAATTTATTTAATTTATTTAATTTATTTAATTTATTTAATTTATTTAATTTATTTAATTTATTTAATTTATTTAATTTATTTAATTTATTTAATTTATTTAATTTATTTAATTTATTTAATTTATTTAATTTATTTAATTTATTTAATTTATTTAATTTATTTAATTTATTTAATTTATTTAATTTATTTAATTTATTTAATTTATTTAATTTATTTAATTTATTTAATTTATTTAATTTATTTAATTTATTTAATTTATTTAATTTATTTAATTTATTTAATTTATTTAATTTATTTAATTTATTTAATTTATTTAATTTATTTAATTTATTTAATTTATTTAATTTATTTAATTTATTTAATTTATTTAATTTATTTAATTTATTTAATTTATTTAATTTATTTAATTTATTTAATTTATTTAATTTATTTAATTTATTTAATTTATTTAATTTATTTAATTTATTTAATTTATTTAATTTATTTAATTTACTTAATTTACTTAATTTATTTAATTTATTTAATTTATTTAATTTATTTAATTTATTTAATTTATTTAATTTATTTAATTTATTTAATTTATTTAATTTATTTAATTTATTTAATTTATTTAATTTATTTAATTTATTTAATTTATTTAATTTATTTAATTTATTTAATTTATTTAATTTATTTAATTTATTTAATTTATTTAATTTATTTAATTTATTTAATTTATTTAATTTATTTAATTTATTTAATTTTTTTAATTTTTTTAATTTATTTAATTTATTTAATTTATTTAATTTATTTAATTTATTTAATTTATTTAATTTATTTAATTTATTTAATTTATTTAATTTATTTAATTTATTTAATTTATTTAATTTATTTAATTTATTTAATTTATTTAATTTATTTAATTTATTTAATTTATTTAATTTATTTAATTTATTTAATTTATTTAATTTATTTAATTTATTTAATTTATTTAATTTATTTAATTTATTTAATTTATTTAATTTATTTAATTTATTTAATTTATTTAATTTATTTAATTTATTTAATTTATTTAATTTATTTATTTTATTTAACTTATTTAATTTATTTAATTTATTTAAATTATTTAATTTATTTAATTAAGATGTTGGAAGAATTGCCGTGTTTCTTGGCGCGCCGGTCTTAACCTACCTAGAGGACCCTCCATATCAATTCCTTGAATATTGAAAATTACCCGCCTCATTGGACACGGACATTAAACTAAATAATGGATTAGACGTTTTTAGAAGGATATCTTTGTTAAAAACTGTACAGAAATATATTTTTTTTAAATGGAAATATTATTCATCAATGGGATGGTAATATAGATAGCGAGTATCTACTGAAAATGAAGAATTTATAAATATCCTATGAAATTAGAATATAATCTTAGACATATTCTCGTTCTTCTCTGCATCAATCAGTTTTGTTGAGTAAATTAACAAAATTAGCCTATTTTCGTCTTTCTGTGTCTAATCTAGTTCCAGAATCTAGTACTTTTCTTACAAAATCCAAGCCACCCCACACGCGGAGTTCCCGACCAGTGATTAATTTCATGTACTAGCTTTTTTATATCACCCTGTATAACAACAACTTGTTACACACATAACACATACTTACAGTTCCGCAATAAATCTAACTGACAATTTAGACCTTAATTTGATACACACATTGAATAATAATTACCATTATTTGTAAATTAATATATAGCCTGAGGGTGTTCTAGAAGTCAAATCTTACACTACTTTCGGAGAAAGTCAAAAATGTGCTGAGATTTACAAAACTTCCCAAAAAAGAACATTTCTTGAAGTATATTAATACAAACTGTCCATTTTTGACTTTCTGTATATAATCTAAGATCAGACACTTGTAAATCTAATATTAAAACCAAGAAGGGCCACATATTTTAGAAGAAATACGAACAAAAATTTTAAATTCAATGATTATTTCTTTCTTATTGTTGCAATTTCTTTGTTTTCCTAGTAAAGTTACAAGAGGAGGACCAAAAATTCATGACTTTTAAATATTATATGAAATAAAAGTAAATAGATGTTGGAAAAATTGCCGTGTTTCTTGGCGCACCGGTCAGAACCTACGTAGAAGACCCTCCATATCAACCCGTTGGATATTGAATATCACCCGCCTCATTGGACACGGACATTAAACTAAATAAAGGATTGGACGTTTTTAGAAGGATATTTTTGTTAAAAACTGTACAGAAATGCAATTTTTTTAAATGGAAATATTATACATCCATGGGATGGGAATATAGATAGCGAATATCTACTGAAAATGAAGAATTTATAAATATCTTATACAATTAAACCAATAATTTTAGACATATTCTCTAATTCTCTGAATTAACAAAATTAGCCTATTTTCGTCTTTCCGTCTCTAATCTAATTCCAGAGTCCTGTACTTCTCTTACAAAACACAAGTAATGCAAATGAACTGAATCAAGATTTGAACAAAATTTTTGAATTCATAGAATATTTTCCATCTTGTACTGTAATTCCCTTGTTTTCCCAGAAAAGTTAGTAAGAAGTATTGATAATGAAGGATTCTAAATTATTTTGCAAAATTAGACCAGGAATTTTAGAGATCTTTCCGTATTTCCCTGAAAAATAAGTTTCCGGGTGTAAATTATTACAAATAGCCCATTTTCGGATCTCCTTCTCCAATCTAAGTTTGGAATCTTGTACTTCTCATATAAAATCCAAGAAATGCTGGTAAGTTGAGTTTAAATTAGAGCCAAACATCCAAATTCAAAGGATATTTCGAATTTCCATATTTTCCTAGAGATATTATAACGAATGAATCGAAAATGGAGGATTTTTAGAATACTACTCTAAATAAAATTAATATGCTTGGAGTAATTTTCGTATTTGCCTTAAAAATGGAATACAAGGAGATTACGGCACAAAATACGAAGGAATCATTGAATTTAGTCTTTTCGTTCTAATTTGAGCTCAATTTAGACTAAATGGGTCGTTTTTATTAACTTACGCTTCAAAACTCATTTTTTAGGGAAATATGAATAGATCTCGAAGATTAGTAGTATTATTTTGCATGAACTCTTGCATTTTTGATACTTCTTTATACGTTGTCTTGGAAAACTCAATATACTTACATTTCTTGGTTTTTGTAGTAGAAGTACAAGATTGTGAACTGAGATCAGAGATAGAGAGCTCAAAATGGACCATTTGGGTTAATTTACATCCCGAAATTTATTTTTCAAGGAAATACAAAAGGAACTATAAGATTATTATTATTTTTTTCTATAATATTTAATTAATCCTGCATTTTCAAGAAATGCAAGTATATTGAGTTTTCCAATACAACGTATTAAAGAAGTATGAAAAATGTAAGATTTCATGCAAAAAAATTCTATTTATCTTAGAGATCTATTTATATTTCCCTAAAAAATGGCTTTTGGAGCGTAAGATAACAAGAACGACCAATTTAGTCAATAGTTTAGGGTAAATTAAGCTCAAATTGGAACAAAAAGTCTAAATTCTATGATTTCATCGTATATTGTATCGTAATCTCCTTGTAATCCATTTTTAAGGGAAATACGAAAATATCTCCAAGAATATTTGATTTATTAAGAGTAGTATTCTAAAAAATCCCCATTTTCGATTCTTTCGTTATAACATCACTAGGAAAATATGGAAATACGAAATAATCATTGAATTTAGCCGTTTGGCTCAAATTTAAACTTAACTTACTAGCATTTCTTGGATTTTATATGAGAAGTACAAGATTCCAAACTTAGATTGGAGAATGAAATTCGAAAATTGGCTAATTGTGATAATTTACATCCGGAAACTAATTTTTCAGGAAAATACGGAAAGATCTCTGTAATTACAGGTCTAATTTTGTAAAATAATTTACGAAATAATAATTGAATTTAGATGTTTGGCTCTAATTTAAACTCCACTTACTAGCAATTCTTGGATTTTTATGAGAAGTAAAAGATTGCAAACTTAGATTGGAGAATTAAAGCCGAAAATGGGCCATGTGTGATAATTTACATCCGGAAAGTTATTTTTCAGGGAAATACGAAAAGATCTCTAAAACCACTGGAAATATCGATTGTGCAAGATTCTTAAATTTCTTATAAGACTAAACCAATAATCTCCGAGATAATATCGTATTTTCCTGAAAAATAAATTTTGGGAAGTTGATTTACATAAATGGTCCATTTTTGATTTTCTGCCTATAATCTAAGTTCAGAATCTTGCACTTCTACTTCAAAATCCAAGAAATGTATGGAAAATAAGTTCAAATTAGAATCAAATACGTGAATTCAATGATTATTTCCAATTCTGAGCTGTAATTGCCTTTGTTTTCCTAGAAAGATTATTACAGAAGTATCGAAAATGCAGAATTCTCAAATATTTTAGAAAATTAAAATAATTATCTTAAAGATCTTTCCGTATTTCCCTGAAAAATATGTCTCGGAATGGTAGTTACCACAAATGGCACTTTTTGACTTTCTGTCTATAATCTAAGTTCAGGATTTAGTACTTCTACTATGAAAACCAAGAATGGAGCTTAATTCTTTCGAAATAATCATAAAGCACCTAAATTCGATGATTTTCTCGTATTTCCTTATTTTAATGGAGAAGTTGTTATAACTTTTGTTACAAAGAATCGAAAATGCAGGTTTTTTAATATGTTACCCTAAATAAAACTTGTTATCTCTGAAATATATTCGTATTTCCCTTAAAAATGGATAAAAATGAGATTACAGCACAGAATATGAAGAAATCATTGAATATGGACATTTTGTTCTAATTTGGATACAATTTACTTTAGATTAGAGATTGAAAGTCCAAAATAGGTCGTTTTTATTAACTTACATTCTAAAACCCATTTCTCATTGAAATATGAATAGATCTCTAATATTGAGAGCATGATTTTGTATATTATTCAAAAGCCTTGCAGTTTTGATACTTCTTTATAAGTTCTCTTGGAAAATAAGGAAATTACAACTCTAAATACGGAAAAAATCATTGAATTTAAAGTTTTTGATCTTATTTCGACTAAATTAGGTCGCATTTCTTGGTCTTTGTATTAGAACTTCAAGATTCTGAACTTAGATTGTAGACTGAATGACAAAAATGGGCCATTTGTATTAATTTACTTTCCGAAACCTATTTCGCAGAGGAATACGAGAAGATTTCTAAGATTATCTGTTTTATTTGGTATAATATTAAAAAATCCTGCCTTTTCGATATTTCGATAATAACTTTTTCTTCCTTTTCGATATTTCTATAATAACTTTTCTAGGAGAACAAAAGAATTACAGCACAAAATACGAAATAATCACTAAATTTAGCAGTTTTGTGCTAATTTGGACTAAATTTACTTGCATTTCTTGGTTTTTGTGGAAGAAGAACAGGGTTCTGAACTTTAGACTAAAGTCGGAAAGTCCAAAATGGGCCGTTTGTGTCAATATCAATCCCGAAATTAACTATTCAAGGAAATACGAAACGATCTCTAAGATTATTGGTATTATTTTGTATATTATTTAAATATTCTACATTTTCGATACTCCTATACCAGCTTTTCTAGAAAAACAAGATGATTAAATCACAAAATACGAAATAATCAGTGAAGTCATACATTTTGTTCTAATTTGGAATCAATGTACATGGATTTCTTGGATTTTGTAGGAGAACTACAAGACGTTATACATAGATTAGAGACTGAAAGTCAATAATGGGCCATTTTTATTGTTTTTAAAAAAAATGTAACATGTTAATATCAGTTAGAATTCTAATTTAACTTTTGTGAATCGTAACATTGCATCCTTACTTAAACCGGGAGATGTAAAGTATTGTGCGAGATCTAATTTTATATGTTTAGCGACACATTTCGAAAATCTTCAAAGAAATCTGTTAATATGAGAACATCAGGAAGTAAATAAATTTTTGTATAATCCATTAAAATTTGACATATTAAGATTGCTGCGTTTTCGACACTTCTATTCTAACTTTCTTTGAAAGACAAGATATTTATATCACAAAATCCGAATTAATCAGTGAAATCACACATTTTGTTCTTATTTGAAATCAAATTACAGGATATCTTGCTTTTTGTAGTAAAAGTACAAGATTTTTAATAGAGATTAGAGATTGAAAGACAAAATTGGGCCGTTTTTGTTAATTTACTTTTCAAAAACCATTTTTCGGGGAAATACGAAAAGATCTCGAATATGATTTGTATTATTTTATGTAATATTTAAAAATTTTGTATTTTTAATACTCCTGTTTTAACTTCACTAGGAAAACAACGACATTACAACAAAAAAATAAGAAATAATCATTGAATTTAAAATTTGTATTCTTATTTCATCTTAAGTAGGCGACATTTCTTGGTTTCTGTATTAGAATAAAAAGATTCTTAACTTTGATTATAGACAGAAAGGTAAAAATGGACCGTTTGTAATTATATACTTCAAGAAATGCATTATTTTGGGAGATTTTGGAAATCTCCAAAAATCCTAGTAGTCACTTGGCCACCTTGCGTGGGAAAAAAATTTCGACGTTCGGGACATAATAGAAAATTAAAACTTTCAATGGTTTTCGTCGTTGTGATGAAGAAATTTATTAGAAATTATAAAAATTAAACCCACAAACTAGAAGTACAATAAATTAAATAAATTAAATAAATTAAATAAATTAAATAAATTAAATAAATTAAATAAATTAAATAAATTAAATAAATTAAATAAATTAAATAAATTAAATAAATTAAATAAATTAAATAAATTAAATAAATTAAATAAATTAAATAAATTAAATAAATTAAATAAATTAAATAAATTAAATAAATTAAATAAATTAAATAAATTAAATAAATTAAATAAATTAAATAAATTAAATAAATTAAATAAATTAAATAAATTAAATAAATTAAATAAATTAAATAAATTAAATAAATTAAATAAATTAAATAAATTAAATAAATTAAATAAATTAAATAAATTAAATAAATTAAATAAATTAAATAAATTAAATAAATTAAATAAATTAAATAAATTAAATAAATTAAATAAATTAAATAAATTAAATAAATTAAATAAATTAAATAAATTAAATAAATTAAATAAATTAAATAAATTAAATAAATTAAATAAATTAAATAAATTAAATAAATTAAATAAATTAAATAAATTAAATAAATTAAATAAATTAAATAAATTAAATAAATTAAATAAATTAAATAAATTAAATAAATTAAATAAATCAAATAAATTAAATAAATCAAATAAATCAAATAAATTAAATAAATCAAATAAATGAAATAAATTAAATAAATTAAATAAATTAAATAAATTAAATAAATTAAATAAATTAAATAAATTAAATAAATTAAATAAATTAAATAAATTAAATAAATTAAATAAATTAAATAAATTAAATAAATTAAATAAATTAAATAAATTAAATAAATTAAATAAATTAAATAAATTAAATAAATTAAATAAATTAAATAAATTAAATAAATTAAATAAATTAAATAAATTAAATAAATTAAATAAATTAAATAAATTAAATAAATTAAATAAATTAAATAAATTAAATAAATTAAATAAATTAAATAAATTAAATAAATTAAATAAATTAAATAAATTAAATAAATTAAATAAATTAAATAAATTAAATAAATTAAATAAATTAAATAAATTAAATAAATTAAATAAATTAAATAAATTAAATAAATTAAATAAATTAAATAAATTAAATATTTTAAATAAATTAAATAAACTAAAAATATTAAATAAATTTATTTAATTTAATTTATTTAATTTATTAATTTTTTTAATTTATTAATTTATTTAATTTATTTAATTTATTTAATTTATTTAATTTATTTAATTTATTTAATTTATTTAATTTATTTAATTTATTTAATTTATTTAATTTATTTAATTTATTTAATTTATTTAATTTATTTAATTTATTTAATTTATTTTATTAATTTATTTAATTTAATTTATTTAATTTATTTATTTAATAATTTATTTAATTTATTTAATTTATTTAATTTATTTAATTTATTAATTTATTTAATTATTTAATTTATTTAATTTATTTAATTTATTAATTTATTTAATTTATTTAATTTATTAAATTTATTAAATTTATTAATTTATTAAATTTATTTAATTTATTTAATTTATTTAATTTATTAATTTATTTAATTTATTAAATTTATTTAATTTATTTAATTTATTTAATTTATTTAATTTATTTAATTTATTTAATTTATTTAATTTATTTAATTTATTTAATTTATTTAATTTATTTAATTTATTTAATTTATTTAATTTATTTAATTTATTTAATTTATTTAATTTATTTAATTTATTTAATTTATTTAATTTATTTAATTTATTTAATTAATTTAATTAATTTAATTTATTTAATTAATTTAATTTATTTAATTAATTTAATTTATTTATTTATTTAATTTATTTAATTTATTTAATTTATTTAATTTATTTAATTTATTTAATTTATTTAATTTATTTAATTTATTTAATTTATTTAATTTATTTAATTTATTTAATTTATTTAATTTATTTAATTTATTTAATTTATTTAATTTATTTAATTTATTTAATTTATTTAATTTATTTAATTATTTAATTTATTTAATTTATTTAATTTATTTAATTTATTTAATTTATTTAATTTATTTAATTTATTTAATTTATTTAATTTATTTAATTTATTTAATTTATTTAATTTATTTAATTTATTTAATTTATTTAATTTATTTAATTTATTTAATTTATTTAATTTATTTAATTTATTTAATTTATTTAGTTTATTTAATTTATTTAATTTATTTAATTTATTTAATTTATTTAATTTATTTAATTTATTTAATTTATTTAATTTATTTAATTTATTTAATTTATTTAATTTATTAATTTATTTAATTTATTTAATTTATTTAATTTATTTAATTTATTTAATTTATTTAATTTATTTAATTTATTTAATTTATTTAATTTATTTAATTTATTTAATTTATTTAATTTATTTAATTTATTTAATTTATTTAATTTATTTAATTTATTTAATTTATTTAATTTATTTAATTTATTTAATTTATTTAATTTATTTAATTTATTTAATTTATTTAATTTATTTAATTTATTTAATTTATTTAATTTATTTAATTTATTTAATTTATTTAATTTATTTATTTATTTAATTTATTTAATTTATTTAATTTATTTAATTTATTTAATTTATTTAATTTATTTAATTTATTTAATTTATTTAATTTATTAATTTATTTAATTTATTTAATTTATTTAATTTATTTAATTTATTTAATTTATTTAATTTATTTAATTTATTTAATTTATTTAATTTATTTAATTTATTTAATTTATTTAATTTATTTAATTTATTTAATTTATTTAATTTATTTAATTTATTAATTTATTTAATTTATTTAATTTATTTAATTTATTTAATTTATTTAATTTATTTAATTTATTTAATTTATTTAATTTATTTAATTTATTCAATTTATTTAATTATTTAATTTATTTAATTTATTTAATTTATTTAATTTATTCAATTTATTTAATTTATTTAATTTATTCAATTTATTCAATTTATTCAATTTATTTAATTTATTTAATTTATTTAATTTATTTAATTTATTTATTTTATTTAATTTATTTAATTTATTTAATTTATTTAATTTATTTAATTTATTTAATAAATTTAATTTATTTAATTTATTTAATTTATTTAATTTATTTATTTTATTTAATTTATTTAATTAAGATGTTGGAAGAATTGCCGTGTTTCTTGGCGCGCCGGTCTTAACCTACCTAGAGGACCCTCCATATCAATTCCTTGAATATTGAAAATTACCCGCCTCATTGGACACGGACATTAAACTAAATAATGGATGGATTAGACGTTTTTAGAAGGATATCTTTGTTAAAAACTGTACAGAAATATATTTTTTTTAAATGGAAATATTATTCATCAATGGGATGGTAATATAGATAGCGAGTATCTACTGAAAATGAAGAATTTATAAATATCCTATGAAATTAGAATATAATCTTAGACATATTCTCGTTCTTCTCTGCATCAATCAGTTTTGTTGAGTAAATTAACAAAATTAGCCTATTTTCGTCTTTCTGTGTCTAATCTAGTTCCAGAATCTAGTACTTTTCTTACAAAATCCAAGCCACCCCACACGCGGAGTTCCCGACCAGTGATTAATTTCATGTACTAGCTTTTTTATATCACCCTGTATAACAACAACTTGTTACACACATAACACATACTTACAGTTCCGCAATAAATCTAACTGACAATTTAGACCTTAATTTGATACACACATTGAATAATAATTACCATTATTTGTAAATTAATATATAGCCTGAGTGTGTTCTAGAAGTCAAATCTTACACTACTTTCGGAGAAAGTCAAAAATGTGCTGAGATTTACAAAACTTCCCAAAAAAGAACATTTCTTGAAGTATATTAATACAAACTGTCCATTTTTGACTTTCTGTCTATAATCTAAGATCAGACACTTGTAAATCTAATATTAAAACCAAGAAGGGCCACATATTTTAGAAGAAATACGAACAAAAATTTTAAATTCAATGATTATTTCTTTCTTATTGTTGCAATTTCTTTGTTTTCCTAGTAAAGTTACAAGAGGAGGACCAAAAATTCATGACTTTTAAATATTATATGAAATAAAAGTAAATAGATGTTGGAAAAATTGCCGTGTTTCTTGGCGCACCGGTCAGAACCTACGTAGAAGACCCTCCATATCAACCCGTTGGATATTGAATATCACCCGCCTCATTGGACACGGACATTAAACTAAATAAAGAATTGGACGTTTTTAGAAGGATATTTTTGTTAAAAACTGTACAGAAATGCAATTTTTTTAAATGGAAATATTATACATCCATGGGATGGGAATATAGATAGCGAATATCTACTGAAAATGAAGAATTTATAAATATCTTATACAATTAAACCAATAATTTTAGACATATTCTCTAATTCTCTGAATTAACAAAATTAGCCTATTTTCGTCTTTCCGTCTCTAATCTAATTCCAGAGTCCTGTACTTCTCTTACAAAACACAAGTAATGCAAATGAACTGAATCAAGATTTGAACAAAATTTTTGAATTCATAGAATATTTTCCATCTTGTACTGTAATTCCCTTGTTTTCCCAGAAAAGTTAGTAAGAAGTATTGATAATGAAGGATTCTAAATTATTTTGCAAAATTAGACCAGGAATTTTAGAGATCTTTCCGTATTTCCCTGAAAAATAAGTTTCCGGGTGTAAATTATTACAAATAGCCCATTTTCGGATCTCCTTCTCCAATCTAAGTTTGGAATCTTGTACTTCTCATATAAAATCCAAGAAATGCTGGTAAGTTGAGTTTAAATTAGAGCCAAACATCCAAATTCAAAGGATATTTCGAATTTCCATATTTTCCTAGAGATATTATAACGAATGAATCGAAAATGGAGGATTTTTAGAATACTACTCTAAATAAAATTAATATGCTTGGAGTAATTTTCGTATTTGCCTTAAAAATGGAATACAAGGAGATTACGGCACAAAATACGAAGGAATCATTGAATTTAGTCTTTTCGTTCTAATTTGAGCTCAATTTAGACTAAATGGGTCGTTTTTATTAACTTACGCTTCAAAACTCATTTTTTAGGGAAATATGAATAGATCTCGAAGATTAGTAGTATTATTTTGCATGAACTCTTGCATTTTTGATACTTCTTTATACGTTGTCTTGGAAAACTCAATATACTTACATTTCTTGGTTTTTGTAGTAGAAGTACAAGATTGTGAACTGAGATCAGAGATAGAGAGCTCAAAATGGACCATTTGGGTTAATTTACATCCCGAAATTTATTTTTCAAGGAAATACAAAAGGAACTATAAGATTATTATTATTTTTTTCTATAATATTTAATTAATCCTGCATTTTCAAGAAATGCAAGTATATTGAGTTTTCCAATACAACGTATTAAAGAAGTATGAAAAATGTAAGATTTCATGCAAAAAAATTCTATTTATCTTAGAGATCTATTTATATTTCCCTAAAAAATGGCTTTTGGAGCGTAAGATAACAAGAACGACCAATTTAGTCAATAGTTTAGGGTAAATTAAGCTCAAATTGGAACAAAAAGTCTAAATTCTATGATTTCATCGTATATTGTATCGTAATCTCCTTGTAATCCATTTTTAAGGGAAATACGAAAATATCTCCAAGAATATTTGATTTATTAAGAGTAGTATTCTAAAAAATCCCCATTTTCGATTCTTTCGTTATAACATCACTAGGAAAATATGGAAATACGAAATAATCATTGAATTTAGCCGTTTGGCTCAAATTTAAACTTAACTTACTAGCATTTCTTGGATTTTATATGAGAAGTACAAGATTCCAAACTTAGATTGGAGAATGAAATTCGAAAATTGGCTAATTGTGATAATTTACATCCGGAAACTAATTTTTCAGGAAAATACGGAAAGATCTCTGTAATTACAGGTCTAATTTTGTAAAATAATTTACGAAATAATAATTGAATTTAGATGTTTGGCTCTAATTTAAACTCCACTTACTAGCAATTCTTGGATTTTTATGAGAAGTAAAAGATTGCAAACTTAGATTGGAGAATTAAAGCCGAAAATGGGCCATGTGTGATAATTTACATCCGGAAAGTTATTTTTCAGGGAAATACGAAAAGATCTCTAAAACCACTGGAAATATCGATTGTGCAAGATTCTTAAATTTCTTATAAGACTAAACCAATAATCTCCGAGATAATATCGTATTTTTCTGAAAAATAAATTTTGGGAAGTTGATTTACATAAATGGTCCATTTTTGATTTTCTGCCTATAATCTAAGTTCAGAATCTTGCACTTCTACTTCAAAATCCAAGAAATGTATGGAAAATAAGTTCAAATTAGAATCAAATACGTGAATTCAATGATTATTTCCAATTCTGAGCTGTAATTGCCTTTGTTTTCCTAGAAAGATTATTACAGAAGTATCGAAAATGCAGAATTCTCAAATATTTTAGAAAATTAAAATAATTATCTTAAAGATCTTTCCGTATTTCCCTGAAAAATATGTCTCGGAATGGTAGTTACCACAAATGGCACTTTTTGACTTTCTGTCTATAATCTAAGTTCAGGATTTAGTACTTCTACTATGAAAACCAAGAATGGAGCTTAATTCTTTCGAAATAATCATAAAGCACCTAAATTCGATGATTTTCTCGTATTTCCTTATTTTAATGGAGAAGTTGTTATAACTTTTGTTACAAAGAATCGAAAATGCAGGTTTTTTAATATGTTACCCTAAATAAAACTTGTTATCTCTGAAATATATTCGTAATTCCCTTAAAAATGGATAAAAATGAGATTACAGCACAGAATATGAAGAAATCATTGAATATAGACATTTTGTTCTAATTTGGATACAATTTACTTTAGATTAGAGATTGAAAGTCCAAAATAGGTCGTTTTTATTAACTTACATTCTAAAACCCATTTCTCATTGAAATATGAATAGATCTCTAATATTGAGAGCATGATTTTGTATATTATTCAAAAGCCTTGCAGTTTTGATACTTCTTTATAAGTTCTCTTGGAAAATAAGGAAATTACAACTCTAAATACGGAAAAAATCATTGAATTTAAAGTTTTTGATCTTATTTCGACTAAATTAGGTCGCATTTCTTGGTCTTTGTATTAGAACTTCAAGATTCTGAACTTAGATTGTAGACTGAATGACAAAAATGGGCCATTTGTATTAATTTACTTTCCGAAACCTATTTCGCAGAGGAATACGAGAAGATTTCTAAGATTATCTGTTTTATTTGGTATAATATTAAAAAATCCTGCCTTTTCGATATTTCGATAATAACTTTTTCTTCCTTTTCGATATTTCTATAATAACTTTTCTAGGAGAACAAAAGAATTACAGCACAAAATACGAAATAATCACTAAATTTAGCAGTTTTGTGCTAATTTGGACTAAATTTACTTGCATTTCTTGGTTTTTGTGGAAGAAGAACAGGGTTCTGAACTTTAGACTAAAGTCGGAAAGTCCAAAATGGGCCGTTTGTGTCAATATCAATCCCGAAATTAACTATTCAAGGAAATACGAAACGATCTCTAAGATTATTGGTATTATTTTGTATATTATTTAAATATTCTACATTTTCGATACTCCTATACCAGCTTTTCTAGAAAAACAAGATGATTAAATCACAAAATACGAAATAATCAGTGAAGTCATACATTTTGTTCTAATTTGGAATCAATGTACATGGATTTCTTGGATTTTGTAGGAGAACTACAAGACGTTATACATAGATTAGAGACTGAAAGTCAATAATGGGCCATTTTTATTGTTTTTAAAAAAAATGTAACATGTTAATATCAGTTAGAATTCTAATTTAACTTTTGTGAATCGTAACATTGCATCCTTACTTAAACCGGGAGATGTAAAGTATTGTGCGAGATCTAATTTTATATGTTTAGCGACACATTTCGAAAATCTTCAAAGAAATCTGTTAATATGAGAACATCAGGAAGTAAATAAATTTTTGTATAATCCATTAAAATTTGACATATTAAGATTGCTGCGTTTTCGACACTTCTATTCTAACTTTCTTTGAAAGACAAGATATTTATATCACAAAATCCGAATTAATCAGTGAAATCACACATTTTGTTCTTATTTGAAATCAAATTACAGGATATCTTGCTTTTTGTAGTAAAAGTACAAGATTTTTAATAGAGATTAGAGATTGAAAGACAAAATTGGGCCGTTTTTGTTAATTTACTTTTCAAAAACCATTTTTCGGGGAAATACGAAAAGATCTCGAATATGATTTGTATTATTTTATGTAATATTTAAAAATTTTGTATTTTTAATACTCCTGTTTTAACTTCACTAGGAAAACAACGACATTACAACAAAAAAATAAGAAATAATCATTGAATTTAAAATTTGTATTCTTATTTCATCTTAAGTAGGCGACATTTCTTGGTTTCTGTATTAGAATAAAAAGATTCTTAACTTTGATTATAGACAGAAAGGTAAAAATGGACCGTTTGTAATTATATACTTCAAGAAATGCATTATTTTGGGAGATTTTGGAAATCTAAAAAATACTAGTAGTCACTTGGCCACCTTGCGTGGGAAAAAAATTTCGACGTTCGGGACATAATAGAAAATTAAAACTTTCAATGGTTTTCGTCGTTGTGATGAAGAAATTTATTAGAAATTATAAAAATTAAACCCACAAACTAGAAGTACAATAAATTAAATAAATTAAATAAATTAAATAAATTAAATAAATTAAATAAATTAAATAAATTAAATAAATTAAATAAATTAAATAAATTAAATAAATTAAATAAATTAAATAAATTAAATAAATTAAATAAATTAAATAAATTAAATAAATTAAATAAATTAAATAAATTAAATAAATTAAATAAATTAAATAAATTAAATAAATTAAATAAATTAAATAAATTAAATAAATTAAATAAATTAAATAAATTAAATAAATTAAATAAATTAAATAAATTAAATAAATTAAATAAATTAAATAAATTAAATAAATTAAATAAATTAAATAAATTAAATAAATTAAATAAATTAAATAAATTAAATAAATTAAATAAATTAAATAAATTAAATAAATTAAATAAATTAAATAAATTAAATAAATTAAATAAATTAAATAAATTAAATAAATTAAATAAATTAAATAAATTAAATAAATTAAATAAATTAAATAAATTAAATAAATTAAATAAATTAAATAAATTAAATAAATTAAATAAATTAAATAAATTAAATAAATTAAATAAATTAAATAAATTAAATAAATTAAATAAATTAAATAAATTAAATAAATTAAATAAATTAAATAAATTAAATAAATTAAATAAATTAAATAAATTAAATAAATTAAATAAATTAAATAAATTAAATAAATTAAATAAATTAAATAAATTAAATAAATTAAATAAATTAAATAAATTAAATAAATTAAATAAATTAAATAAATTAAATAAATTAAATAAATTAAATAAATTAAATAAATTAAATAAATTAAATATTTTAAATAAATTAAATAAACTAAAAATATTAAATAAATTTATTTAATTTAATTTATTTAATTTATTAATTTTTTTAATTTATTAATTTATTTAATTTATTTAATTTATTTAATTTATTTAATTTATTTAATTTATTTAATTTATTTAATTTATTTAATTTATTTAATTTATTTAATTTATTTAATTTATTTAATTTATTTAATTTATTTAATTTATTTTATTAATTTATTTAATTTAATTTATTTAATTTATTTATTTAATTTAATTTATTTAATTTATTTATTTAATTTAATTTATTTAATTTATTTAATTTATTTAATTTATTTAATTTATTTAATTTATTTAATTTATTTAATTTATTTAATTTATTTAATTTATTTAATTTATTTATTTAATTTAATTTATTTAATTTATTTAATTTATTTAATTTATTTAATTTATTTAATTTATTTAATTTATTTAATTTAATTTATTAATTTATTTAATTTAATTTATTAATTTATTTAATTTAATTTATTTAATTTATTTATTTAATTTAATTTATTTAATTTATTTAATTTATTTAATTTATTTAATTTATTTAATTTATTTAATTTATTTAATTTATTTAATTTATTTAATTTATTTAATTTATTTAATTTATTTAATTTATTTAATTTATTTAATTTATTTAATTTATTTAATTTATTTAATTTATTTAATTTATTTAATTTATTTAATTTATTTAATTTATTTAATTTATTTAATTTATTTAATTTATTTAATTTATTTAATTTATTTAATTTATTTAATTTATTTAATTTATTTAATTTATTTAATTTATTTAATTTATTTAATTTATTTAATTTATTTAATTTATTTAATATATTTAATTTATTTAATTTATTTAATTTATTTAATTTATTTAATTTATTTAATTTATTTAATTTATTTAATTTATTTAATTTATTTAATTTATTTAATTTATTTAATTTATTTAATTTATTTAATTTATTTAATTTATTTAATTTATTTAATTTATTTAATTTATTTAATTTATTTAATTTATTTAATTTATTTAATTTATTTAATTTATTTAATTTATTTAATTTATTTAATTTATTTAATTTATTTAATTTATTTAATTTATTTAATTTATTTAATTTATTTAATTTATTTAATTTATTTAATTTATTTAATTTATTTAATTTATTTAATTTATTTAATTTATTTAATTTATTTAATTTATTTAATTTATTTAATTTATTTGATTTATTTAATTTATTTAATTTATTTAATTTATTTAATTTATTTAATTTATTTAATTTATTTAATTTATTTAATTTATTTAATTTATTTAATTTATTTAATTTATTTAATTTATTTAATTTATTTAATTTATTTAATTTATTTAATTTATTTAATTTATTTAATTTATTTAATTTATTTAATTTATTTAATTTATTTAATTTATTTAATTTATTTAATTTATTTAATTTATTTAATTTATTTAATTTTTTTAATTTATTAATTTATTTAATTTATTTAATTTATTTAATTTATTTAATTTATTTAATTTATTTAATTTATTTTATTAATTTATTTAATTTATTTATTTAATTTAATTTATTTAATTTATTTAATTTATTTAATTTATTTAATTTATTTAATTTATTTAATTTATTTAATTTATTTATTTAATTTAATTTATTTAATTTATTTAATTTATTTAATTTATTTAATTTATTTAATTTATTTAATTTATTTAATTTATTTAATTTATTTAATTTATTTAATTTATTTAATTTAATTTATTAATTTATTTAATTTAATTTATTTAATTTATTTATTTAATTTAATTTATTTAATTTATTTATTTAATTTAATTTATTTAATTTATTTAATTTATTTAATTTATTTAATTTATTTAATTTATTTAATTTATTTAATTTATTTAATTTATTTAATTTATTTAATTTATTTAATTTATTTAATTTATTTAATTTATTTAATTTATTTAATTTATTTAATTTATTTAATTTATTTAATTTATTTAATTTATTTAATTTATTTAATATATTTAATTTATTTAATTTATTTAATTTATTTAATTTATTTAATTTATTTAATTTATTTAATTTATTTAATTTATTTAATTTATTTAATTTATTTAATTTATTTAATTTATTTAATTTATTTAATTTATTTAATTTATTTAATTTATTTAATTTATTTAATTTATTTAATTTATTTAATTTATTTAATTTATTTAATTTATTTAATTTATTTAATTTATTTAATTTATTTAATTTATTTAATTTATTTAATTTATTTAATTTATTTAATTTATTTAATTTATTTAATTTATTTAATTTATTTAATTTATTTAATTTATTTAATTTATTTAATTTATTTAATTTATTTAATTTATTTAATTTATTTAATTTATTTAATTTATTTAATTTATTTAATTTATTTAATTTATTTAATTTATTTAATTTATTTAATTTATTTAATTTATTTAATTTATTTAATTTATTTAATTTATTTAATTTATTTAATTTATTTAATTTATTTAATTTATTTAATTTATTTAATTTATTTAATTTATTTAATTTATTTAATTTATTTAATTTATTTAATTTATTTAATTTATTTAATTTATTTAATTTATTTAATTTATTTAATTTATTTAATTTATTTAATTTATTTAATTTATTAAATTTATTTAATTTATTAAATTTATTTAATTTATTTAATTTATTTAATTTATTTAATTTATTTAATTTATTTAATTTATTTAATTTATTTAATTTATTTAATTTATTTAATTTATTTAATTTATTTAATTTATTTAATTTATTTAATTTATTTAATTTATTTAATTTATTTAATTTATTTAATTTATTTAATTTATTTAATTTATTTAATTTATTTAATTTATTTAATTTATTTAATTTATTTAATTTATTTAATTTATTTAATTTATTTAATTTATTTAATTTATTTAATTTATTTAATTTATTTAATTTATTTAATTTATTTAATTTATTTAATTTATTTAATTTATTTAATTTATTTAATTTATTTAATTTATTTAATTTATTTAATTTATTTAATTTATTTAATTTATTTAATTTATTTAATTTATTTAATTTATTTAATTTATTTAATTTATTTAATTTATTTAATTTATTTAATTTATTTAATTTATTTAATTTATTTAATTTATTTAATTTATTTAATTTATTTAATTTATTTAATTTATTTAATTTATTTAATTTATTTAATTTATTTAATTTATTTAATTTATTTAATTTATTTAATTTATTTAATTTATTTAATTTATTTAATTTATTTAATTTATTTAATTTATTTAATTTATTTAATTTATTTAATTTATTTAATTTATTTAATTTATTTAATTTATTTAATTTATTTAATTTATTTAATTTATTTAATTTATTTAATTTATTTAATTTATTTAATTTATTTAATTTATTTAATTTATTTAATTTATTTAATTTATTTAATTTATTTAATTTATTTAATTTATTTAATTTATTTAATTTATTTAATTTATTTAATTTATTTAATTTATTTAATTTATTTAATTTATTTAATTTATTTAATTTATTTAATTTATTTAATTTATTTAATTTATTTAATTTATTTAATTTATTTAATTTATTTAATTTATTTAATTTATTTAATTTATTTAATTTATTTAATTTATTTAATTTATTTAATTTATTTAATTTATTTAATTTATTTAATTTATTTAATTTATTTAATTTATTTAATTTATTTAATTTATTTAATTTATTTAATTTATTTAATTTATTTAATTTATTTAATTTATTTAATTTATTTAATTTATTTAATTTATTTAATTTATTTAATTTATTTAATTTATTTAATTTATTTAATTTATTTAATTTATTTAATTTATTTAATTTATTTAATTTATTTAATTTATTTAATTTATTTAATTTATTTAATTTATTTAATTTA
Source organism: Diaprepes abbreviatus (assembly GCA_034092305.1). Lineage (NCBI taxonomy): Eukaryota > Metazoa > Arthropoda > Insecta > Coleoptera > Curculionidae > Diaprepes > Diaprepes abbreviatus. The sequence continues at coordinate 65,139 of JASJET010000469.1, forward strand.
TTTAATTTATTTAATTTATTTAATTTATTTAATTTATTTAATTTATTTAATTTATTTAATTTATTTAATTTATTTAATTTATTTAATTTATTTAATTTATTTAATTTATTTAATTTATTTAATTTATTTAATTTATTTAATTTATTTAATTTATTTAATTTATTTAATTTATTTATTTTATTTAATTTATTTAATTTATTTAATTAAGATGTTGGAAGAATTGCCGTGTTTCTTGGCGCGCCGGTCTTAACCTACCTAGAGGACCCTCCATATCAATTCCTTGAATATTGAAAATTACCCGCCTCATTGGACACGGACATTAAACTAAATAATGGATTAGACGTTTTTAGAAGGATATCTTTGTTAAAAACTGTACAGAAATATATTTTTTTTAAATGGAAATATTATTCATCAATGGGATGGTAATATAGATAGCGTGTATCTACTGAAAATGAAGAATTTATAAATATCCTATGAAATTAGAATATAATCTTAGACATATTCTCGTTCTTCTCTGCATCAATCAGTTTTGTTGAGTAAATTAACAAAATTAGCCTATTTTCGTCTTTCTGTGTCTAATCTAGTTCCAGAATCTAGTACTTTTCTTACAAAATCCAAGCCACCCCACACGCGGAGTTCCCGACCAGTGATTAATTTCATGTACTAGCTTTTTTATATCACCCTGTATAACAACAACTTGTTACACACATAACACATACTTACAGTTCCGCAATAAATCTAACTGACAATTTAGACCTTAATTTGATACACACATTGAATAATAATTACCATTATTTGTAAATTAATATATAGCCTGAGGGTGTTCTAGAAGTCAAATCTTACACTACTTTCGGAGAAAGTCAAAAATGTGCTGAGATTTACAAAACTTCCCAAAAAAGAACATTTCTTGAAGTATATTAATACAAACTGTCCATTTTTGACTTTCTGTCTATAATCTAAGATCAGACACTTGTAAATCTAATATTAAAACCAAGAAGGGCCACATATTTTAGAAGAAATACGAACAAAAATTTTAAATTCAATGATTATTTCTTTCTTATTGTTGCAATTTCTTTGTTTTCCTAGTAAAGTTACAAGAGGAGGACCAAAAATTCATGACTTTTAAATATTATATGAAATAAAAGTAAATAGATGTTGGAAAAATTGCCGTGTTTCTTGGCGCACCGGTCAGAACCTACGTAGAAGACCCTCCATATCAACCCGTTGGATATTGAATATCACCCGCCTCATTGGACACGGACATTAAACTAAATAAAGGATTGGACGTTTTTAGAAGGATATTTTTGTTAAAAACTGTACAGAAATGCAATTTTTTTAAATGGAAATATTATACATCCATGGGATGGGAATATAGATAGCGAATATCTACTGAAAATGAAGAATTTATAAATATCTTATACAATTAAACCAATAATTTTAGACATATTCTCTAATTCTCTGAATTAACAAAATTAGCCTATTTTCGTCTTTCCGTCTCTAATCTAATTCCAGAGTCCTGTACTTCTCTTACAAAACACAAGTAATGCAAATGAACTGAATCAAGATTTGAACAAAATTTTTGAATTCATAGAATATTTTCCATCTTGTACTGTAATTCCCTTGTTTTCCCAGAAAAGTTAGTAAGAAGTATTGATAATGAAGGATTCTAAATTATTTTGCAAAATTAGACCAGGAATTTTAGAGATCTTTCCGTATTTCCCTGAAAAATAAGTTTCCGGGTGTAAATTATTACAAATAGCCCATTTTCGGATCTCCTTCTCCAATCTAAGTTTGGAATCTTGTACTTCTCATATAAAATCCAAGAAATGCTGGTAAGTTGAGTTTAAATTAGAGCCAAACATCCAAATTCAAAGGATATTTCGAATTTCCATATTTTCCTAGAGATATTATAACGAATGAATCGAAAATGGAGGATTTTTAGAATACTACTCTAAATAAAATTAATATGCTTGGAGTAATTTTCGTATTTGCCTTAAAAATGGAATACAAGGAGATTACGGCACAAAATACGAAGGAATCATTGAATTTAGTCTTTTCGTTCTAATTTGAGCTCAATTTAGACTAAATGGGTCGTTTTTATTAACTTACGCTTCAAAACTCATTTTTTAGGGAAATATGAATAGATCTCGAAGATTAGTAGTATTATTTTGCATGAACTCTTGCATTTTTGATACTTCTTTATACGTTGTCTTGGAAAACTCAATATACTTACATTTCTTGGTTTTTGTAGCAGAAGTACAAGATTGTGAACTGAGATCAGAGATAGAGAGCTCAAAATGGACCATTTGGGTTAATTTACATCCCGAAATTTATTTTTCAAGGAAATACAAAAGGAACTATAAGATTATTATTATTTTTTTCTATAATATTTAATTAATCCTGCATTTTCAAGAAATGCAAGTATATTGAGTTTTCCAATACAACGTATTAAAGAAGTATGAAAAATGTAAGATTTCATGCAAAAAAATTCTATTTATCTTAGAGATCTATTTATATTTCCCTAAAAAATGGCTTTTGGAGCGTAAGATAACAAGAACGACCAATTTAGTCAATAGTTTAGGGTAAATTAAGCTCAAATTGGAACAAAAAGTCTAAATTCTATGATTTCATCGTATATTGTATCGTAATCTCCTTGTAATCCATTTTTAAGGGAAATACGAAAATATCTCCAAGAATATTTGATTTATTAAGAGTAGTATTCTAAAAAATCCCCATTTTCGATTCTTTCGTTATAACATCACTAGGAAAATATGGAAATACGAAATAATCATTGAATTTAGCCGTTTGGCTCAAATTTAAACTTAACTTACTAGCATTTCTTGGATTTTATATGAGAAGTACAAGATTCCAAACTTAGATTGGAGAATGAAATTCGAAAATTGGCTAATTGTGATAATTTACATCCGGAAACTAATTTTTCAGGAAAATACGGAAAGATCTCTGTAATTACAGGTCTAATTTTGTAAAATAATTTACGAAATAATAATTGAATTTAGATGTTTGGCTCTAATTTAAACTCCACTTACTAGCAATTCTTGGATTTTTATGAGAAGTAAAAGATTGCAAACTTAGATTGGAGAATTAAAGCCGAAAATGGGCCATGTGTGATAATTTACATCCGGAAAGTTATTTTTCAGGGAAATACGAAAAGATCTCTAAAACCACTGGAAATATCGATTGTGCAAGATTCTTAAATTTCTTATAAGACTAAACCAATAATCTCCGAGATAATATCGTATTTTCCTGAAAAATAAATTTTGGGAAGTTGATTTACATAAATGGTCCATTTTTGATTTTCTGCCTATAATCTAAGTTCAGAATCTTGCACTTCTACTTCAAAATCCAAGAAATGTATGGAAAATAAGTTCAAATTAGAATCAAATACGTGAATTCAATGATTATTTCCAATTCTGAGCTGTAATTGCCTTTGTTTTCCTAGAAAGATTATTACAGAAGTATCGAAAATGCAGAATTCTCAAATATTTTAGAAAATTAAAATAATTATCTTAAAGATCTTTCCGTATTTCCCTGAAAAATATGTCTCGGAATGGTAGTTACCACAAATGGCACTTTTTGACTTTCTGTCTATAATCTAAGTTCAGGATTTAGTACTTCTACTATGAAAACCAAGAATGGAGCTTAATTCTTTCGAAATAATCATAAAGCACCTAAATTCGATGATTTTCTCGTATTTCCTTATTTTAATGGAGAAGTTGTTATAACTTTTGTTACAAAGAATCGAAAATGCAGGTTTTTTAATATGTTACCCTAAATAAAACTTGTTATCTCTGAAATATATTCGTATTTCCCTTAAAAATGGATAAAAATGAGATTACAGCACAGAATATGAAGAAATCATTGAATATAGACATTTTGTTCTAATTTGGATACAATTTACTTTAGATTAGAGATTGAAAGTCCAAAATAGGTCGTTTTTATTAACTTACATTCTAAAACCCATTTCTCATTGAAATATGAATAGATCTCTAATATTGAGAGCATGATTTTGTATATTATTCAAAAGCCTTGCAGTTTTGATACTTCTTTATAAGTTCTCTTGGAAAATAAGGAAATTACAACTCTAAATACGGAAAAAATCATTGAATTTAAAGTTTTTGATCTTATTTCGACTAAATTAGGTCGCATTTCTTGGTCTTTGTATTAGAACTTCAAGATTCTGAACTTAGATTGTAGACTGAATGACAAAAATGGGCCATTTGTATTAATTTACTTTCCGAAACCTATTTCGCAGAGGAATACGAGAAGATTTCTAAGATTATCTGTTTTATTTGGTATAATATTAAAAAATCCTGCCTTTTCGATATTTCGATAATAACTTTTTCTTCCTTTCCGATATTTCTATAATAACTTTTCTAGGAGAACAAAAGAATTACAGCACAAAATACGAAATAATCACTAAATTTAGCAGTTTTGTGCTAATTTGGACTAAATTTACTTGCATTTCTTGGTTTTTGTGGAAGAAGAACAGGGTTCTGAACTTTAGACTAAAGTCGGAAAGTCCAAAATGGGCCGTTTGTGTCAATATCAATCCCGAAATTAACTATTCAAGGAAATACGAAACGATCTCTAAGATTATTGGTATTATTTTGTATATTATTTAAATATTCTACATTTTCGATACTCCTATACCAGCTTTTCTAGAAAAACAAGATGATTAAATCACAAAATACGAAATAATCAGTGAAGTCATACATTTTGTTCTAATTTGGAATCAATGTACATGGATTTCTTGGATTTTGTAGGAGAACTACAAGACGTTATACATAGATTAGAGACTGAAAGTCAATAATGGGCCATTTTTATTGTTTTTAAAAAAAATGTAACATGTTAATATCAGTTAGAATTCTAATTTTACTTTTGTGAATCGTAACATTGCATCCTTACTTAAACCGGGAGATGTAAAGTATTGTGCGAGATCTAATTTTATATGTTTAGCGACACATTTCGAAAATCTTCAAAGAAATCTGTTAATATGAGAACATCAGGAAGTAAATAAATTTTTGTATAATCCATTAAAATTTGACATATTAAGATTGCTGCGTTTTCGACACTTCTATTCTAACTTTCTTTGAAAGACAAGATATTTATATCACAAAATCCGAATTAATCAGTGAAATCACACATTTTGTTCTTATTTGAAATCAAATTACAGGATATCTTGCTTTTTGTAGTAAAAGTACAAGATTTTTAATAGAGATTAGAGATTGAAAGACAAAATTGGGCCGTTTTTGTTAATTTACTTTTCAAAAACCATTTTTCGGGGAAATACGAAAAGATCTCGAATATGATTTGTATTATTTTATGTAATATTTAAAAATTTTGTATTTTTAATACTCCTGTTTTAACTTCACTAGGAAAACAACGACATTACAACAAAAAAATAAGAAATAATCATTGAATTTAAAATTTGTATTCTTATTTCATCTTAAGTAGGCGACATTTCTTGGTTTCTGTATTAGAATAAAAAGATTCTTAACTTTGATTATAGACAGAAAGGTAAAAATGGACCGTTTGTAATTATATACTTCAAGAAATGCATTATTTTGGGAGATTTTGGAAATCTCCAAAAATCCTAGTAGTCACTTGGCCACCTTGCGTGGGAAAAAAATTTCGACGTTCGGGACATAATAGAAAATTAAAACTTTCAATGGTTTTCGTCGTTGTGATGAAGAAATTTATTAGAAATTATAAAAATTAAACCCACAAACTAGAAGTACAATAAATTAAATAAATTAAATAAATTAAATAAATTAAATAAATTAAATAAATTAAATAAATAAAATAAATTAAATAAATTAAATAAATTAAATAAATTAAATAAATTAAATAAATTAAATAAATTAAATAAATTAAATAAATTAAATAAATTAAATAAATTAAATAAATTAAATAAATTAAATAAATTAAATAAATTAAATAAATTAAATAAATTAAATAAATTAAATAAATTAAATAAATTAAATAAATTAAATAAATTAAATAAATTAAATAAATTAAATAAATTAAATAAATTAAATAAATTAAATAAATTAAATAAATTAAATAAATTAAATAAATTAAATAAATTAAATAAATTAAATAAATTAAATAAATTAAATAAATTAAATAAATTAAATAAATTAAATAAATTAAATAAATTAAATAAATTAAATAAATTAAATAAATTAAATAAATTAAATAAATTAAATAAATTAAATAAATTAAATAAATTAAATAAATTAAATAAATTAAATAAATTAAATAAATTAAATAAATTAAATAAATTAAATAAATTAAATAAATTAAATAAATTAAATAAATTAAATAAATTAAATAAATTAAATAAATTAAATAAATTAAATAAATTAAATAAATTAAATAAATTAAATAAATTAAATAAATTAAATAAATTAAATAAATTAAATAAATTAAATAAATTAAATAAATTAAATAAATTAAATAAATTAAATAAATTAAATAAATTAAATAAATTAAATAAATTAAATAAATTAAATAAATTAAATAAATTAAATAAATTAAATAAATTAAATAAATTAAATAAATTAAATAAATTAAATAAATTAAATAAATTAAATAAATTAAATAAATTAAATAAATTAAATAAATTAAATAAATTAAATAAATTAAATAAATTAAATAAATTAAATAAATTAAATAAATTAAATAAATTAAATAAATTAAATAAATTAAATAAATTAAATAAATTAAATAAATTAAATAAATTAAATAAATTAAATAAATTAAATAAATTAAATAAATTAAATAAATTAAATAAATTAAATAAATTAAATAAATTAAATAAATTAAATAAATTAAATAAATTAAATAAATTAAATAAATTAAATAAATTAAATAAATTAAATAAATTAAATAAATTAAATAAATTAAATAAATTAAATAAATTAAATAAATTAAATAAATTAAATAAATTAAATAAATTAAATAAATTAAATAAATTAAATAAATTAAATAAATTAAATAAATTAAATAAATTAAATAAATTAAATAAATTAAATAAATTAAATAAATTAAATAAATTAAATAAATTAAATAAATTAAATAAATTAAATAAATTAAATAAATTAAATAAATTAAATAAATTAAATAAATTAAATAAATTAAATAAATTAAATAAATTAAATAAATTAAATAAATTAAATAAATTAAATAAATTAAATAAATTAAATAAATTAAATAAATTAAATAAATTAAATAAATTAAATAAATTAAATAAATTAAATAAATTAAATAAATTAAATAAATTAAATAAATTAAATAAATTAAATAAATTAAATAAATTAAATAAATTAAATAAATTAAATAAATTAAATAAATTAAATAAATTAAATAAATTAAATAAATTAAATAAATTAAATAAATTAAATAAATTAAATAAATTAAATAAATTAAATAAATTAAATAAATTAAATAAATTAAATAAATTAAATATTTTAAATAAATTAAATAAACTAAAAATATTAAATAAATTTATTTAATTTAATTTATTAATTTTTTTAATTTATTAATTTATTTAATTTATTTAATTTATTTAATTTATTTAATTTATTTAATTTATTTAATTTATTTAATTTATTTTATTAATTTATTTAATTTAATTTATTTAATTTATTTATTTAATTTAATTTATTTAATTTATTTATTTAATTTAATTTATTTAATTTATTTAATTTATTTATTTAATTTAATTTATTTAATTTATTTAATTTATTTAATTTATTTAATTTATTTAATTTATTTAATTTATTTAATTTATTTAATTTATTTAATTTATTTAATTTATTTAATTTATTTAATTTATTTAATTTATTTAATTTATTTAATTTATTTAATTTATTTTATTTATTTAATTTATTTAATTTATTTAATTTATTTAATTTATTTAATTTATTTAATTTATTTAATTTATTTAATTTATTTAATTTATTTAATTTATTTAATTTATTTAATTTATTTAATTTATTTAATTTATTTAATTTATTTAATTTATTTAATTTATTTAATTTATTTAATTTATTTAATTTATTTAATTTATTTAATTTATTTAATTTATTTAATTTATTTAATTTATTTAATTTATTTAATTTATTTAATTTATTTAATTTATTTAATTTATTTAATTTATTTAATTTATTTAATTTATTTAATTTATTTAATTTATTTAATTTATTTAATTTATTTAATTTATTTAATTTATTTAATTTATTTAATTTATTTAATTTATTTAATTTATTTAATTTATTTAATTTATTTAATTTATTTAATTTATTTAATTTATTTAATTTATTTAATTTATTTAATTTATTTAATTTATTTAATTTATTTAATTTATTTAATTTATTTAATTTATTTAATTTATTTAATTTATTTAATTTATTTAATTTATTTAATTTATTTAATTTATTTAATTTATTTAATTTATTTAATTTATTTAATTTATTTAATTTATTTAATTTATTTAATTTATTTAATTTATTTAATTTATTTAATTTATTTAATTTATTTAATTTATTTAATTTATTTAATTTATTTAATTTATTTAATTTATTTAATTTATTTAATTTATTTAATTTATTTAATTTATTTAATTTATTTAATTTATTTAATTTATTTAATTTATTTAATTTATTTAATTTATTTAATTTATTTAATTTATTTAATTTATTTAATTTATTTAATTTATTTAATTTATTTAATTTATTTAATTTATTTAATTTATTTAATTTATTTAATTTATTTAATTTATTTAATTTATTTAATTTATTTAATTTATTTAATTTATTTAATTTATTTAATTTATTTAATTTATTTAATTTATTTAATTTATTTAATTTATTTAATTTATTTAATTTATTTAATTTATTTAATTTATTTAATTTATTTAATTTATTTAATTTATTTAATTTATTTAATTTATTTAATTTATTTAATTTATTTAATTTATTTAATTTATTTAATTTATTTAATTTATTTAATTTATTTAATTTATTTAATTTATTTAATTTATTTAATTTATTTAATTTATTTAATTTATTTAATTTATTTAATTTATTTAATTTATTTAATTTATTTAATTTATTTAATTTATTTAATTTATTTAATTTATTTAATTTATTTAATTTATTTAATTTATTTAATTTATTTAATTTATTTAATTTATTTAATTTATTTAATTTATTTAATTTATTTAATTTATTTAATTTATTTAATTTATTTAATTTATTTAATTTATTTAATTTATTTAATTTATTTAATTTATTTAATTTATTTAATTTATTTAATTTATTTAATTTATTTAATTTATTTAATTTATTTAATTTATTTAATTTATTTAATTTATTTAATTTATTTAATTTATTTAATTTATTTAATTTATTTAATTTATTTAATTTATTTAATTTATTTAATTTATTTAATTTATTTAATTTATTTAATTTATTTAATTTATTTAATTTATTTAATTTATTTAATTTATTTAATTTATTTAATTTATTTAATTTATTTAATTTATTTAATTTATTTAATTTATTTAATTTATTTAATTTATTTAATTTATTTAATTTATTTAATTTATTTAATTTATTTAATTTATTTAATTTATTTAATTTATTTAATTTATTTAATTTATTTAATTTATTTAATTTATTTAATTTATTTAATTTATTTAATTTATTTAATTTATTTAATTTATTTAATTTATTTAATTTATTTAATTTATTTAATTTATTTAATTTATTTAATTTATTTAATTTATTTAATTTATTTAATTTATTTAATTTATTTAATTTATTTAATTAAGATGTTGGAAGAATTGCCGTGTTTCTTGGCGCGCCGGTCTTAACCTACCTAGAGGACCCTCCATTTCAATTCCTTGAATATTGAAAATTACCCGCCTCATTGGACACGGACATTAAACTAAATAATGGATTAGACGTTTTTAGAAGGATATCTTTGTTAAAAACTGTACAGAAATATAATTTTTTTAAATGGAAATATTATTCATCAATGGGATGGTAATATAGATAGCGAGTATCTACTGAAAATGAAGAATTTATAAATATCCTATGAAATTAGAATATAATCTTAGACATATTCTCGTTCTTCTCTGCATCAATCAGTTTTGTTGAGTAAATTAACAAAATTAGCCTATTTTCGTCTTTCTGTGTCTAATCTAGTTCCAGAATCTAGTACTTTTCTTACAAAATCCAAGCCACCCCACACGCGGAGTTCCCGACCAGTGATTAATTTCATGTACTAGCTTTTTTATATCACCCTGTATAACAACAACTTGTTACACACATAACACATACTTACAGTTCCGCAATAAATCTAACTGACAATTTAGACCTTAATTTGATACACACATTGAATAATAATTACCATTATTTGTAAATTAATATATAGCCTGAGGGTGTTCTAGAAGTCAAATCTTACACTACTTTCGGAGAAAGTCAAAAATGTGCTGAGATTTACAAAACTTCCTAAAAAAGAACATTTCTTGAAGTATATTAATACAAACTGTCCATTTTTGACTTTCTGTCTATAATCTAAGATCAGACACTTGTAAATCTAATATTAAAACCAAGAAGGGCCACATATTTTAGAAGAAATACGAACAAAAATTTTAAATTCAATGATTATTTCTTTCTTATTGTTGCAATTTCTTTGTTTTCCTAGTAAAGTTACAAGAGGAGGACCAAAAATTCATGACTTTTAAATATTATATGAAATAAAAGTAAATAGATGTTGGAAAAATTGCCGTGTTTCTTGGCGCACCGGTCAGAACCTACGTAGAAGACCCTCCATATCAACCCGTTGGATATTGAATATCACCCGCCTCATTGGACACGGACATTAAACTAAATAAAGGATTGGACGTTTTTAGAAGGATATTTTTGTTAAAAACTGTACAGAAATGCAATTTTTTTAAATGGAAATATTATACATCCATGGGATGGGAATATAGATAGCGAATATCTACTGAAAATGAAGAATTTATAAATATCTTATACAATTAAACCAATAATTTTAGACATATTCTCTAATTCTCTGAATTAACAAAATTAGCCTATTTTCGTCTTTCCGTCTCTAATCTAATTCCAGAGTCCTGTACTTCTCTTACAAAACACAAGTAATGCAAATGAACTGAATCAAGATTTGAACAAAATTTTTGAATTCATAGAATATTTTCCATCTTGTACTGTAATTCCCTTGTTTTCCCAGAAAAGTTAGTAAGAAGTATTGATAATGAAGGATTCTAAATTATTTTGCAAAATTAGACCAGGAATTTTAGAGATCTTTCCGTATTTCCCTGAAAAATAAGTTTCCCGGTGTAAATTATTACAAATAGCCCATTTTCGGATCTCCTTCTCCAATCTAAGTTTGGAATCTTGTACTTCTCATATAAAATCCAAGAAATGCTGGTAAGTTGAGTTTAAATTAGAGCCAAACATCCAAATTCAAAGGATATTTCGAATTTCCATATTTTCCTAGAGATATTATAACGAATGAATCGAAAATGGAGGATTTTTAGAATACTACTCTAAATAAAATTAATATGTTTGGAGTAATTTTCGTATTTGCCTTAAAAATGGAATACAAGGAGATTACGGCACAAAATACGAAGGAATCATTGAATTTAGTCTTTTCGTTCTAATTTGAGCTCAATTTAGACTAAATGGGTCGTTTTTATTAACTTACGCTTCAAAACTCATTTTTTAGGGAAATATGAATAGATCTCGAAGATTAGTAGTATTATTTTGCATGAACTCTTGCATTTTTGATACTTCTTTATACGTTGTCTTGGAAAACTCAATATACTTACATTTCTTGGTTTTTGTAGTAGAAGTACAAGATTGTGAACTGAGATCAGAGATAGAGAGCTCAAAATGGACCATTTGGGTTAATTTACATCCCGAAATTTATTTTTCAAGGAAATACAAAAGGAACTATAAGATTATTATTATTTTTTTCTATAATATTTAATTAATCCTGCATTTTCGAGAAATGCAAATATATTGAGTTTTCCAATACAACGTATTAAAGAAGTATGAAAAATGTAAGATTTCATGCAAAAAAATTCTATTTATCTTAGAGATCTATTTATATTTCCCTAAAAAATGGCTTTTGGAGCGTAAGATAACAAGAACGACCAATTTAGTCAATAGTTTAGGGTAAATTAAGCTCAAATTGGAACAAAAAGTCTAAATTCTATGATTTCATCGTATATTGTATCGTAATCTCCTTGTAATCCATTTTTAAGGGAAATACGAAAATATCTCCAAGAATATTTGATTTATTAAGAGTAGTATTCTAAAAAATCCCCATTTTCGATTCTTTCGTTATAACATCACTAGGAAAATATGGAAATACGAAATAATCATTGAATTTAGCCGTTTGGCTCAAATTTAAACTTAACTTACTAGCATTTCTTGGATTTTATATGAGAAGTACAAGATTCCAAACTTAGATTGGAGAATGAAATTCGAAAATTGGCTAATTGTGATAATTTACATCCGGAAACTAATTTTTCAGGAAAATACGGGAAGATCTCTGTAATTACAGGTCTAATTTTGTAAAATAATTTACGAAATAATAATTGAATTTAGATGTTTGGCTCTAATTTAAACTCCACTTACTAGCAATTCTTGGATTTTTATGAGAAGTAAAAGATTGCAAACTTAGATTGGAGAATTAAAGCCGAAAATGGGCCATGTGTGATAATTTACATCCGGAAAGTTATTTTTCAGGGAAATACGAAAAGATCTCTAAAACCACTGGAAATATCGATTGTGCAAGATTCTTAAATTTCTTATAAGACTAAACCAATAATCTCCGAGATAATATCGTATTTTCCTGAAAAATAAATTTTGGGAAGTTGATTTACATAAATGGTCCATTTTTGATTTTCTGCCTATAATCTAAGTTCAGAATCTTGCACTTCTACTTCAAAATCCAAGAAATGTATGGAAAATAAGTTCAAATTAGAATCAAATACGTGAATTCAATGATTATTTCCAATTCTGAGCTGTAATTGCCTTTGTTTTCCTAGAAAGATTATTACAGAAGTATCGAAAATGCAGAATTCTCAAATATTTTAGAAAATTAAAATAATTATCTTAAAGATCTTTCCGTATTTCCCTGAAAAATATGTCTCGGAATGGTAGTTACCACAAATGGCACTTTTTGACTTTCTGTCTATAATCTAAGTTCAGGATTTAGTACTTCTACTATGAAAACCAAGAATGGAGCTTAATTCTTTCGAAATAATCATAAAGCACCTAAATTCGATGATTTTCTCGTATTTCCTTATTTTAATGGAGAAGTTGTTATAACTTTTGTTACAAAGAATCGAAAATGCAGGTTTTTTAATATGTTACCCTAAATAAAACTTGTTATCTCTGAAATATATTCGTATTTCCCTTAAAAATGGATAAAAATGAGATTACAGCACAGAATATGAAGAAATCATTGAATATAGACATTTTGTTCTAATTTGGATACAATTTACTTTAGATTAGAGATTGAAAGTCCAAAATAGGTCGTTTTTATTAACTTACATTCTAAAACCCATTTCTCATTGAAATATGAATAGATCTCTAATATTGAGAGCATGATTTTGTATATTATTCAAAAGCCTTGCAGTTTTGATACTTCTTTATAAGTTCTCTTGGAAAATAAGGAAATTACAACTCTAAATACGGAAAAAATCATTGAATTTAAAGTTTTTGATCTTATTTCGACTAAATTAGGTCGCATTTCTTGGTCTTTGTATTAGAACTTCAAGATTCTGAACTTAGATTGTAGACTGAATGACAAAAATGGGCCATTTGTATTAATTTACTTTCCGAAACCTATTTCGCAGAGGAATACGAGAAGATTTCTAAGATTATCTGGTTTATTTGGTATAATATTAAAAAATCCTGCCTTTTCGATATTTCGATAATAACTTTTTCTTCCTTTTCGATATTTCTATAATAACTTTTCTAGGAGAACAAAAGAATTACAGCACAAAATACGAAATAATCACTAAATTTAGCAGTTTTGTGCTAATTTGGACTAAATTTACTTGCATTTCTTGGTTTTTGTGGAAGAAGAACAGGGTTCTGAACTTTAGACTAAAGTCGGAAAGTCCAAAATGGGCCGTTTGTGTCAATATCAATCCCGAAATTAACTATTCAAGGAAATACGAAACGATCTCTAAGATTATTGGTATTATTTTGTATATTATTTAAATATTCTACATTTTCGATACTCCTATACCAGCTTTTCTAGAAAAACAAGATGATTAAATCACAAAATACGAAATAATCCGTGAAGTCATACATTTTGTTCTAATTTGGAATCAATGTACATGGATTTCTTGGATTTTGTAGGAGAACTACAAGACGTTATACATAGATTAGAGTCAATAATGGGTCATTTTTATTGTTTTTAAAAAAAATGTAACATGTTAATATCAGTTAGAATTCTAATTTAACTTTTGTGAATCGTAACATTGCATCCTTACTTAAACCGGGAGATGTAAAGTATTGTGCGAGATCTAATTTTATATGTTTAGCGACACATTTCGAAAATCTTCAAAGAAATCTGTTAATATGAGAACATCAGGAAGTAAATAAATTTTTGTATAATCCATTAAAATTTGACATATTAAGATTGCTGCGTTTTCGACACTTCTATTCTAACTTTCTTTGAAAGACAAGATATTTATATCACAAAATCCGAATTAATCAGTGAAATCACACATTTTGTTCTTATTTGAAATCAAATTACAGGATATCTTGCTTTTTGTAGTAAAAGTACAAGATTTTTAATAGAGATTAGAGATTGAAAGACAAAATTGGGCCGTTTTTGTTAATTTACTTTTCAAAAACCATTTTTCGGGGAAATACGAAAAGATCTCGAATATGATTTGTATTATTTTATGTAATATTTAAAAATTTTGTATTTTTAATACTCCTGTTTTAACTTCACTAGGAAAACAACGACATTACAACAAAAAAATAAGAAATAATCATTGAATTTAAAATATGTATTCTTATTTCATCTTAAGTAGGCGACATTTCTTGGTTTCTGTATTAGAATAAAAAGATTCTTAACTTTGATTATAGACAGAAAGGTAAAAATGGACCGTTTGTAATTATATACTTCAAGAAATGCATTATTTTGGGAGATTTTGGAAATCTCCAAAAATCCTAGTAGTCACTTGGCCACCTTGCGTGGGAAAAAAATTTCGACGTTCGGGACATATTTTGAAAATTAAAACTTTCAATGGTTTTCGTCGTTGTGATGAAGAAATTTATTAGAAATTATAAAAATTAAACCCACAAAATAGAAGTACAATAAATTAAATAAATTAAATAAATTAAATAAATTAAATAAATTAAATAAATTTATTTAATGTTTTTAGTTTATTTAATTTATTTAAAATATTTAATTTATTTAATTTATTTAATTTATTTAATTTATTTAATTTATTTAATTTATTTAATTTATTTAATTTATTTAATTTATTTAATTTATTTAATTTATTTAATTTATTTAATTTATTTAATTTATTTAATTTATTTAATTTATTTAATTTATTTAATTTATTTAATTTATTTAATTTATTTAATTTATTTAATTTATTTAATTTATTTAATTTATTTAATTTATTTAATTTATTTAATTTATTTAATTTATTTAATTTATTTAATTTATTTAATTTATTTAATTTATTTAATTTATTTAATTTATTTAATTTATTTAATTTATTTAATTTATTTAATTTATTTAATTTATTTAATTTATTTAATTTATTTAATTTATTTAATTTATTTAATTTATTTAATTTAATTAATTTATTTAATTTATTTAATTTATTTAATTTATTTAATTTATTTAATTTATTCAATTTATTTAATTTATTCAATTTATTTAATTTATTGAATTTATTTAATTTATTTAATTTATTTAATTTATTTAATTTATTTAATTTATTTAATTTATTTAATTTATTTAATTTATTTAATTTATTTAATTTATTTAATTTATTT
This sequence comes from Diaprepes abbreviatus, assembly GCA_034092305.1. Lineage (NCBI taxonomy): Eukaryota > Metazoa > Arthropoda > Insecta > Coleoptera > Curculionidae > Diaprepes > Diaprepes abbreviatus. The sequence goes on from JASJET010000469.1 coordinate 81,239, forward strand.
AATTTATTTAATTTATTTAATTTATTTAATTTATTTAATTTATTTAATTTATTTAATTTATTTAATTTATTTAATTTATTTAATTTATTTAATTTATTTAATTTATTTAATTTATTTAATTTATTTAATTTATTTAATTTATTTAATTTATTTAATTTATTTAATTTATTTGATTTATTTGATTTATTTAATTTATTTAATTTATTTAATTTATTTAATTTATTTAATTTATTTAATTTATTTAATTTATTTAATTTATTTAATTTATTTAATTTATTTAATTTATTTAATTTATTTAATTTATTTAATTTATTTAATTTATTTAATTTATTTAATTTATTTAATTTATTTAATTTATTTAATTTATTTAATTTATTTAATTTATTTAATTTATTTAATTTATTTAATTTATTTAATTTATTTAATTTATTTAATTTATTTAATTTATTTAATTTATTTAATTTATTTAATTTATTTAATTTATTTAATTTATTTAATTTATTTAATTTATTGAATTTATTGAATTTATTTAATTTATTTAATTTATTCAATTTATTTAATTTATTCAATTTATTTAATTTATTTAATTTATTTATTTTATTTAATTTATTTAATTTATTTAATTTATTTAATTAAGATGTTGGAAGAATTGCCGTGTTTCTTGGCGCGCCGGTCTTAACCTACCTAGAGGACCCTCCATATCAATTCCTTGAATATTGAAAATTACCCGCCTCATTGGACACGGACATTAAACTAAATAATGGATTAGACGTTTTTAGAAGGATATCTTTGTTAAAAACTGTACAGAAATATAATTTTTTTAAATGGAAATATTATTCATCAATGGGATGGTAATATAGATAGCGAGTATCTACTGAAAATGAAGAATTTATAAATATCCTATGAAATTAGAATATAATCTTAGACATATTCTCGTTCTTCTCTGCATCAATCAGTTTTGTTGAGTAAATTAACAAAATTAGCCTATTTTCGTCTTTCTGTGTCTAATCTAGTTCCAGAATCTAGTACTTTTCTTACAAAATCCAAGCCACCCCACACGCGGAGTTCCCGACCAGTGATTAATTTCATGTACTAGCTTTTTTATATCACCCTGTATAACAACAACTTGTTACACACATAACACATACTTACAGTTCCGCAATAAATCTAACTGACAATTTAGACCTTAATTTGATACACACATTGAATAATAATTACCATTATTTGTAAATTAATATATAGCCTGAGGGTGTTCTAGAAGTCAAATCTTACACTACTTTCGGAGAAAGTCAAAAATGTGCTGAGATTTACAAAACTTCCCAAAAAAGAACATTTCTTGAAGTATATTAATACAAACTGTCCATTTTTGACTTTCTGTCTATAATCTAAGATCAGACACTTGTAAATCTAATATTAAAACCAAGAAGGGCCACATATTTTAGAAGAAATACGAACAAAAATTTTAAATTCAATGATTATTTCTTTCTTATTGTTGCAATTTCTTTGTTTTCCTAGT
>JASJET010000470.1:0-343608 GCA_034092305.1 Diaprepes abbreviatus
AACCATAATTTTTAATTTGTTTTTGTACTTTGTCCGTAGTCGATCTTGTCCAATCTGCGCTGTTCTAGAATCTTATCCACGAGATCTACTGTGTGTTTGTTGGCTGTCAGGTCATTTTTAATGTCTGTTTCTTTCTTTAAATTTCCATTGCGTCATTGCGGTTGCAAAGAGGTAATGCGTCCATGTTTGTGTTGTTGGAGTTTGAATTGGAATATAGATATTGTCCTGTTTGTGTGGATTTTGTATAGACTTAGGTTCGAATTTGTCTGCCATTTTTTTCAACCAAAACACCTAAAAATGGCAATTTATTTTGTAGCTCCTCCATGAAAATATTTGGGACCACCGGTGAGAGCGAAACTCCCATTGGTAGTCCCATCTTCTTGGATGAAGAATTTTTCCTTTTCTTGGAAATAGGAATTGATCAAATAACATTTCAGCCAGTCCATAATGGATGGTGTGTGGTGGTGGAGATGTTCTTTCTGCTGAGGTTTGGTTTTCTTCAAGTTTCTTCCTTATGATTTTTAGTGACTCCTTAACTGGATGGTTGGGTGTAGAGACTTTTCAGATATTTTGGTAGTAGTTCTATTTCGCGGTTATACATCAGAACCTGAATTGCTTTAGTAAAATATCTTCAGAGAAATGTGGAAATCACACGAAAAACTAAAACTAAATACAATATAAATGGAACCGTAGCATGAATACATTCATCTCGTTCACACTCCACTGCATTTTTTCTTCTCATTTCATTTCACTACATTCACTTTTAGTATAAATAATTGTGTAGCTTAAGAATTTGTTTAATTTAACTTAAAAACTACGCCGAAACGTTGTGATATTCAACAAAGCATAAAGACAATGGAAGTCCCACACATATTTACTACTTAACAATAATGCCTGTTCAGTAAGCACTTGAAGAGTTTATATATTTTTTTTCTACCTAAAAACATTTTGCACGGGTCTCATAAGTCATTTTTATAAAGACCATTATGTTCTCAAAAGGCGAGTATCTGACAAAATTGACGAAATTGTTTCCTACATTTTTATTTCATCCGGATATTGAATGTCTCTTTCAAAAACTCGAAGGAAATCTGTGGATTCGATTTTATAATATTTCCGCACACTTTTCTCAATTTTCCTTTTTTTTGCATGAAAAACTGAATTCACCAAATCAAAAAATAAGTAATTTTACTAATTAAATTTTAAACAAACTTTTTATATTTTTGATATATTTAATTTTATCACACCTATTATTATAATACATATTCCTTCTTAATAAAAGGTTGAGGGATAAGTAAAATTAAACATCGGGCAATTGAAAACAGTGTTAAGGAAGTTATTTTTTTACTTTTTAATGCAATTTTCCGTCAGTTTAAATTTTATAAACAATTTTTTTTTGTTGAACAAGTCCCACATGACGTTTTATCACAGCCACATTCTATGCCGAATAAAAAATATGGAAGGGATATTTTATTAGAAAATATAGTCTTCAGTTTGTATCTAAATTCTTAAAATATCTCCGTATAAAGTGAAGCTTTAAATTTGTAGTAGAGCAGAGCTTAACATGGATCCAAAAATTTTACATGTAAATCCCTATAGCGCAGGAAAACAAGCACTGCGTAGAATATGGTATGTTTAAATTGAATATTGAACATTTTAAACACACAATTTTTGCAATTTTATAAGCTGCAGCATCCCAAGCATGCATCTTATTTGAAGTAATAAAGTATCTTTGTGGAGTGCATATTTTATTATAACTAAGAAGATATAGCCAGATTTAAATAAAACCCTTCAAGGTTTCGCGAAAAGTAAAATCAATACTAATATCAGGGTAGTATCTAATACGTGCCTACAAGTAACTCAGACGATGAAGGGATGGAAATCTTCCATTGAAGACCTGTTCAATGCAATCTGTTACCATAAATTATCAGAGGAAACTTCAATTAGAAACATGAAACCATCTTAAATAACACCGAAAAATCTCGTTAGGGTACGAGAAATCATCGGAGAAATATACCAGTAAACTATCTAAAAGAAAACTTATATTACATCAACATCTTCAAAAAAAACCTAAACACAGGAAATAGATATGGAAAAGTCCCAACAGGAGGACAAAAATGATCGAGACGAGATATATTTTATATTAGCTATTGATAGAAAAATTTGTCCAGGCGTTACAATGTTAAATAATTTCGGCACAGGTAGCGATCACAGTATAGTTAGTTTCAACCTTATAGATCACAGAACATTTTTATAAATAAATTCCTACCAGCATAGAACCAAACCAGAAACAAGAAGAATGCCAGAAAAAAAAAGCTAAAAAAGAAACTAGAATCATTTGAAACTTGAAATAGAATGAAGATTAACGAATAGAATAAGAACATTACTGACGATATTCATATTGCTGCTAGAAAAATTTGTGCTAAAAATAGAATAAATTGCAACAAGACAAACTGAAACTTATGAAGCAAAGGAATAAAACTTTTAGGGACACAGTAGATCAACAAGAATTGAATAAATGAATAAACAAAAAAGTGAGAAAAGATATAACATCAAAATAATTGGAAGTAGCATAAAAAACGTATGCAAATATGAAGGTTTTAAGATCACACTATCACCAGGTAGACACAACAACCAGACAATATAATTTTACGAAGCAAATACCTACACTCTGCTTTTATACCTCAACTATACCTAATCCAAAATTATCAGAGACCATTAATCACAATGTTGGAACAGAAGATAGTCCCGTGATAACAAAACAATAATACGGGCAACTTTAAAGCAAATGAAAATTAAGAAAAATTCAGTGGAAGACAAAATTACGATCGAAATGTTGAAAAACGGGGGGGGGGGGGGTGATGTTTTGAAAGAACCGCTAGAAGTACCACCTTAACAAATGTTTAATCACAGGGAGTATCCAGGATATCTTAAAAAGGTGATAACACAATATAGAGAACTACCGTTCTATATAAATTTCTGACTAAGACTATACAAGTCGATGCTTACCACTCAGTCAAACAATCTGGGTTTACAAAAATGTTAGGTGCCATAGACCATCTGCAAACTTTTAGAATATTAATAGACAAAGCAATTAAATACAATCTATTCCTTCATATGGCATTTGACTCTATCGAAACATAGGTCTTCTTGAATGCAATGGAAGAAGCTAGAATTGATTCTCGGTACTCGAATATTTGAAACATATTTATGAAAATGCCACATTACACATAAAAATTAACGAAGACTTGGTCACCGATATAATCTAAATTAATGGAGGTGTGCATCAGATACTCTAGTATAAGAGAGCATATACTTGAACCACCTACGGTTTGCTAATGATATTGTCTTAATCAGCAGCGATATTCGTAAACTTACGAACATCCTACAACAACTATATAGAATATTGAAAAGGATAATTATGATTACCGAAGAAAACATCAATTTGGATAACACAATCACGGAAAATATTGAAGAGTATACATATCAGATCAGAGGCAAAAAAACTAACTTCGTCTACTTTTGGTAGACTGAACTATGCATATATACCGAAATAGGACCATACCAATAATCTCAAACGACAAATCTTTGATACCTGTATATTGTTGGTAGTAACCTATAGCCTAGAACCTAGACAAGTGGCAAGAAGAATTATGGAAGAGTTGAGGATAATGCAGGCGGCGAGGGAACGAGCGATGCGAGTCAGTTTAAGAATATAATCAACAACAACGAAATCCGAAAAAAAATCAATGCTACTGACTGACTGACTGACTGACGACAGAATGACATACAGGGTGAGTCAACGATTGGATGAAGTAGGTTTGTGCCTTTTCGGTGAAATTAACAAAGAAACTATATTTATTGTTTGATACAGTTTATTTTTACGCAGATTTTAAAAATATTTAGGACTCTACAGGGTGAGCCAAAAAACTAGGACAGCATCAAGTTGTATTTTTTTAAATAGAACACCCTATATACGAATCGTATTTTCGATTTAGCTTATAATTTTAAATCCTTTTTTATTAAGGGTTTACTATAACAAAACTTTATAGTTTCTGAGATAATTAAGTTTAAAAAAAAAAGTCACATTTTCAAGCATCAATTCAATCCTAAATAACGTTTTCAATTTTGTGTCAAATATATTCAAATTTGGAATTTAGCAAGGCCAAGGACAAGTTAACATAAGTTTTACCTAATATTTGCAATAAAAGCTACAGGGTGTTGAACACATCGGCTCAAATTTGAACAAGTTTAAATGAATAAATATCTTCTTTTTTTTTTTAAATGGTACACCCTGTATATTTTCATGTTATTTAATAAAGTAATAAAAACCCTAAAAGTTTTGTCAATATATCCTATACCTATTTATAATAGTTTTTGAGATATTTCAGTTTTTCTTATTTTCCATACTTTTTTACAGAAATAGTCTTCATTATCATAGTAGCCATGGCAAAAACAATGTAAAAGAACATTTTTCTGTGTGTCAAATTTATAACCGCAATCGCTTCTTTGGTTTTATGTAGTGTAGTTTGGTTTTTTTTTGCATTCATCTTATATTGTAAAATGAATTTTCCAAAGAATGAGTTAATAGATATGATTTATACAATAGGAGAGGCTCAAAAAAAATTGCCTTCTTGCTCAAAGAATTTACAAAATAAAGTATCCTGATCGACGCCAGCCTAATACCCATACTTTTCAAAACTTAATGCAAAGATTTGATTCTTCTGGTACTGTTGATTATCCAAAACATAAAGTGGTCAACAAACCAGTAACTAATGAAGAAAAAGAACTACAAGTATTGTTAAATGTTCAGGAAAATCCTTATATTGGTAGCCGTCAGTTAGCAGCATTATGTGAAACATCACAATCCACAGCTAATCGTACTACCAAGAAATATAGGTATTATCCATATCACATGGAATTACACCAAGAATTGCATGTACAGGATTTTGAAAGTCGTGTAAACTTTTGTCGTACAATAAATGCGGAGATTCAATGAAATCCAAATTTATTATGCAAGGTAATGTTTAGTGATGAAACTACTTTTAGAAGTAACGGTGCCGTAAATAGACGCAACATGCATTATTATGCCACAGAAAACCCATTTTGGATTAGAGAGGTGCAACATCAAAACCACTGGTCATTAAATGTTTGGTGTGGTATTCATCATATTCGAATTATTGGACCCCCACTTTTTTAATGAACCACTAAATGGCCATAGTTACCTGAACTTTCTACAAGAAGAACTACCTCAACTGCTTCAAGGTTTCGATAGGGATGAGCTCGACAGTATGTGGTTCCAGCACGATGGTGCGCCTCCGCATTACCATCGTGAAGTTCGTGCGTTTTTGGGACCAACGATATCCGCAAAAATGGATTGGACGTGGGGGTTTCATTGAGTGGCCACCAAGGTCTTGCGACATCACCCCATTAGATTTCTTCCTATGGGGTTATATTAAAAATAAGGTGTATGTTAATCCACCAACAACAGTGGAAGATATGCGAAACAGGATTAGGGATACCTGTAGAACAATAACGCCACTATTTTTGTCCAGGGTCCGAGAAAATCTGCAAAAAAGACTAAATTTGTGCATTGCAGAAGAGGGTCGTTTATTCGAACACTAATTAAAAATAAATAATTAATCTCAGTATTTAATAGGTAATTTTTTTGTTTCAATTTAGTATAAAAGTAAATATGTATTTGCCTTGTCGTTATTGTTGCGTTAATTTTTTCACATTATGTTTAATTAAACTATTGCCATTTTAATATAACGAATAATGTATTTCATCATATTTAGCCACATTCTGTTTGTTTCTGTAGTTTCTTTTTATTATTTTACATGGCTACTATGATAATGAAGACTATTTCTGTAAAAAAGTATGGAAAATAAGAAAAACTGAAATATCTCAAAAACTATTATAAATAGGTATAGGATATATTGAACAAAACTTTTAGGGTTTTTATTACTCTATTAAATAACATGAAAATATACAGGGTGTACCATTTAAAAAAAAGATATTTATTCATTTAAACTTGTTCAAATTTGAGCCGATGTGTTCAACACCCTGTAGCTTTTATTGCAAATATCAGGTAAAAGTTGTGTTAACTTGTCCTTGGCCTTGCTAAATTCCAAATTTGAATATATTTGTCACAAAATTGAAAACGTTATTTAGGATTGAATTGATGCTTGAAAATGTGACTTTTTTTCTTTAAACTTAATTATCTCAGAAACTATAAAGTTTTGTTATAGTAAACCCTTAATAAAAAAGATTTAAAATTATAAGCTAAATTGAAAATACGATTCGTATATAGGGTATTCTATTTAAAAAAAATACAACTTTATGCTGTCCTAGTTTTTTGGCTCACCCTGTAGAGTCCTAAATATTTTTAAAATCTGCGTAAAAATAAACTGTATCAAACAATAAATATAGTTTCTTTGTTAATTTCACCGAAAAGGCACAAACCTACTTCATCCAATCGTTGACTCACCCTGTACAGACGATCAAGACAAAAAAACACAGTGTAGACATGAGACAAAAAAGATGGCTGGAGGATATCAAAAAGCAAGCAGGAACAGGATGATTTCTGATAGCACAGGTATCCAATATTTGTTTCTAAGTTATGGATTTAAGAATATAGACTGCACAGTCAGCTGTGTCTACCACAACTAAGTATATGCAGAATACGACGACGAAATCCGGTTTCAAGCACAATTAACTGCTTCGATTTGCTATACACTTTGAATAGAACGTAGTTTCTCACAAATAACTATCCTTAATAGCATGCTTAATAACTTTTTTTATCTAAATTTAATGTTTCAGAGAGAAAAAATGAAGATATATAAACATCCGATAACCATGTCTATAAAGTATATAAATATAAATCAAATTCATAAGCAGATCATAAAATCTACCAAAATAATCAGCGTCTTTCTCTGTCTACAATTAAATGTTTAAAAAGTACGTTATGAAACAAAGATTTAAATTAATATAGTATTTGTTGATTAAACAACTTTTTTCCTGTGTACTGAAACCGTTTACAAAGACTTAAATTTTTTCATTTTTTACGTAATAAATACAGCCGCTAACTATTCCTTAGATCTTACCTTCAGATACGAACGAAGAGTAAATAAAGCTGACTTCTCGCTCGACGGAAAACGTTTAAGTTTTGTAAACAGACTTTGTCCAAAGCTTGTAAAATCGTGAGGCGAATCCTGTAATGAGTTTACCGAAAGTCTTCTGAAATTGCAATTTTTACGGTAAATTCGCGTCGGAAAACATTTTGAAGAGTGTTTTTTATTCAAAAGTAAATTTTAAGTTTGGAAATCTAATCAGACGATAGCAAACTTAATTTACCAAAATTATTACCTCTCGACAGTGGTGGCTCAAATAGAACTGAAATCGATCAGTTTTTTTGAAAAAAGAATTTATTTGGTATATACACTATTGAGCCAAAGTTGAGCAACATTTTTAAAAATTGTACAAATTTCGATATCAAATGCATTAAAACGCATTTAAATACATTGTGTGCCTTATTTAAAATATTATTATAGGCTGACAAAAACTATCTCTAACAATCAAAACAAATTAACTGATATTAAAGTGGACTGATTATGTAATAAATTGAAAGTGACTGCAACTACATTTAAAATTTCAATAGTCCATCAGGAAGTTAGTTTGAAACCGATTGCAAAATTTGTCCGAACAGACGAACAAACAAACAAACAGAAAAAAAGCGAGTAAATATTGCATTGTCATCCAGTTCTGAGGTATGTTTAAAGTTTTAAGTCTCTTCTAGCTCATTGGGACGTTAGTTTATAATCTATTGCAAAATTTGTTCCGAACAGATGAACAAACAAAACTGACAGACAAGAAAGTGAGTTAACAAAAACGTGATAAAAAAGGTTAACTTACTTTCGATTCTTCTCTAGGTGCTATCGCCGCTTCGAAGGTTGGCAATTATCAGGGCGATTCTCATTTTTGAGTCTGCAGCTCTAAATAGTTCATTGTTACTGCAACCAAACCACTCCCTAAGGTTCTTCAGCCATTAGTTTCTTCTCCTTCCTATTGATTTCCTTTGGATTTTTCCCTGCATAATAATCTGTAGTATTTGATATTTTTCTCCTCTCATGACATGTCCCATATAGAGTAGCTTTCTCTCCTTAATTGTTAGAATTACTTCTCTCTCCTGATGTATACGTCTCATTACTTCCCCGTTGGTTATTCTTTCTACCCATAAAATCTTTAGCATTCTCCGGTACAGCCACATTTTAAATACCTCCAGCCTTGTTACGTCAATCAACTTCAGTGTCCAGGCTTCCATCCCATAGTATAGTAAAGATAGAACATAATATCTCATCAGTCGTATTTTTAGTTCAAGATTTAGATTTCGGCAGCAAAACAGCCTCTTCTTCTTCTTCTTCTTGTTATAGGCTTACAGCCTGTTTTTTCCAACTCAATCATTCATCTCATTTGATGTTGAAATCCAGGACTCTCTCCATTTTTTAGGTGGTCTACCTATTGGTCTTCTGGTTTCCGGTGTTCCATCTCGGGCGATTCTCGCTATCCTATTTTGCGCCATTCTTCCTACGTGCTCATTCCAGGCTCTTCTGCGTTTGCGTCCCCATCTTACTATATCCTGCATTCCATATTCCTCGCGTATTGTTGAATTGCGTATGTGGTCTCTTAATATGTATCCCGATATTCTTCTTAGTACTTTCATTTCGGCAGTTCTTAGAATTGATTTTGTTTTTGTGTTGTCAGCTCTCGTCTCTATTGCGTACGTCATTATCGGTCGAATATAGGTTTTGTAGATTTTTGTTTTTGCGTCCTTGCTCATGTATGTGTTGTGCCATATTATATCCGCCAGGCTTCCTGAGATTCTATTTGCCTTGTTTACTTGGTTTCTTACTTCTCTTGTTCTGTCTTGGTTTGCGGATATCTCAACTCCTAAGTAATTAAAGGTCATGAGTTGTTCTATTGGTTTGTCATCCACTACTAGTTTACATCTTAAGGGCACTTTGCTTATTACAATTGACTTAGTTTTATCTATGGATATTGTCATGTTGAATTGCTTGCTTATGGTGTGGAATGTAAATAGAAGTCTTTGGAGATCGTCTTCATTTTTCGAGACTATGACGGCGTCATCAGCGTAACATATTATTGTTATTTCCCCGGTATTCATTCTGTACCCTGGTGACGCTCTTTTAACGTTCTCAATTATTTGATTCATTACTATGTTAAACAGTAATGGACCCAGAGAGTCTCCCTGTCGTATGCCCGACGCTATCGGTACATCCTTAGTTAGGTTGCCGCTTACTGAGATTTGTGTTGTGGTGTTGAAGTTTAGCTGTTCAACTATGTTAATTAAATTGTTTGGGATGCCTTTAATTCGCATTATTTGCAGAATAGCATCCAGTCTCACCCTATCAAAGGCTTTAGTGAGATCTATAAAGCACATAAAAGCCGGCTTAGTAAATTCAATAGATTTCTCTGCTATCTGTCTTACGATGAATATGGCATCTACTATAGATCTGTTTTTGCGGAAACCTTGCTGTTCTTCTGATATTCTGCAACAGTCAGTTATTGTACCTTCAAGAATTTTGGTGAATAATTTCATTATTGAATTTAATAAAGTTATTCCTCTATAGTTTTCCGTGATTTTCTTATCACCCTTCTTGAAAAAAGCCTCTTCATTCTTGTGAATGTGTTCAATTCTTATTCGTACTTCTTGGGAGCTGTCAATATTTTCATTAATGGTTGCGCCTAGGTATTTGTCTTTTCTTACTCTTTCAATAGGTTGATTTTTTACATATATCCTAGGAATGTCCTGAGTTGTTTTTGTCATCAGCACAGATTTTGTTTTGTTTATGTTCAGTGATAGTTCATATTCTTCGCTTACTGTGACCACTTTATTAATTAGCATCTGTAAGTCTTCATATGTTCCAGCTACCTCAAACTATTTATCGTCATGCCATTAATTTTAATGCCCATGTTCAGACCACCATGTGTCTTATTTACTATATCCTCCGAGTAGAGATTAAAGAGAATTGGTGAAAGTACACACCCTTGACGCACATCTCTCTGTATTTCTATTTCTTCTGATGTTATGTCATTGCTGCTTTTGGGCATAGTATAGGTTTGAAGTTATTCTTATGTCTCTGAGGTCTATCCTTCTTTTTACTAATGTTTTGATATGTTGATCATGTTAAACTTTATCAAAGGTTTTGTTGTAGTCTATAAAGCACACATGTAAGTCCTAATTCACATCTAGAAATCTTTGTGACAGGACATTAAGTGCAAACATTGGCTCCCTTGTTCCTAGGCCTTTACGGAATCCAAATTATGTATCGCGGATGTCTACATTTAATTTTCTAAATATTCTATTATGAACCACCCTCAACAGTATTTTCAGAGTGTGAATCATCAGGCTTATTGTACGATTGTCAGAGCAATGCTTGGCATTTTCCTTTTTTGGGAGGATAACAATCATTTATTTCGTATTATTCTTGTTCTATATATGGTGTTTATTATTTCTGTCAGAATATTGAAATCGAGAAATTTTTCTCTCTAATGAAATCTCAAAATTTTACCATGAAATATAATATATTATTACCAACTAGGAACGCCTTACCAAATCCTGGCAACACCCTGTAAGGTACCTCAGTTCAGACTTACCTAATGATTGTCCTAATGCTGACTGGAGTCTACCTATACGCTAGCTCATCTCAGGGTAGATTCGTTGTTTTTATATTTTTCCACTATTTTTAATATATTGCCTGTGTAAGTTTTATAAAAGTCTAAATCGGGAAAAGGCGCCACCAAATTTTACTTTAGAATGAGCCCTAATGATTATACTACGAGCAATTGTAGTAAAGAAAACTTGGAAAAGAATAAATATTTAATATGACATATCCGGGTAAATAAATCGCAGAGTCTAAGTACTTAAAAGTATCCTAGTTTAAAATTATAGGAAATAAAACCAATTAAATAGAGGCCAATACATTTATTCCTCACGGTATACCCCTTCCCAGATAATAAGTACAACCCCTGGAAAAAGTTATCACCATGTGAATTATTGCAAGCTCCTCTAATGGGGCTATCTAATAGAAGTGCGATTACAAATGTTAAATTGAAATAGAGAAACCTTGTTGACTTAGTCGAAAGTTATTGTCTTTCTATGACGTAGCAAAATGTGAATATTAAAAACAAAAAAATAGTAAATTAAACTTGACAGTGTCCTGCACAGTGAACGGCAAACCGATCCAAAAAGTAAACAAATCATCTACTACCTTTGGAAGGTTTACGTCGACATAGCCCAGTTATAGAAGAAAAGAACACACTCTATTTTAAACTGGACTATGAAGTTCCATAAGCCCAACAATGCAGGAGACTATCAACTTTGCAGTAATAAAAAAAATAAGCAATATCAAAAAAAACTACAAAAATATCTGCAAAGAGAAACAATTAGAAAATAGATAAGGAGAGAGATAATGAGTGTTTAAATGACAGTTAACAAAAATATAAGCAATAGAAAATTAAAAAAAAAGTGTTAGATAATTACAAAAATTAGATCATAGAAATCAACTTATAACTGTAGCTCAAGTGGTTAAAATGAGCATTTTTCTTTTTTGGGAGGATAACAACCATTTATTTCGTATTATTCTTGTTCTATATATGGTGTTTATTATTTCTATCAGAATATGAACCTAATCCTCCTCTATCAGAATTTCCACTGAGAGTTGGTCTGGCCCTACAGCTTTTCCGTTATTTAACATCTTCATTGCGTATGTTACTTCGTCTTTAATAATGTCTGGGCCTATCTCCCCATCTATATTTTCAAGATTACTTGGTCGTCTTTCATCTTCAAAGAGTTCTGTAATGTGGTTCTCCCAAGTTTCCAATTTTTGTTCTATCTCTGTGATTATCTTTCCGTTGTTATAAAGTATATTGAGTTTTTTTTTAAACTAACGCATAGTGACGAGCATACTACATTTTTAGTTTGATAGCTGAATTGGATCTGAGATCCATATTATGTTAAGATATTCACGGTTCAAAGTAAAGCAACATTTTAATATATTCATAAACAATAAAGTTTTTAGTAAAAATGAAGCCTAATTTTATGACATTTATTTTATTTATAATACACATTTCTTTGCTGAATTAATCATGTCAAGAAGTAGCCAAATTTTGAAAGAATTATAACAGATAATAGTGAATGCATTTTAGGAACATAAAAGACAAGCCGCAATTTCAAGACGGTTTAGTGTGTTCAGATTACAAATAACTGAAATAAAAGAATTTCTCAAAATTATCCTTGGAAGTCAGCAGCTACAATTATTGTATTTAATATGTTTAAAGGAGGTTATTTTTATTTAAAAAAATATTGTTCTGTTTCTAATAATTTAGCTTCCTTTCTAACTGTATAAGACTTCTTAAAACACTTTTTTAATTTGATTTATTCTCCTAATTTTCATTTTAGCTTTACTTTTAAGCTTACCAATTTATTCTTCTCAGAAATACCTCTGGTTCTTGTATAGTTTAATTAATTGCTATTGTCACAAAGACAAATAGAAGTAATAAAGCCTAATAAGTATCAAATAACATTTTACACAAGGATGCGGGAGTGCGAGGGGATAAAATCGTCTAATTAACAGATCGGTGTTGTAAATGGTGTTATTTAGATAAATGTTTTACTAAATTGGGGATAAATAAACAAGGCGGAAAATTGTTTGAACTTCGTGACAATTGGCTTTTAAGATTCTTAAAGAAAATCGCGTAAGTACGCAAGGGTGTGTCGTAATAATATTAATGACTTTTATTTCTTATTATGTTAATTTCAAAAAGGGAAATTATCAATTCGACATGTATGTTTAAAGTTTTTAAATGATTATTCATGTCTAATTACAACTTATCTATTCCTTTTTGAACCGCTGCTGAAATTCCCATTTCCACTTTTAAAGGCTTATTGAAACTGAATAAAGTAAAAGAGTTTTTTTTAACACAATTGACTTTGGAAAAATTACACATTTAGTTTTTTAAATAATTACAATTAAATCATGAGTTGACATGATGTGTATAGTTTGTTGCCTAAGGGTTGTTTGACCAATAAAAGCCAGGCGATTGCGTAATAATTTTTAGTGAAAAACGTATAATAAAAATTGAAGTTCTAGATTTACGCCCATTAGTAAATATAACTAATTTAGTAAAAAGTAGCTTTTTATATAGGTCCTGTGTTAAGGAAGGCCATCTTGTATGGCTTCTTTAGCTACTTGGTCATATATATATATATATATATATATATATATATATATATATATATATATATATATATATAATGCTTTGACATCAGTGAAAACATACCCCAGCAGATGTTCCATCCGACTACAACTTACTGCTTAAACATCTGAAGCTAAAACCCAAAAAATTTAAACGAAGACAGAATAACACACAAATTAAAAAATGAGTCTATCAAGAATAATATTACTGAACATCTAAATAATAAGACCGATGAAATAAGAAAGAACATGACTGATGTAGAAATGAAATGGAATCCTGTCAAGAGCATAATTAAAGAAACTACTAAAGAAAAACTTGGATCAAACACGAAAAGAAAGAAACAAAAATGGATGACAGATGAAATCTTGGAGCTTATGGAAGAACGTAGATAATACAAGAATAAAGATCAAACAAAATACAAGAATGTCCACAAAGAGATTAGAAATAAAATAAAACTAGCAAAGAAAGATTGGTTGAATAAACAATGCGACAAAATAAAACTGTTAAACCGTCAGCATGATTTGTTTAATCTACACAAAAAAGAAAAGAAAAACGGGTAGGGGATTATTACAGATGACAATGGACTAGTCATTGTAGACGCTGAGTCCAAAGTTGAGAAATGGAAAGGATATGTGTAGTCATTATTCAATGACGAAAACAGAGGTGAACTTGCAGAAAAACAAATAATAACAGGGCCTCCTATCACAAAAGGAGAAATAACAAATTCAATATGAAATCTCAAAAAAGAAAAGGTCATAGGACCAGATGGAATTTGTGGTGACATGCTTAAACTAATTCAAGAAGATCAGTTAGATATCTTAACAGACCTTTTTATTCATGTTTATGACACTGGAAATATTCCTAACGACTTACTAGTTTCGTCCTTTATTCCTATCAACAAAAAACCCATAGCCAAAAAATATGAGGATTATAGATCCATCAGTCTTATGAGTCATGTTCTAAAAGCATTTCTCAAAATAATGCCTGGACGAATATTCTCGAAACTTGAACAAGATATTAGCGATACGCAATTTGGCTTAGACACAAGAAAGGAGCATTTTATTTTAAATGTTTTAATTCAGCGAAGTCGTGATGTAAATTGCGATGTATTTACCTGCGTTATTGATTTTGAAAAAGCTTTTGACCAAGTAAATCATCAAAAACTAATATAAATACTTCAAGAACATCAATTGGATGATAAGGATTTACAAATTATTTCCAACCTATATTAGAAACAAGGATCATTTGTTCAAGTGGAGGAAGAGGAATCACAAAAATTCCATACTCGTCAGGGTGTTCGACAGGGTTGTGTGTTATCTCCATTACTCTTTAACACCTATTCAGGAAAATTATTTCGGGAAGCTCTTGAAGAGGTAAGAGACGGTATCTCTCTAAATGGGGTTTTGATTAGTAATCTGAGATATGCAGATGAAACTGTCCTTCTTGCAGACACAGCTGACGGACTTCAAAGACTGATAGAATGGGTAGATGAGATCTGTGAAAAATACAACATGCGATTGAATATAAGCACAACAAAGGTTATAATAATATGCAAAAACGTACCCCAAAATATGCAATTTCGCGTCAGAGGTTCTCTTATTGAAACAGTATCATCCATCAAACATCTGGGCGTACAGGTACCTGATAAGTGGGATCAAATAAAAGAAATAAAAATACGTATCGAGAAAGCCAGAGTCTATTTCAATCGGATAAAAACACTATTATGTAATATGAAGTTTAATCTACAACTGAGAACTCGCTTACTGAAATGCTACATATTCTCTATAATGATGTACGGTATAGAATCTTGGACATTGACGGAGGCTGCATGGAGATGACTTGAGGCTTTTGAAATGTGGTGTTACCGATGTATGATGAGAATATCTCGGACACACCAACGAAATTGATCTACAATGCATGCGAAAGGAGAGAGAAATCATGAAGACCATTAAAGAAAGGAAGTTAGCATACTTTGGACATATAATGCATAACCAAAAATTTGAACTCGTACAACTGGTTATACAAGGCAAGATGGATGGTAAGAAAAGCCCCGGAAGACGACGAATTTCGTGGCTGCATAATTTGCGACAATGGACCGGAAAGACATCAGCTGAATTATTTAGAGCCGCTGTCAATAAAGTAATAAGAGCCAGAATGATCGCCAACGTCTACTGAAGATAGGGCACAGGAAGAAGAAGATATATAATGTCATATATAATTTTAAACCTTGAAAGATTGCAAAAAATTCAGCAGAGTAAATACTACTAGCCAAATATCCTGTTTGGTGTTTCATTTTGCTTATATGTGACGTTACATAAGTTACAACCAATCGTTGTGCATTTGTCATCAGGTAATTCAATATAAAAAAGGCATTTAGTTTATATTTTTCACGGAATATAAAAAAATTAATCGGGAAAATAAATAAAATACGCTTTTTTTATGCTAAAATGTATTAAAATGACAACAATTTGTAACGTAACATTAAATAGCCTATAAGGATCCCTCTAAAAGAGAAATATAACACTAAAACACACTGGCCTTGTATAATACAGATTTTTTTTCTCTGAAATTTTGCTAAATTTTTTACAGGTATATTTTTGACGAAAATTTATTTGATAAAATATGAAAATTCCTGCACTGATTTTTGCCAACAAAGTCTTGAAATCCATTTCCATGAACGTTATTTAGGAAGTAATTTATATAAACGGATAAGTACCTCGCTAATGAACAGAAATAAGAACTAAAAAGTACCTGGTTATTTATGTTTGTAGATTTGTCTCGACAAACTGGTTAAAATTGTTGATTATCTAGATATTCTTGATCTAGTTAGTAGTAAGAGTTACATATGTACAAATTTGTTTTAATATTACGTTTGGTACTAAACGATTTATTAAACAGCAAAATACCTCTAGGCAAAGCTAATTAATTAAAGAAATAGGAAATAGGATTTCTAAATGCAACAAGAGATTAAGTAAATATATTTAGATATTCAGTAAGTCTTTACAGCTGCGATATTTTTATACCTACTATAAATGTTGTGTTACTATTATGTTAAAAAATAACTTTAAAATTACATTGCATTTCGAGAGAGACAATGTATTGTCTCATTGCATGCGTTGCATATAAACATTATCTTTTTCAGTTCTTTGTTTATTTTGTGTCAAATGTTAAATTAACTTACCCTTATCCTTGTAATATTTAAACTGTCATCCATTCTTACCTGAAACAAAATATACCATGTAAATTAAATTTATACAAATAAGCAGAAGATTTATTATTAAGAACGTCTAAATAATTTTTAATCATTTTCTAAAAGAATATTTTTTTATATACACACGGCATCGATTTGAATGAAAGTTTTTGTATTATGTTCCGAAAGATGCTGCGTGGTTTTTGGACGAAATTGTTACAGTAAAATCCAAAATGGCGCTGATAATATGGCAGTCAAAAAAATTAATTTTGTCCGATCTTTTTCAAAATTGGTATGGAGGAGTTTTCGGGACCGTGCAAAACAAATCAAAATTATTTTTTTAAAA
This sequence comes from Diaprepes abbreviatus, assembly GCA_034092305.1. Classification (NCBI taxonomy): domain Eukaryota; kingdom Metazoa; phylum Arthropoda; class Insecta; order Coleoptera; family Curculionidae; genus Diaprepes; species Diaprepes abbreviatus. The sequence goes on from JASJET010000470.1 coordinate 16,812, forward strand.
TTCAATATTGCAGATCCAGTATGGTGTATAAATATTTTACATCTCTCTATTTTGTTCAAAATTGGTAAATGGGGTGTAAAGTACGAACTAAAAATTATTTAAAAAAAATTTGAGTATTGATTCAATATCGCGAACTAAAAATTTAATATCTTTCTATTTTGTCTAAAATTGGCTTATGGTGGTTTTTCAGAGTGTAAATTGCAAATTTAAAATTATTTTTAAAAAATTCTATATGCTGGACTAGAAATTTAACATATCTCGATTTTAAACAATCAAAATTTCAGTAAGAAATAAAGAAATGTTTCTGCCGTATTTAAATAGTTTGTTATATATGTAATTCTCCTTTCAGGCAGAGAATATGAAAAATATATGTACAAACAGTTTATTTCCTGCAAATATCACTCTGGTCCTCTCTCCATACGCGTTTCGATCACCTCATAATCTCGTCAGTGGAGCTGTATCGGATCGAGAGCAACATTAGCAGGAAATAACTGATATATGAACCATAAATTTCAAGGTATGTCAGCAGGATATTACACCTGCTGTCTACCAACTTCGATGTCAGACTGATTGATTCATAGATGTCGTTCGACTGGCGATATTTTTCAGTCTGACATCGAAGTTGGTAGACGGCAGGTGTAATATCCTGCCGACATACCTTGAAATTTATGGTTCATATATCAACTAGCGACCCGCCCCGGCTTCGCACGGGTGCAATGCTGATACTAAATACACTACAGAAAAACTGTGACTATTTATTTTATTTTTACAACAATTATTACATCGGCCTCTGGCGCGCTATTTATAGGCACGCTGCCGCCGCCCCGGTCGGCCAGTACCGCCGCAAGCGCTACTTCCCGCAATTTTAAATCTGTAATATCTTCGAAAATATTCATTTAAATCTTGTGCTGTAAAGGACCATATAGATCTATATTAAATCAACAATGTATTTAAGCTATTTAATTGGATAAGGATTAATGCTGTATTGGTTAAAATCGCTTCAAAATTTGCCATTATTTGTCGTAAAAAGTAAATGACAAAAAAATGTTATTGTGGGATATCCATGAGAGATAGACATATACCATCGCGGAGTTTTCTGTAGACCTTTTCAATGTGTACAAATAATTAGTACATTATTTTGATAAATCTCGTAGGGTTCAGCCTGCGTTTGCAATGTAAGCGGAAAAAAATATGATAATTAACGACATCACATTAGAAACCTCAAAAATAACAGTATTTCTCCACTATTTAATGGATGTTATTATACATATAAACCTTCCTCTTGAATCACTCTATCTATTGAAAAAAACCGCATCAAAATCCGGTGCGTAGTTTTAAAGATTTAAGCATACAAAGGGATATAGGGACAGAGAAAGCGACTTTGTTTTATACTATGTAGTGATTATCTCCTGCTAATGTTGCTCTCGGTCCGATACAGCTCCACTGACGAGATCATGAGGTGATCGAAACGCTTATGGAGAGAGGACCAGAGCAATATTTGCAGGAAATAAACTGTTTGTACATATATTTTTCATATTCTCTGCCTGAAAGGAGAATTACATATATATCAAACTATATCTCGATTTTATTTCAAATTTCTGCATTATATTCAAAATTGGTATTAGGGCATTTTCGAGGTTGTAGATTAAAATTAGAATAAGAGTTACAATTTTTTTTTCAAATTTAATTTGGCAGATCGAATATGGTGGGTTGAATATTTTATGTTATTCATATTTTTTCAAAATTGGCAGTAGGCTGTTTTCGGAATCGTAGGTTAATACAGTTTTTACAATTCGATATGAAAAATTTTACATTTTTTTTTAAATTTTGTCTATATAGATGTTAGGGGTTCTTGGGGCGTCTATTACGGATCTTATATTAATTTCTATAAATTTAATATGTAAGATAAAATATGCCGGACAAAAAAATTTAAGTCTCAAGTTCTTTTAACAGCGGCATTGAAGGGTTTTGGGGGTCTAGGTTACGAATTTAAAATTATTTTTTTTAAGCGAATTTGCAATAGCAGACTAAATATTTCTTTGGTACAATTTCATTGAAAACTGGTATTTGGGAAATTCTCAGAATTAAAAAATTTTTGTTGTTAATTTTACTGTGGTTTACAACTTTGGATACAATGGGTACTTTTTTGTAACCTTAGAAGCTGAACTGAAGTCAAAACTAAAAATCTAAAAGTACAATTTTTGTAAAAAAACTGAACTAGGTTCAAAAAAGCAATAAAAGTATTTCTTATTTTTTTTATATGAATCACATTGTGTCAAGTTGAATATCGACACCAAACTAACGGTGTTGACTTCAAAATATTCAATTTCTTGTAAAAATTTATATTGTTAAGTTTCGCTTTTTAGAGGATGGGTCAAAATTTTTATAATAAATTTTTTATAAAAAATTGAACCGACTTCAAAAAAAGCGATGAAAAGCGAAAAATGACAATATAAATGTGTACATGAAATTGAAATTTTTGAGGTCGGCACCAAATTATTTCTAAACGAGATAACTGTTAACACAAGATATATTATACAAACTATAAGTAAGAAAGCGAATCATATTTTTCCAGGTATTACTTTAGCGCCGACTTCAAAATTTTGTAACGGTTAATCATTTATTTGCTGTTGTTTTTGATATAGACAAGTTTTGATATTCTTGTGTAATCTTTTATGGTTAGGAATGTCAGTGCTATAGTTCTTGTACCGATATAACCAAGGGCGGATCCAGCCTCTCTCTTTGGGGGGAGGGGGGGGGCAGTGATATCGCAAAAGTACAGTATGGCAAGCGAAAATAAGGGTGGGGTAAAAGGCAAAGTAGGGTATATTTTTCTGAATTTGAGGCTTTTGGAAAGGAGGGAGGGCGACCAAAAGAAAAAACCAGTTGCTGAGACGGGGGGGGGGGGTGCCAGCAACATACACATCCTAGTATAAGAAGCAGAATCGGGTTTATATTTACGAACTCAACGCTCTTGAAGGGAGGGCTATCATAAGAAAAACAAGTTGTCAACGGGGGTGGGGAAGTGCCAGCAGCATACACATTCCTAATATAAAAGGCAGAATCGGTTCTATTTTCCTGAACTCAAAGCTCTTAGCAGGGGGGGAGAGGGGCGATCGCAAGCATACACGTTCCTATACTCTATTTAAGAACTAGAGAGAGTAATAAAACTGTTACCGAAACCTTCAACGTACCTATTTCAGTGCCGCAGGTAACTGAGGACTGCCTTAAAACTAATTATATTTAATTATATTTAAATATTACTGCAACAATAAAATTTCTGATTCAATTTAATTTCTATCAATGAGCAAAGTACACCTTACAGTGTGCCCTTAGTGATTTATCTTGTTTGCGCTTATTTTTATATATTATTTGAGATACCCAAAAGATATGGCTTTCACCTCTATATTTATTCTAAAATCGTTAAACCAGAGTATTTTTCCTCAACGAAAAACTTTTTACGATGAATGTTTATGATGCCTTAAGATTTCAATATCTAGATAATAATGTTAAAAGCTCTGTTGAGATGTATTCTCACATGACAGAAGTTGGAAAAATATCTATTGTTATCCAACCCAAATAGTTCACTATTATGGACCGGTATTTTTGATTATAAAATTTCTAAGCCATTCCTATGAAAAATATATTTATCTAACAGATTTTGTCAAAGACACCGGACTAAAAAACACAGGAAGTTTGCGAAGAAAAAAGGTAAAAAATGATTTATTACCCTCTCTAGTTCTTGAATAAACTATAGTATAAGAGGCAAAATCGAGTCTAATTTCCTGACCTCAAAGGACTTGGGGGGGGGGGGGCAGACGATCGCCCCCACCGCCCCCCCCCCTTAGATCCGCGCCTGGATATAGGTCTCCTAAATGCTATATTTTGTTTCATTATTTTAAAATCAACTACATTAATAATTTTTCCAAAGTCTACTGACACAAAATTTGTTTTTTAATAAATTAGAATCGCTTAAAATGAATTGAAACGAAAAATTTAGATTTATGATATATAAAATAATCAGAAAGTAAAATCACAAGAAGAAAAATTTCATTCAGTAATGTGAAATTCAAAATACTTTTAATATTAAGTTCAAAAACTACTTTAAATAAATAGATATTAATAAATTACAACTAGTCTTGATTTTCCATAATTTATTACTAATTTTTATGGTGTTATAAACAATAAAATTGTAAATTATAAATTTTTTAAGCATGTACGGGCTTATCATAGTAAAAATTCGGATTCATCAATTTAAAATATATAAGAATCAATCATAAAACTTAATGGACATCAATCAACAACGACAAAGTCTCTTAGGTACGAATTAAATTAAATTCCAGCAATTCTGATGACCCAGTCACATTATTTCTTAAAAGAATAATTTATAAAATGTCCTAGTAAAATATAATAAAACGATTATGAACTTCAAAACATCAATTTCCGGCTAATCTTAGCTAGAAGAGCCAAATTCCATTTATAAAATTTTTAAGTGAAGTCTTTCGGTGTCGGTATTAGTTATGAAATTTTTATCGGGAATAGTCAGATCTTTTAATTAAAACTTCTTGATTAGTATTTGCACTTTTTACTGAACCTGAATATCTAATGACATAAGTTATTCAATAAAAAGACAAAGATTAACCGGACGAAATAAAAAACCGAACGAAGTGACCTAATTATACCTTCCAATGATTGTTGGATAGAATCTATTTGAACAAGATCGCTGCACTAATGAGGAAAAAGGAGAGATAGAGAAAGTATTTCATTTAAAAATTGATATTACAGGCGAGCCAGGAGCCCTACAGTTATAATAAACTGAAAAAGTACCAATTTCTCAATAATCATTCTAAAGGAAATCATCACATTACAAGTATGGTTATGGAACGCCTATGACAGAAGATCTAGAAATTACCAGATTGTTCCTTATTCTTATTTTTATTACATCATATGGTATGAAAATCCTTCTAAAAGATTCGGGAATCTTCTGGTACTGAGAAAATAAAAACAATAAAACGTTATTAAATAATGTAGTGTGTTTAAAGACCGGCCGTCCGGAACAATATAGGACATACAGCAAAAAGAACAGGCAACAAATGTACTCATAGGACAACTATGTGGTACTCCAGAAATGCCAAGAGATTAAAGGGACGAGTAAATCTCAGATTGGATTATATATATATATATATATATATATATATATATATATATATATATATACATAATTATATTTTCCAAATTCTTGAACCATAGATTATATTCTTTTTTTAATTTTGTCTTTTCTTAGGTTTAGGTTCTCTATGTAACAAAAAATCCAAAACAATTTGACGTTTCGCCCTTTATTTAAGCCATATTTAAATTTTTAAAAAGGTATTTAATTTTACCCGTACACACCTTGACATTTTGTTTATCCATTAATAATGAAATGAAACTTTTACATTGTCTGTTTAGGTACTGAGAATACATGGAATGAGAGTGTGTTTAATTTTTTATATTTTACAATGCACCAAAAAAACCGATAGAATGCATACATTTAATTTTATGTTTAAGAGGATATTGAATTTTTGATGTCTATTAACAGGATCAAATGCTTAATATTTTTGTTTAAATTAGGCTGGTGTAAATGTGGCTCAAATTTTCTATATCCGTTCTGTCGTTAACAGTGTTTTTATCTTTTTTGATTTCTATCATTTCCTTTATCTGCAATGTCTGTCAAGTTTTTAATTATGGTACGGTTAAAATCGAAGGTAGGTTTTTCATCCTGTGTGTGTTTCTTTAACACTGTTGAGTCATTTTTCTTATATTTATGGCTATTCAATCGGTTCTTTGGCAATTGGCTCGTAATGCCTATATGTTGATTACGATATTTAACCCGTCATATTGGTTTTTTCAAAAAGGCCCAAATCTGTCTGTTTCGATTTGTCTTTTGCACAAACAGGTGTATGTCGGTACCCCGATGAGCCTAGTAAAAGACGAAACATGTAACCCTGCCGATGATCGTACCAGAGAGGATGAGTTTTGTCTTTCTTCTTGGTATAGAATAAATTGTGTTGTGTCGCAAATGTGTGTTGTGTGTTTGAACTGTCGCATTTCAATTCATTTATACACGTACTTGTATGTTTGTTAAATGTAGTTTCAGCACTACAATAGCGAAAGTCGCATATATATATATATATATATATATATATATATATATATATATATATATATATATATATATATATATATTGTTGATCCCTTGCGAATAATACGATTAATCCAAGTATGTCAAAGAGTCATTCGTTTCTGCAATCACGTTCTCGTTTGAATGAAGTCTTTTTCCCGCCAGTCATTTCGTCATATTGGGGAACAAATAATAGTCCGAGGGGCCCAAGTTTGGAGAATAGGGGGGATGTAAAACGAGTCGAAACCCTATTTTCATCAATTTTGCGGCCACAACTGCTGAGGCGTGAGCTGGTGCGTTGTCGTGATGGAAAGAGACTTGTGGGTCAATTGTGGACGTTTTTCTTGTAGCTCTGTTTTCAAACGGTTTAATAATGATGAATAATATTCACCTGTCATAGTTTTACCCTTTTTTAAATAGTCGATGAAGATTATTCCTTGCGAATCTCAAAAGAGAGTTACCATAAACTTCCCGGCCGAAGGACTGGTCGTCTCCTTTTTTGATGCAGATTCTCGCTTAGCAACCTATTGCTTAGATTGTTCTCAGGTCTCAGGAGTATAGTGATGTATCTATGTTTCATCCACAGTGACAAAACAATGCTTAAAATCGTGGGGATTTCACTGGAACAGTTGCAAACCGTTCTTCAACACACGATATCGTTTTTGGTCAATCGTAAGCAATCGCGGCACCCATCTTGCTGATAGCTTTTTCATGTCCAAATGTTAGTGTAAAATATTATGTAAACGTTCATTCGAGATGCCCACAACATTAGCCATCTCACGCACTTCCATTCTTCTGTTATCCATCACCATATCATCGATTTTGTCAATGATTTTTGGAGTAGTGATCTCAACAAGGCATCCAGAACGTTCAGCGTCCGTTGTACTTATGTGATCACTGAAAATTTTGAAACCACTTATAAGCTATTCTAATCGAACGTGCACAATCACCATAATGTTTATCAAGCTTCTTTTAATCTCTTGAGGCGTTTTGCCTTTCATAAAGTAATATTTAATCAACACACGAAATTCTTTTTCATCCATTTTTGGAGTATTACTCGACTTCCTCGATTCAATATAAAAAAAAAAGATAATACATATTTTATTTATTAAAATGAATAGCAAAAATAATAACACCAAATAGTCACTTTATATCATAAAAGTCAATAACACAGTGCTTAACATACCTTTTAATGAAATAAAATACTCTTATTTTAAAGGCTATATCATTTTAGATGGAAATAAATTCCAGAAATAATAACCTTGCTCATTATGTTACACTAAGCGTATTTTTAAAATTTCGTGGATGAATTTTGTGGTACTTAAAATTTATCCCGAGAGTTCAACCCGCACTTGACTAGTTTTATTACTAGAAGGTATACTAAACCTCAATTTTTCTTTCGGGATATTTTTAAATTGCTTTTTCAAGTTTATTGAATCCAATTTGCCAACCAAGCACAACCAGTTAATAACCTGAACTAATCCGGATCAGCAAGATATAATTATTTAATATGAGTAAAAGGTAGAAAAACTGTGTGCTATCAGAGAAGTAAAACATTAAATTTATCGTCTTTATTATCTGTTAACTATTCGTCTACTGTTTATTTTATACTATTAGTAACAAAACACCGTCAGAACTAGAAAATAAACAAGCCTGATACTTGAAAATGGTTGTTGGTAATTACATTCGTTATGTGCACTACATTTGTTTAGTAAACACTAAGCATTCTATTACTGTTTTTAAAACACTTGTGCTGCTTCAATTATTAAAATAAACATGGAAACCTAATATCACTAATAAACAGTGTAAGCGTGTTACAAAACATATTTCAAATTTAATATGAGATAATTTACACAGAGAGAAATTTCTGTTGGACATATAATAAGACTAGAACTAGAAAATTTTTATCGCTTTCTTATGAATGACAATTTAGATAGTGTGTAGTGCAGCATTTCTAGAATTTGCAAGAAAAAAATTGAGACGATAATTTAGTGAGGAAATAGGACAACAAGCAAATTTTAACTCAATAAAAGAGTCCAGAGATTCTAGCGCAAAGCTAAAAAAACTTTAATTTTTTAAAATACAATTATCCTTAATTAAAAAAAACTTACCTTAAAGCAAAGAATGATTATAGAAAATTAATTAACCGAATAAAAAAGAATTTTTATCACAATAAAATAAAGTATAGTAAGGATATAAACAAAACTATGTGGAATGTAGTTTTTTCTTCTTCTTCTTCTTCTACCTTCTACAATAGGTCCCTGACCTGTTCCTTCTTCGATTTTTCCTCATTCTGGACTTAAATTATCGCTCCACCTTTTCCGTGGTCGACCTCTACTGCATGTATCACTAGGCGATTTATCTCGTGCGATCCTTACCAGTCTATCCTCTGTCATTCGGCTTATGTGTTTGTTCCATTGTGTCTTACGCTGTAGGACCCACTCATTAATGCATTCTGTGTTGCATGATTGCCTAATGTTAGCGCTTCTTTCTCTGTCTAGTAGCGTTTTTCCTGTTTTTCGTCGAAGTATTCTCATTTCTGTAGTCTCCAATAGTTGTTTCGTTTTTGTCGTCTCTGGCCGTGTTTCTGAGGTGTATGTCATAATAGGTCTAATTGTGGTTTTCTAGATTCGAACCTTTGTTTCTTGTTGTAAGTGTTTGTTTCGCCAGATCACGTCGTTGAAACAACCCGCCACTTTATTTGCTTTGACCACCTGCCCTCTTACTTCATCTTCGATGTTGCCATAACTAGTTATGTCGATTCCTAGATATTTGAAACTGATTTCTTGTTGTATTATTTTACCGTCTAGTTCTAGTTTGCATCGGAGGGGTTCTTTTGAGGTTGTCATACATTTAGTTTTTTCGGTTGAGATAATCATATTATATTTTCTTCCCGTAAGATTAAAGGTATTTAACAATCTCTGGAGGTCGTCTTCATTTTCGGCACATATCACAGCGGCATCAGCGTAACAGAGAATTTTTATTTCTGTATCACTCATTTTATATCCTCTACCAAGTCGCACCTCCTTTATTATTTCGTCCATTATCATGTTAAACAACAAAGGACTAAGCGAGTCTCCCTGTCTAATACCGCTGTTGACTGGTATGGGTGTTGATAATTTACCGTTAGTGCGAATCTGAACTTTATTGTTTGCGTATATGTTTTCGATGGTCTGAATCATATTGATAGGAATATTTCTCTTATATAACAGGTGGATTACATCATCTAGCTTTATGCGATCGAATGCTTTTGTTAGATCTATAAAGCATAAAAATGTTGGTATATATATATATATATATATATATATATATATATATATATATATATATATATATATATATTGTATTCTATAGGTTTTTCGACAATCTGTCGTAGGATAAATACTGCATCCACGCAAGACCTTCCTGATCTAAATCCCTGCTGTTCGTCTTCCAGTGTTGTAACCGAATTAATTTTATTTTTGATTACTTTCGTAATGAGTTTCTGAGTTGTGTCCAGTAGATTAATACCCCTGTAGTTCCCTGGTTCTTCTTTGTCATCTTTCTTAAACATAAGCATCATTGTGCTGGTTCTCCACCTATCTGGTACTTTGCATTGTGTCAGAATTTTTCGAATGAAGCTTGTGAGTTCCTGTGTTAGTCGCTGTCCTCCGTATTTCAACAATTCGTTATGAATTCCGTCTTGTCCGGAGACTTTCTATTTTTTAAGGATTTTATAGCTTTCTCTACTTCTTGAATGGTGACTTCCACATTATTCCTTATTGCTGGTATGTTGTTTTTTCCAATGTTAGCATCTCCCTCAAATAATTTTGTTAGGTAGTCTATCCATTTCTCCTCTGATATTTTGTTTGTTTCGGAGAGTTCAGATACTTCTTTGCGCAGTTGTCTTATCAGTCGCCACATTTGTTTTTGTACACTATAGAAGTCTCCTTCCATTCTTTTAGAGAACTCCTCCCAATGTTCACTTTTTAGTTGCCTGACAAGTAGATTAGTTTCGTTACGAATTAGTTTGTACCTATTGTATGCTTCCGGCATTTTTGACGTTCTATATGCTAAATGTGCTTTTCTTTTTTCGTTACACTTATCTTTAACTTCTTTACGGAACCATGGAGTTTTATTAGGAATTTTGTTGTTGATTGTAATTGTATGTGTGCCCAATGACTCATTTGAAGCATCTTCTATGTTTCCCTTAATTTTTCCCCAGCTATGATTTATATCTTCCTCTTCATTTATTGGTTTTCTTTCAATTTTTTCCATCAATCGTTTTTGATATAATTCTTTCGTTGACGTATGCCACAGAGAGTCTATGTTCTTTTTTTGTATCCTAACCATTTCCAACTGCTTTTTCTTTTGTGTAATCTTTATTTCAATCTTTGATAGAACCAATTTATGATCGTTTCCTGCATTAACAGAGTTCAGTGTTCTAATATCCAATATCTGGGTGGGATGTATAACTCGGTTACTAAGTATAAAGTCAATCTTAGATTTGTGTCCTCTTGTATTTTCAAAAGTGTATTTATATTTACCTTTGTGTTGAAAGAAAGTATTGTTTATCCTTAATTCATTGTAGGCACAGAAATTTACCATTAGTTCTCCGTTGGTGTTGTGATACTGTTCGTTGAAGCGTTGTTTAATTCCGGGGATTATTTGGTTTCCTATACGGGCATTAGTCTCCCAATAAAATAATAGCTTCCTCACCAGGTATTGAGTCTAAGGTGGTTTGCAAGTTCTCGTAGAATGCTTCTACCTCGTGTTTTGGTTTTCCGTCTTCTGGGCTATAAACGGACAAGATGTTTAGTTTTTTATGTTCCATTAGTAGTTTTATAGAGACTATCTTTTCTGATATATATTGGCAACTTTCTATGTTATTTTTATATTTCTTGTATGTAATTTCTCAATTAACAAATAAACACAAGGAAAAAAAATCTGCAAATTAATATTGGCAGTGATTGCGTAACGGATCCTTATTTAATAGCTAATGCTTTTAATGAATTTTTTGAAAGTGCTTCATATGAAATTTTGACGAAAATACCACGTATTTATTTTCATTACGATCTCTAAGAAAAACATAACCACCAAATGTAGAGATCATCGTAGCATAAATTTAATGAGCCACCTACCGAAAACATTTTTGCGTCTTATTCGTGTTAGAATATATAAAAATTACAGGATTATTACACCTCAGTTCAGATCCTAAAACGCCTGAGAAAAATGGGAGGTTCTCTTTGAAGTACAAGTATTAATTCAACCATGAAAAAGATTTCGACCAGGTTGCACAAGATAAACTGTAACGAAGTCTCGAAACGATAGAAATTGATGATAAAGACTTGTTCATAATCTGTAATCTACACTGACAACAAACAGCTACAGTAGGATAATACGTAATAAAAATAATTAACATAATAAGAAGCATACGTCCAGATTGCATTTTGCCATATATATTTTTTATGTTGTACTCAGAGAAACTATTTAAGGAAACATCGCACTATGTACATGAAGGAATAATAGTCAGTGAAAGAAGAATAAACAACATAAGATACGATAATGATATCCTGGTTTTTACTGGAAACATTCCTCTAATGGAAAGGATTGCTTAAATCTGTGACGATTTCAGGCGGTAGTATTTAAGTAAATGGCGTACAGCTAGAAAAATTTGAAAAAGGGTTATATCTAAAATGTATTATTAATGAATACTGATACTCTTTTGAGGAGATAAAGAGACGAATTGAATTCGTTAGCGCCACATTTTAGCATTTGAAAAAAACACTGTGAAATCATAATTTTATCCTGGCCTTTCGAGTTAGAATAGTGAAAACATATGTCTTTGTAATACTATAGAGCAGAGACTAGAACCGTAACAGATTTATTGCTTATACGTCTACAATCATTTCATATGTTGATGTATTGAAGGTTGCTCAAAATTATTTGGATGGACAGAGTCACCAATGAAGAGGTACGCAAAAGCATCAATAAAGAATTAGAAGTCGTTAAAACTGTTAATCGAAAACGACTTGAATACTTTGGGCATATCATGAGACTTCAATGAAAATATGAAATAATGTATCTTACAATAAAAGGAAAAATAAATAATATAAGCGGTTCGGGGAGAAGAATTTCATGGTAAAAAAACTGAAGACAACGGCATGAACAGTCCACCAGACAGCTTTTCCAGGCAACAATTAAAAAAGTGAGTGATAGATAAAATTGTAGCCAGTATGATTGCCATTGACCATTAAACGATCATGCTACTCCAAGAGGAAGAAGTTAGAAATAAATACCGATCGATCTAGAATTATTTGAGCACATCATGAGACATCAGTGAAAATATGGAATACTGTATCTCATAATAAAAGAAAAAATAAACAATATAAGCGGTTCTGGGAGATGAAAGACTTCATGGTAAAAAAACTGACGAAAATGGCATGAACAATCTACCACACAGCTTTTCCAGGCAACAGTTAAAAAAGTGAGAATAGATAAAATTGTAGATAGTATGATTGCCAATGACCATTAAACGATCATGCTACTTCAAGAGGAAGAAGATAGAAAAAAATACCGATCTAGAATTATTTGAGCACATCATGAGACACCAGTGAAAATATGGAATACTGTATCTCATAATAAAAGAAAAAATAAACAATATAAGCGGTTCGGGGAGATGAAGAACTTCAAGGTAAAAAAAAATGAAGACAACGGCATGAACAGTCCACCACACAGCTTTTCCAGGCAACGTTAAAAAAGTGAGAATAGATAAAATTGTAGATAGTATGATTGCCAATGAGCATTAAACGATCATGCTACTCTAAGAGGAAGAAGATAGAAAAAAATACCGATCGATCTAGAATTATTTGAGCACATCATGAGACATCAGTGAAAATATGGAATACTGTATCTCATAATAAAAGAAAAAATAAATAATATAAGCGGTTCGGGGAGATGAAGAACTTCAAGGTAAAAAAAAATGAAGACAACGGCATGAACAGTCCACCACACAGCTTTTCCAGGCAACGTTAAAAAAGTGAGAATAGATAAAATTGTAGATAGTATGATTGCCAATGAGCATTAAACGATCATGCTACTCTAAGAGGAAGAAGATAGAAAAAAATACCGATCGATCTAGAATTATTTGAGCACATCATGAGACATCAGTGAAAATATGGAATACTGTATCTCATAATAAAAGAAAAAATAAATAATATAAGCGGTTCGGGGAGATGAAGAACTTCAAGGTAAAAAAAAATGAAGACAACGGCATGAACAGTCCACCACACAGCTTTTCCAGGCAACGTTAAAAAAGTGAGAATAGATAAAATTGTAGATAGTATGATTGCCAATGAGCATTAAACGATCATGCTACTCTAAGAGGAAGAAGATAGAAAAAAATACCGATCGATCTAGAATTATTTGAGCACATCATGAGACATCAGTGAAAATATGGAATACTGTATCTTATAATAAAAGAAAAAATAAATAATATAAGCGGTTCGGGGAGATGAAGAACTTCAAGGTAAAAAAAAATGAAGACAACGGCATGAACAGTCCACCACACAGCTTTTCCAGGCAACGTTAAAAAAGTGAGAATAGATAAAATTGTAGATAGTATGATTGCCAATGAGCATTAAACGATCATGCTACTCTAAGAGGAAGAAGATAGAAAAAAATACCGATCGATCTAGAATTATTTGAGCACATCATGAGACATCAGTGAAAATATGGAATACTGTATCTTATAATAAAAGAAAAAATAAATAATATAAGCGGTTCGGGGAGATGAAGAACTTCATGGTAAAAAAAAACTGAAGACAACGACATGAACGGTCTACCACACAGCTTTTCCAGGCAACAGTTAAAAAAGTGAGAATAGATAAAATTGTAGATAGTATAATTGCCAATGACCATTAAACGATCATGCTACTCCAAGAGGAAGAAGATAGAAAAAAATACCGATCGATCTAGAATTATTTGAGCACATCATGAGACACCAGTGAAAATATGGAATACTGTATCTCATAATAAAAGAAAAAATAAACAATACAAGCGGTTCGGGGAGATGAAGAACTTCATGGTAAAAAAACTGATGAAAATGGCATGAACAGTCCACCACACAGCTTTTCCAGGCAACAGTTAACAAAGTGAGAATAGATAAAATTGTAGCCAGTATGATTGCCAATGACTATTAAATGATCATGCTACTCCAAGAGGAAGAAGATAGAAAAAAATACAGATAGATCTAGAATTATTTGAGGACATCATGAGACATCAGTGAAAATATGGAATACTGCATCTCATAATAAAAGAAAAAATAAACAATATAAACGGTTCGGGGAGATGAAGAACTTCATGGTAAAAAAAATGACGAAAATGGCATGAACAGTCCACCACACAGCTTTTCCAGGCAACAGTTAACAAAGTGAGAATAGATAAAATTGTAGCCAGTATGATTGCTAATGACGATTAAACGATATTGCTACTCCAAGAGGAAGAAGATAGAAAAAAATACCGGTCGACCTAGAATTAATGTTAAAATAATCCCTTGAATAAAACGGTGTCAACTTCAATAAAGTGCCAAGTAAATAAGTAAATCTACGAATTTATTTTTTTGTTGTTTTAATTTACAGAATATATTAAACATTCTGCCGTTTCCAATATTCTTCGAAAAACAACGGCAGCACCAGTAATAAATAACCCGCTCTACATTATCGCTGGCGCGGCATTAAAATTAATTTTCTCAAGGTATATTGATAAAATAAGAGATCGTATTACCGGCGCAATATAAGCGAACGATTTCCATGCAATTTATCCTTGTCAAACAATTTCACCCCGATCTTTCACATATGATATCCCTCATGTTATATGAAGCCACAATATTGTCACGGCAATTGAAATGGTAGGTAGGTACGTTATCTACGATAGGACGCTTCCCTACAGACAATAAATCAGTTAGCTGGCTAACCGGTATTACAACTCAGAATTAATAACTATCTGAGATTTATAGTGGCTTCGTGTTGCCGTTACCGAGTAATTACTCAATGAAAGAGCGAACGATGCGCGATTTGACTGACGTGAAGACGCCGCATAATTACGGGGATGTATAAAGCTGAATGAACAAGCTTCAAAGTATTAATAATTATAGATTTGTAAAATAAAAAAAATCGTTGACATGATAGCAGTAGATAAATTTAACCTTATAATTTATTATTATGCTCTAGCTTTAAAACATACTTGAATTGGCAATCCTACTATCCCCTCTTCCTTCTCAGCCTCTCTTTATTTGTTTCCAATTTTGTCTTTTTTGAACTCTTCTTACCATATAAAATCTACTACGTTTTCTACATCATTCTTCCAGCATATATGTACTCTAACTATGGATCTCTTCCCAACATAAAAACCTCATTTCTTTATTTCCTGATCTCATTGCCAGTCTTGATGGTGTCCATTATGGCAAGCCCATTTCTGTTTTACTATAGCTTCTTGCAGAATGATATTTATGGGTTTTGATTTATTCCTTACTTATCATCTCCGTTTTCTGTCTCTAAATGAAATTTTTAACATCTATTTTTGCGTAGTTCTTTGTACTTTTCTAATTTTTTTCAACTTCAATGTTGTGAATGTCCAGACTCGGGTTCTATAGGTTATAAATGACAAAACATAGGAATTGAACAATTTTGTTCTTAAATCTAGGGCCTCCTTTTACTTTCTAGTATATAAGACAGTCTACGAAAATATATCCGAGTTCTTCGTATTCTTTTTGTTATTTTCCAGGTTTGATTCTCTCCCCTTCTTCTGAAACCAGATCCAAGGTTATGTTATATTATGTTACTTGTTCGATATCAACTTTGTTCATTGTAGTTATAGAATATATACTCGCATTTTTTCAGATTTGATATTAGAGGGTTTTCAGGGTGTTTTACGAATATGAAGTTAATTTTTTACAACTATTAGGTTGATAAGATACATTATGAGGGACAGAAAATTTTACATATTCCGATTTTGTCTAAAATTGATATTGTGGGGTTCTTGAGGCGTACAAAAACTCAATATGCAGTATAAAATATATCGAGCTAAGAAATTTACGTCTCAGGTTTTTTAAATATTGAAAATTGATATTGTGGGGTTCTTGAGGTGTATACAAATTCAATATGTAGTATAAAATATATCGAGCTAAGAAATTTTTATCTCAGGTTCTTTCAGCATCGATACTGGAAGGCTTTGGGGCCTATATTACCAATCTAAAATTAATTTGAAATTTACTTAACTAAATATTTGTTTGACACAATTTTACTGGTATTTGGAAAACTTTAAGAACCAAAGAGTTTTTAGTGGTTCATTTTAGGGTGATTACAACTGGTCACTGGTAAAATGGGTACTTTTTTGCCACCTTGGAGAGTCATTGCGAAGTACACTAGTCTCAATTAGTACTTAGTTCAAATAATTTATGGATATCATAATGAATTCTAAAACTAAAAATAAAAAAAAAAAATTTATAAAAAAATTACACCGACTAAAAGTGCGCTAAAAAGTGAAAACTAACTAATTTTTTATATGAAATTGAACTTTTTGAAGTAGGCGCCAAATTATTTGTAAATAAAATAAATAACTACTAATATATACAAATTATAGTAAGAAAGCAACTACAAATAAAGTATTTTTAATCTGTTTATGTAAATCATATTTGATCTGGTATTAGTTTGGCGCCAACTTCAAAAGTTCAATTTCATACAAAAATTTATAGTTATTTTTCACTTTTTAGCGCAGTTTTAGAAGTCGGTTCAATTTTTTTAGAAAGATTTTATTACAGCAACATTTAATGAGTTTTAAGATGATGCCACCAATTTTTTTTTGATTTGACGTTTCGTCTTCGAGCAACCATCATCAACTTATGCTCCTAATTTTGTAATATTAAATTTTAAAACCCTTTTTACCCTGAATTCAACAGTTGTAATTTAATTTCCTTATATTTTTATCGGCTTATTCTTCAATATCTTTATTTTTGAGCAAAGTGATTTGCCTCTTCCCAAGTTTAAGTTTCATAAGTTTTGAAGTTGCAAGTCTATTCTGTAATTTTTCAATTTTTAGCGCAGTTTTAGAAGTCGGTTCAATTTATTTAGAAAGATTTTATTACAGCAACATTTAATGAGTTTTAAGATGATGCCACCAATTTTTTTTTGATTTGACGTTTCGTCTTCGAGCAACCATCTTCAACTTATGCTCCTAATTTTGTAATATTAAATTTTAAAACCCTCTTTACCCTGAATTCAACAGTTGTAGTTTAATTTCCTTATATTTTTATCGGCTTATTCTTCAATATCTTTATTTTTGAGCAAAGTGATTTGCCTCTTTCCAAGTTTAGGTTTCAAAAGTTTTGAAGTTGCAAGTCTATTCTGTAATTTTTTTTATCTGTTCTTCTTGGTGTTTTTTAAGTATCTATATTTTTGTTACCTTATAGTTTTGCTTAATTTCGTGAATTTTACGTAGTCCTGTGTTCAACTTACAGTCAATTTTTAGCAAAACTGGTATTTTTTATATATTTGCTAACAGAATGAAACACCAAATATATATATATGGCGTGATAATTTTTAGTGAAAAACGTATAATAAAAATTGATGTTCTAGATTTTACGCCAATTAGTAAATATAACTAATTTAGTAAAAAGTAGCTTTTTATATAGGTCCTGTGTTAAGGAAGGCCATCTTGTATGGCTTCTTTAGCTAGTTGGTCATATATATATATATATATATATATATATATATATATATATATATATATATATGTATATATGTGTATATATATATATATATATATATATATATATATATATATATATATATATATGTTTTTGTTGTGTTAAAAAAATGTATCATAAAAAAATACCTCCACTCCAAATAATCACAGGGTTTCTTTAAATCACACTAAGTGAACATAATATCTGACAGGAAGAAAAAATGCCTAAACTATTAGTAACCTTCTTTTTGGTATAATCGTTCCCGTTTTTCACTCATTTCTTCGACTACTTTAATTCGGCAACCTTCCATAATAGCGTCATGCTTTCTGGGAGAAGATAAAAGATTCATCACATTTTAATATAGTTTTAGAATACATTTAAATACAAAGATATGGAGATTGTGTCGATAAATTTAGATCCTGAACTACCGAAGTAAATAAAGCTAATAAAAGAAAAGTTAATATGTGTATTTAAGAAAGAGAAGAAAATTTTGAACAACTAATTAGTGCTTTTTTAATTACGTACTTTAAGTTTAATTAGCACTTTAAGGTTTACATTTACTTGATGTGGAGTAATTTTAGATTAGTGCTTTAACCATTTATTTTTGATATATGTAAATAACCAAATTTGTCTTTTAATGATTTGCATTTTCATTAACTAGAACAATAATAGTAACAATATAAATTTAATAATTAATACAAATCTGTATTTATTTTAGTATTAGAATCAAATATATTATTTAACCTATACATTCAAATAATTTATAGAAAGTTTCCACAATACTTTTTATTTGTGACATAAATATTACTTTTACGTTTACTTCTTTCGTTTAATAATTATGACTAAATAGATATCAATGGGTTAAGGTATTTTTGTATACAATTAATAAAAATGAATGTATATTGGAAAAACTAGAGCTAATAGGTATAAGAAAACTTTTAAAAAAATGACAAAGAAACAGTTCCATTTAAAATCAAAGATAAATCAATTTTCATTGCATCCAATGGGCAAAATTCTGGCAAACTCCCTGTATGGGATAATTGCTTAGGCATTATATTAGACCTTTAATAGTACATTTCCCTTTTTAAATGTCAATTTTGCATACTGTAATTGCCGTAGATTAAGATATATAGTAGAGAACCACGTTTTCTTAAAAATTTGGTGCATTTTTTAAAAAAGTTGGTAACTTCGCAATAAAATTCAAAACCAGATATGCTATCATATGTGTAGTTGGAGGAATCCAAATAGTAAAGATATACCCGGTATCCCACTAAAAAAATATTTTTTTAGCACTACGCTGTATAGTTGAAAATATTTTTAGATTGTACAAATTTTCATATTATTAATTTATTATTAACACATTTTTTTAAATTTCTGAAAAATAGGGGATATAGGGTACTTTGTCACACTATTGCACCATCCTGTATATATTATTTCTCGATTCTCGAGATCGACCTATTCTTTTGATAAAAGATTCCATCATCCGTATAATATCGGAAACAAAAAAAAAATTTGAGCACGTCAGACACTTTTTATTATTTTGTTTGGTATTTATAATTTTCCATTACATACTTTTATATTCTACATATATTAATCTAAATAGACCAAAGTTTTTTGTAATGGATTCTGGCGCCATTTATTATTAACAATTCTGTGTGGGATTTAGATTTATAATAACATATTGAAGCACATTGTTATCTGTCGACTATGGCAATTTGCAGTTATACGTGCTGTTTTGTATTCAATTATCTCAATAAATCACAAGATTTATGTTTAAATTTAAATCGGCGTCTTTAAGGATTATTAATTATAAATTTAAAGACTAACAGGCCATTAAATACGCCATAATAATTGTGATGCAATATTTTAAATTTACCATGACATATTCCATATTTCTATAGGGGAACTTTGTCGAAAATGGTACACAATTCGTATAATCACAAATTGTATCGATGTTTATTGAAGCGAAAATAATTCCATTTTTCACACATATTCGATTATTATGGCATACGAGATTATTTTAATACTACCGCGGTCGAAATGTTGAATGATATACGATAGAGGACGCGGTATAATATAAGCGACTTTCTCCTACAATGTTAATTACTTTAATCGAAATGCATATAATTGCGATATAAATTAAAATGGTTTGATGTGATTACTGTAATTATTTATTTTCGAATCAGAAAGAATCTGACCAGAAGCAGTCTATAATGATTTATGAGAAGATTTCATGAACTTGCTTACTGGGGAAATAATGCGAAATAATGACTTGTTTACATTTCATAATATTATTACCCATTGTAAACCAACAGGACGGTATTTGCAGATCCACTTGAGCAAGTAATAATGGAAGAAGGGGAAAAGCTTATCAGGCTATTTAATTGCTTCCTATTATTTTATTCGCTACACAAGGAGGAACAGTGCTATTTTGTGGTAAATTGGATTATTTTGAGTTAGCTTGACAATCATTATATTAACAAAATGTTAATATTAAAATACATTGAAGAAAATATAGGGTGGACTGGACTTCAAAAAAAAGGAGGTTCTAAATTCGACGCACGCTTAATGAGCTGCGAATTAACAACACCTTTTTCGATCATAAAGACCAATATAAATTCACATTCACTAACACTAGAGGATTTAAGTCAATAATTGATTATATCGTCACTAATAGACACCTCCACCCAAGCCAAATCCTTGATGTCAGGACACTGAACTCTGCTGATGTGGGAAGCGATCACAGCTTACTACTCGGGAAAATCAATTTGAAACTTACACCAAAGAAAAACCAAGAACTACCTTTACAGCAGGAAAAGATCAATATAGAAGCACTATGGGACACATCGATAAGAAAACTGTACGAAACGAGACTCGAAGGAAAGATTGAGATTAATCAAATAAACGGACAAGATAGCATTAATACCAGCTGGGAAAAAGTACAGAAAAACATAAAAGAAGCCGCCAGCGAGGCCTTAGGAACAAGAATCCCACATAGAAGTGGAAAAGCCGCAAAAACCCCTTGGTTTTGTCAGGAAATCAAAGACAAATGTAAGGAGAAAAGAAAAGCATATCTTAATTATAGGACACAAAGAACACCGGAATCATATGAAATATACCGAAGAATTAGAAACGAAACGACAACACGCGTAAGACAGATAAAAGATCAACACTGGGAAGCATTTTCTAAGCGAATGGAGAATGACTTCTATGGACTTCAAAAACAAATCTGGCGACTAATTCGAACACAAAGAAAAGAAGTCAATGAGCTGGTAGAAACAAATCACATTACCAATGAAAAGTGGATAGACTACCTAAGCGAACTGTTCAGAGCAGATAACATCGAGACTGAACTTAGCACACCTGAAATAGTGATAAACGAAGACATTGAAATTGGAACCATGGAGGTTAGTGCGGCACTCCAGAAGCTGAAGAACAGGAAGAGCGCAGGACATGATGGCATCCCGAATGAACTACTCAAATACGGTGGCCAACGCCTTACACAAGAATTGACAAAACTGATTCAAAAAATTCTCCATCAACACAAAATACCGGACGAATGGCGCACTAGCACGACCATTCTTATGTTTAAAAAGGGAGACAAAAAAATACCATCGAATTACAGAGGAATAAATCTCTTAAATACCACCCTGAAACTTACCACAAAGATAATAACGGCTAAAATTAACAGCTTAACTACATTGGCAGAGGAACAACAAGGCTTCAGATCAGGAAGATCATGCACAGATGCAGTTTTTGTCATAAGACAAGTAACAGAAAAATCGATTGAATACAACAAACCGGCTTATATGTGCTTCATCGACCTGGTGAAGGCTTTCGACCGTGTGCAATTGAGAGATATCGTACATCTCCTATACAATAGACAAATCCCTCGCAATATAATAAAAACTATTGAAAATATATACACAGCCAATCAAATCCGAGCCAAAATAAACGGAAATCTCACCAAACCAATACCTGTGGGATGTGGCATCCGACAAGGGGACTCTTTAAGTCCTCTTCTATTTAACATCATAATGGACGAGATAATAAAAGCAGTACGTGTGTTGAGAGGATATAGGATGGGAGATCGGGACGTTAATATCTTATGCTATGCTGATGATGCAGTTCTGCTGGCAGAAAACGAAGATGATCTGCAGCGACTGTTACACAGATTCAACTGCACAGCAAAATCATTCAATATGACCATATCAGCCTTAAAAACAAAATGCATGACAACGTCAAAAATACCATTGAGATGTAAATTGGAAGTTGATGGCAAAATTATACAACAGGAGATGAAGTTTAAATATTTAGGAATATCAATCTCGGGATTTGGTGATGTCGAGACTGAGGTGAGGGAACAAACACAAAAAGCGACAAGAATAGCGGGGTGTCTGAACGATACTATATGGCGAAATAAAAACATCGGAACAGAAACTAAATCCAGAATATATAAAGCAGTAATTAGGCCAATTATGACATATACCGTTGAAACTCGCCCCGATACATCAAAAACCAAACAGATTTTAGAAACAACTGAAATGAGGGTGCTGCGCAGGATAACAGGAAAAACACTGTACGATAGAGAAAGGAGTGAAAATGTAAGAGAGAGGTGCAAGGTGGAAAACATAAACGACTGGGTGCTGAACAGAAAGGTGGAATGGAATGGGCACATTGACAGGATGGACGACCGAAGAATTGTGAGAGTCACACGTGATAAGTCACCAGCGGGACGTAGGAGTACAGGACGCCCCCGAAAGCGATGGAGCGACAACTTGAATGTATAGTGGACAGAGTGGTGAGGGAAAACAGGCGTTCCGTCTAAACCAAAGAAAGAAGAAGAAGAAGAAGAAGAAATTCGACTGCTTTTTTATGTATGTACCTCGAGCACTCCGGAACGAAGGCACTGCTTTGAATGAAAATTTTTGCATTGTATTCAAAAAGTTGTTGCGATAATTCCATATTATTTCGGCTCATCAGATCACCTAGTTGGCGGCTAGCCTCGGTTATTAGAGGCATCCTTCTTGGTCTCGATTCCATAACATTTATTGTCCAACAATGGTCTGAAAGGCTTCCTACATGACCATCCTAATTCCATTTCAAGGTTGCTATGCGCTTCACAGTATCAGTCATTTTGGACGTTTCCCTGATTCTGATGTTTTGAATTTTATCCTTGAGTGAAACATCTAGCATTGACCTATCAATCTTCTTATAGACAGGATCACATTGGGCAATAAATGCTTCTTTACACTGCCACATTTTATGAACTCTAAGTTTGAAAGAGAGATCGTTAGACAAATAATTGATTTTCGTGAAGCCGAAAGGAACCCCTACAGTACAAGCACCAATTTCAAACTAACAGTGGCATGGGAAGAAGCACTACAGGGAAAAAGACCTTAAAGGAGACTGGAACTTAGAGAGAAGGACAACATCAAGAAAGATCTCTCAATTTGACGTGTTGATATCAATCAACAATTGACAGAACACAGCCAAAGACGACGCTGGAGACAAATCGTACAGGAAGCCAAGATCCCGCCAGGGTTGTAGAATTGAGGAGTGAGTAATTCTAGAAATCAAAATTTCAGTAAAGTGAATGAATTCTATCTGTCGTGTTTAAATAGTTGTCTACATGTTATTCTATTTTCAAGTAGAGAAGTAAACTGTTTCCATATATTATTTCCCTTTTTGTCTACTTAAAAGGAGAAAAAGAGAAGAATATATAGAAATAATTCATTTCTCTGCTTGAAAAGAGAATAACACATAGACAACAGAGTAAGTACAACAAACTTTTGGATCATCATCTTCAAAAATTATTAAAGTTTATTTTTTTGTAGGCGCTTTCATCTAAATTTGCAAAATAGACAAAAAATGGTGACGTTTTAAGTTACTATGTTCAAAATAGTGCTGCGAGCGCTCATGATCATCCTCGTGTAGCCGTTAGTATCCACTGCTGAACATAGTCCTCCCCTAAGTGCCTCCATATCTCTTGGTTCTGGGCCGTCCTTACCTAGTTCCCAGCAATTCTCTTTATATTAATCGCTCCAGCGTGTTGGTGGTCTGCCTCTATTGCGTTTGTCTTCTCGTGGCCGCCATTCCGATATTCTTTTAATCCACCTGTCGTTTGATATTCTCGCCATATGACCTGTCCATCTCTATTTCTTTCTAGTTATGTGTTCAACTATGTTTTTTACTTTGGTTCTTTGTTTGATGGCATTATTGGGTATTCTGCTTCTTTTAGTGATTCCAAGCATGGCTCCCTGAATGGCTCTTTGGCCTACTCTTAAATTTTCTGACTTTTTAGTTAATGTCAGAGTTTCTGTTCCATATGTTATTACCGGTAACACGCATTGTTAATATACTTTTCTCTTCAGACATATGGGTATATCACTTTTAAATACCTATCGTAATTTGTCAAAAGCAGCCCAACCCAAACGTATTCTACGCAGTATCTCGTGTGTTTTAACGTTTTTTCCAAATTGTATTTTGTGCCCGAGGTATTTGCACATATGCGTCTCTTTTATCTCGGAGTTGCCTATTCTGATTTTTTGTGCAAGCACTAGATTTGTCATTATTTTAGTTTTACTTGCATTTATTCGAAGACTGACCTTTAATGAGGCCTGTACTATTTCCTCAAGCATCTGTTTTGCATCGCCGATGTCATATCCTAATCTAAGATCTGTTAGCCTTTCGCCATCGATACTGACACCTCTACTTTCCCAGAGTAGTGATTTCATTGCGTATTCGAGGCAGGGGCGAATCCAGTCTCTCTCTTTGGGGAGGCGGGGCGGTGATATCACAAATGTACAGTATGGCAAGCGAAAGCAAGTTGTTGACGGGGGAGGGGTGGGGGGCAGGATGCGAGCAGCATACACATTCCTAGTATAAGAGGCAGAATCGGGTCTATTTTCCTGAACTCAAAGCTCTTGAGGGGGGGGGGGCTAATGCGAGAAAAATAAATTGTCAACGGGAGGGAGTCCAGCAGCATACACATTTCTAATATAAAAGGCAGAATCGATTCTATTTTCCTGAACTCAAGGTTCTTAGGAAAGGGAGTGGCAATCGCAAGCATACACATTCCTATACTCTATTCAAGAACTAGAGAGAGTAATAAAACTGTTACCGAAACCTCCAACGTACCTGTTCCAGTGTCGCAGGTAACTGAGGACTGACGTAAATCTAATTATATTTAAATATTATAAGCTTTTCTAAATTTACTGCAATAATAAAATTTCTGATAGTTCAATTTAATTTCTGTTAGGGAGCAAAGTACACCTTACAGTGTGTCTTTAGTGATTTATCTTGTTTATGCTTGTTTTTATATATTATTTGAGATTAGTGAGGTACCCAAAAGATATGGCTTCCACATCTATATTTATTCCAAAATAGTTAAACCAGGGCATTTTTTCCTCAACCAAAAACTTATTACGATGAATGTTTATGATATCTTAAGATATCAATATCTAGATAATAATGTTAAAAACTCTGTTGAGATGTGTTCCAACATGACAGGAGTTGGAAAATCTACTATGTACCGAATACTGAAAGGGAAAAAAACGACTGCAATTGTTAGTACTGCCAAGCCACATCACAGGCAGACGCAAAACCTCGTTGGAAGAAGATATGTAAACTGCAATAAAAGGAGTTGTACATACATTTTATTATAAGAAGCAGCTCCCAACCGTCGACAAAATTCTAACTAAAATCAATAATGATCGGGATTTACCTGAAATTAAAAGAACTGAAAATTGCTCAGAAAACTTAATTTTTACTGGGAAAAACCAGATAGGAAATCTGTTCTTATAGATCATTCGAAAAATATCCATTGGAGAAGGAAATATCTCTCTCATGTAAAAGGTAGAGTTGTTAGAAATAACACAACTTACAAACTTAGTAATTTAACTGAACTTTTGAAAGATTTTTTGAATAAAATTACTGCAGGAAATTGGGAAAAATGAAATAAATACTTAGTGATAATAAACCTCCTTCCGACGCCTATGACAAGGATTAAAATCCTTTTTAACACCTTACATATCCCAATATCTATTGTTATCCAACCCAAATAGTCCATTATTATATACCAGTATTTTTGATTTCTAACCCAGTCTTATGATAAATATATGTGTCTAACAGATTTTGCCAAAGACACTAGACTAAAGAACACAGCTAGTTTGCGAAGAAAAAAAAAGGGTAAAAAATGATTTATTACTCTCTCTAGTTCTTGAATAAACTATACGTATAGTATAAGAGACAAAATCGGGTCTATTTTTCTAAACTAAAAGCTCTTGGAGGGGGGGACGATCGCCCCCCCCCCTTTGGATCCGCGCCTTATTTGAGGACGGCTGTGAAAAGTTTAGGCGAAATGGTGTCCCCTTGTCGAACTCCTCAGCCCACTTTAATTTTACCTGTTGTTTCGTGAAGTTTTACAGTTGTGGTCGCATTAATGTATATATATTCTATAAGCCTTGTATATCTATAATCTATTCTACCTTGTTCCAGTGCTACTATTATTGATGTTAGTTCTATCGTGTCAAACGCTTTATAATATTCTATAAATACCAAGGCTAATGGCTTATTGTATTCCACAGACTTTTCTGTTAGAACTTTAATTGCTTGAAGATGGTCATTTTTTCCTCTTGATTGATAAGAGTCTCATTTACCTTCCAGACGTTTGGCAATGATTTTCATAAATAGCGTATAAAAGTGACAAAGAAGGCTTATCGGTCTATAGTTCTCAAGTTCGATGATATCGCCTTTTTTATGGAGAAGTATCATTATGGCGTTGTTCCACTGTGACGGAATTATTCCATTTTCAAGGCATAGATTAAATAAATTTTTAATCCATTTTAGTAGCGTTTCTCCTCCAAGTTTTACATCCTCTATCAATATGACGTCCTCGTGAGGGCTATCTCTCGTTAATTTAGTAATAGAGTTTCCGATAATCCATCAATACGTTAAACGACAATTTAAAGAGATATCATTGATGCTCAAAGAAAACTGTATGATTTCCTATCAGTCCGAACAATATTAGATATTTACTGTAGCGTAATTCACGTAAATCGTAAATTCTTAAAGTGAAATTTATCACACACGCTACACTGAGCTGGTAGTGCAATCGATAAGAAGTAAACTTACTTCACTTCGGTAACGGTTTACTGAAAAGGAAATAAAAGATGCACCCCGCATGCATCTTTTAGTAAAAGTCCAATAAGATAAAATATATAAAACAGCGAAGACTTGAGGAGCACAATGGCCGATGCGAGAAGAGAGATCCCGTTTTATGAATTTATCGTAATAGAAAAGGGATTGATCCCATTTTATTAAGTCTATATTAAACGAATATGATTTTTTCTCTTTTATTCTTTGCGTTCTTTATATAAAATGTAAGAGAATTTTGCAGCTTGGTTTTCTCGAATAGAAACAGCACATGGATAAAAATATTCTTTTAGCTCAAGAGGATTTCTTTACAACAAGAGCGAGGTAATAGTGATACGTTTATATGTCATTTAAAACTGAAAGCTGGTCAAGTGAAAATTTAAGTAGCAAGTATATATCTAGTTACTATAAAAAAAAAATTTTTTATTACTTCCTCCCTCACATTCTCTATATTTAATAGGATTTTGAGAAAATTTCTGTTCTGTAACAGCTTAAATAATTAACTCTACAAATATAAGAGATACCCATACAAAACCGTTAGGTAGTTAGTTAGTTAGTTAATTTAAGGGTTAAAGGCGCGTCAGTATCTCAGACCATTTAGCGCCTTCTGTAGAAACTGTTGGGATCATTTAAACTTTATTGTAAAGATCAGTATGCCTCAAGAAACAAAGTAAGCGTTTGGCCTTAGTCAAATCAAAAGACATGACGCAAAATTATTAGAGGTTAGATACCTCTTTCTAGCATTTCTGTATGAGGGACAGTCAGATATTATGTGTTTTATGGATAGAGGGGAACGACAAGACGGACATTGAGGGGGATCCTCGTTTTTAAGAAGAAAAGAATGAGTCATTCTGCAATGTCCAATGGCGATTCTCTTCTATACGACATTTTCCCTTTTGGACAGTTGGGGAAAGTGTCTGAGAAATGTCTTTTAATGTGGAAGAATTTATTGGGGTTTTCTAGAGATTCCCAGCGAACCTGCACAATCTTGCGAATAATGTTATTAATGTGTCTATTGAATTCTTTGGGGTTGAGTAAAGAGAAGAAAGGGGTGCCTTCAAGGATCGCAGATTTTGCTTGAGTGTCTGCTAATTCATTCCCTTCTATGCCGATGTGGCTCGGGGCCCACATGAAAGCTATGCACAGATTACATTGGGATCCCATTTTAAGGAAGTCAAGAATTTGATTCATGAGAGGGGGGGATGTGTTGGATCGATCTCAGGCAGCTGAGGGAATCAGAAATGATTAGATGATTGGGGGTGGAGGAGTGCTTAATTATTTCTCTGATGTATTGTTTGATGGCAAACAACTCAGCTAAAAAAATGGATGAAAGGGGATTTAACTTTGTTTTGTTGCATGAAAACCTGGTTACGGCAGCTGAGCCTACCCCTTGATCCGATTTGGAATCGTCAGTAAACGATAGTTTGAAAGATTTGAACTTAGAGTTAATTAGGCTAAGAAAGTATTGTTTGATGATGGAAGGTAAAGTATTGTTCTTATCATACTGCAGAAAATCAAAATTGATTTCAAAAAGGGGAAGATCCCAGGGGGAGAAAATTTCTGTTCTGTAACAGCTTAAATAACTAACTCTACAAATATAAGGGAGACCCGTACAAAACCGTATACCTGGGAAAACCATATAGCACTGATTACAGAGTTGTTGAAGAATATTGCTTTTGGGTATTTTAATCTTATTTTTGGGTCAAAAATGTATATTTCTTGAAATTTCTACGATTTCTAGGTAAGTTCTATAAAATATACCATAAAATGTGTGTATTTATTGTGTAATCCTGAACTTGTTTCCGAAAAATTAAATCTGTGAATGTAGTGATGCGTAAATGTATGCTTGGTGTGTTTTTGGACATATGGGATAAAACCGACCGGGTTGATTGGTATATGGTTTTGTCCGTCTGGTTCAGTAATTATTATTAAATCAATTAAGGCGTATTTTTATTTACAGATATGTCCGACATACCGCGAAGTTATAAGAGTAACAGGCAAAACTGGGATAAGAAAAATATGAAAAAAGCGGACACAAGTGTGGTTAATGACGACTTTAGGTATTTAAGCGCTGCAGAAACTTACGGTGTTACCAGATGAACATTACAAGATCGTGTTAATAAACAGACTAAAAAGAGCCGTTTTGGGAAAAAAATGTAACTAGCGATTTTATTGCTGAAAAGGGTATATTTTGGCATCACTAAAAACATCCTTCCATGGAAGTTCATACGGTCTATGGCTTACAAAATGCTGGCCCAAAAATGGTCACTTTTTTCAGTTTTTCCAGTTTATCTAGAGGAATAAGGATTGTATGAAAAAAATATTTCAAACAAAAGTTATAGATAATTAAAAAACCTATCAATTGATATAATTAAAGTTATAGGTGGCGCCACTAGTTACCGAAATATAATTTTTTTTTCTCGAAAAATTCCATTTTTTTAAATATATAATTAAATGATATTTATTAATTAACTATCGCTTCAGAATTCTAGAAAATGATAGATTTTTTGACCCAAAAAAGTGTATTTAATCCGAAATTTGCGAGTTGAATAGTTTCCGAGAAAATCAAGCTCAAAGTTGAAAATTCGATGTCGATTATTATCCTTCCTAATAAAGATACAGCAACCAGGTTGACAGCAATTTGTTTGAAATGACGTATATTTTCAAGATATATTTTCTAAAAAAAATTTTTTTTTGACTTTCCGTCGAGAAAATTGCGGAAAACAGTTTTTTGCACTCGAAAAATTGCAATAACTTTTTTGTCAGTGCCTTACGATTATTATACGTCTATTAGATTTAGATATATTATTTCTGATCTCTGGAAAAAAAAATTGTTTTACGATAAAATTTACCTTTTTTTAAAAAAAAAATCGCAAAATATTAAGGGCTAAAATTTACAGAAGACATTATTGAATACTTCTAGTTTATCGAGAAATTTTTCGGTTTCATGAAAAATATCCCTGTAAGATCTATGGACCTCTGAAAACTACCCACAGAATCGATTCGACGGTAGTCAAATCGCGCGGATACAGCTAGTCAGCGTGACCAATCGAAGTATGTCTTTAGTGATGCCAAAATATACTCTTTTCAGCAATAAAATGGCTAGTTACATTGTTTTCCTTACAAAAGTTTAATTTCCATAGACTAACAGGTCAACTGGTGATTTAGTTGTGGCAGCTAGTAAAGGATAAGACGATTCAAGCCCGTTTTTATACCATCTGTTGAACAAGAACTAGTTGATCATGTATTGGAAATGGAAAGACGTTTATTTGGCTTTACATACAAAGATCTTCGACGTTTAGCATTTAAGTTTGCGAAGCCCAATAATGTGACACGTAAGTTTAACACAACAGTTAAATTAACGGGTGAAAATTGGTTGACTGGTTTTATGAAACGGCACCCACAGTTATCTTTTCGGGCAGCAGAGCCAACGTCAGTAGCGAGAGTTATAGGATTTAACGGGATCAGTGTTAATAATTTCTAAGGTATATTAGAGAACCTGATGGATAAGTACCAATTTCTACCTACAAAAATCTTTTGTATCGGTTCCATTAATAATTTTATCACAAATGTCAAGTACCATAAAAGAGAATCCAGTCTTACTTTTGTTAGACGGACACAAAAATCACACACAAAATATACCTTTGATTGATAAGGCAAGAGAAAATGGAGTTATAATCCTGAGTTTACCAGTTTAACACCAACTATGCTTCAAAATGACTCAGTACCTTCGAACTCTAAACTCTTGTGAGATTATTCAACTTATCCTAACCTTGCTACTAACCTTCAAGCTAACTCCATTTCGAATGTCGATGCGGTAATCCAACTAAATATAAAACCTTCTACTTCCAGTGACATAGGTGACAGTAGAAATTCAAAATTGCCTGTATCCTTAGAAGTTCTCTTGCCACTCCCTAATATAAGTAGTGAAAATAAAAGACAAATTGATCATCGACGAGGCAAATCAGCAGTTATCACTTCTTTTCCTTATATAAGTACATGAAATGTTATCTCATTTTCAATAGGATCTAGAAGAGTTCGCTTCTTTTGAATGTCTATTTTGCATCGCTAACCATTAACTTATACATGTGGCAAAATCGTACAGTGGCATACAATTTTGTCCACCTCCCCCGGAGGTAAAACCGGAAAAACAATATGTTGTTTTTGTGTGATTGTTATGTTCCTATTGTATTTAATTAATTTGTTTTTGGTGAAAAATGATGTATCTTAAAATATTCTATAATAAACAAAATAACAATTATTTCTCTATCAATATTTTTAACTAAGCTAGAGGAATTTGACTTTAGCTATACGATTTTGACCCGGTCTCCAATAATAAATTAATTATTGCTAAATGTGTGTGTACAGCTTCACACAAAAATAATTCTAATTAGAATAATATGTATTATTAATTATAAAAATGCGATATTCTAATCAGGTTTTCAAAATTAAATTTGTTTGTTTTAAGTTTGGGTATCAACAACTGAACAAATTCTTGGTAAACCTACTTTTTCAACCAGAGTTATATATGCAAAGAGACGAAATATGCAATGAAAATTGCACTGAAAAAAAATTTTTGACCGAACTTTTGATGGGAGAAAAAATTTTTAATTGATTGAAATGCGTATGGAGAGAGAACCAGGGTTGGATTCGATGAAAATAAAATGTATGTCTACATTTTTTTCATTAACTACCTGAAGGAGAATAATACCGGTAGCTCATTAAACTATAACAAATGAAGAACTTTACTACGTTTTTGTGAACCATCGCCTTTATCTCAAAAAAATTTCTTCTCCTTTTTAC
The DNA here is from genome assembly GCA_034092305.1 of Diaprepes abbreviatus. Classification (NCBI taxonomy): domain Eukaryota; kingdom Metazoa; phylum Arthropoda; class Insecta; order Coleoptera; family Curculionidae; genus Diaprepes; species Diaprepes abbreviatus. The sequence goes on from JASJET010000470.1 coordinate 48,653, forward strand.
TCTCTTCCAAATATCTTTCAGACAAAAGATAAATTAGCAACTCTTATGGAAAAAATACCAATCCACCTAGAATTAATTTTGAAATACTTACCTCCTAACTCATGAACGGAGTTAACTTTAAAGCCTGTCTTAATTAACATTAAACGGTTTGAACTCACAAGTATAAAAAAAAGTCGAGCACGTATTAAAGAATAAATTTATTTTATTATCAAAGTGGCGAAAATTAAATATTATGTTTATTTTTGGGAAAAAACTATTCCTACGATATCATTGATAATTAGGTTTTTATCCTTAATACGAGTTTATTTGTTGACATAAAAAGAGAAGTCAATTTCATTAAGGTACTTGGAGAGTGTGAGGAGTTTATTGAACATGTCTGGGTTAAGCTAAAGTATTGCAATGAAAATATAATGTTGGGCTGCATATCTCAATCACCAAATGGTAACTGCATAGGATTTTTAAAGTGTTTTGACGATATATTGATTGATTTCTTTAGTCAATGTGATAAAATTTTATATATGTTCGTATGTTATGGGGTTTAATAGTATTTCAGAAGCGTTTAGTTTAGAACAGTTAATTTCAGATCCAAAAGGAGTATCTAACTTAAATTCTACTCTTACAGATTTCACTTGTTATAATTAAAATTATTTTGAAGAACTGGGAATAAGGGATATCAATGTATCGGATAATATGTTGATCTATTGTAATCTTGCTGATGGTAATTCTGTTAATTCTGTCTAATACCATAAAGCTCATGGCAATATTGATGCTTATGCCTTTTAAAGGGACTTGAAAGGTGCTTCCTGGCAACTTTTGTATCAAACAGACGACATTGATGAGAAAGTGGAACTTTTGACGAACACTAACCATATTTTTGACATTCATGCGCCTTTAAAAAAAAAAGGAAACTTGATCACTGAAGATTCTAAAAAATAAACCATTAATTCGATTCCGGGAGAAAAGAGATCAGGAGCATTGGAATTATTACAACCAAATAAGAAATTTAACTATTTCAGCTATAAAATCTGAAAAAAGCCTACTTAAATCATAAAGTCCAACATTGTTCTGTTAAGAAAACCCAAAAAATAACATATCATGAATACCAAAAACAAAAAACATCACTGATAATTTAAAAAATTTTAACGAACTAAATAAATAATTTACGCAAATAACCAATCATAAAAATATCCGTAAACAAAACCTCCTTCATTTTTATGAACAAAATAAATTAACCAAATAACCTTTACTTTTCAACCGGTAATTGAAAATACAGTATCAAATATTATCCTAAATATAAAATCTAAAGCTTCTGGTCCTGACAATTTGAATATAAATCTTATCATACTCTGCTGGCCCTACATAACACATATAATTAATTGTTGTATAAACAAGTTCTACTTTGCTAAAAATTGGAAACTTGCTCGTGTTATTCCTTTGTCTAAAGTAAATAATCCGTCAGAATATGAACTGCTATCATTAATTTCAATACTACCTACGTTTTCCAAGATTATTGAGAAGGTTATGGAACAGTAAATTAACTCATAGGTACTGCAGAATAAAATTATGTCTACCAAGCAGTCGGGCTTCAAAGCTCAGTTTGGCGGTGCCACCGCACTGTCTGACATACCGGATGAAGTGATGACTGCTCAAGGTAGAAATGAAGCTACTATTATTGTTTTACTTGAGTATATCAAAGTATTTGATATAATTTGTCATGATATTTTGTTCTCTGTTTTAAAGTTACAGAATTTACCAAAAACTCGTTTCTGATGTCGTCTTTTCTGTCGGATTGAGCAAAGAGAATGAGATGGACAGCGGTCGCAACTCTTTGATTTAACGCCAGGTGTTCCACAGAAAAGCAGGCGTGGATTCGAGGGGGGGTTAGGGTCGCTCCCCCCCCCCCAAGAGCTTTAAGTTCAAGAAAATATACCCTATTTCGCCTCTTATACTATAGTTTATGCAAGAATTAGAGAGAGTAATATATAATTTTTTATCATTATTTTCTTTGCAAACTACCTGTGTTCTTAAGTCCGGTGTCCTTGGCAAAATCTGTTAGACATATATTTTTTTCACAGGAATGGGTTAGAAATTTTATAATCAAAAATACCGATCTATAATAACGGACTATTTGGATTGGATAACAATAGATATTTGAAAGTGTGAAGTGTTAAAAAGGATTTTAGTGCTTATCATAGGCGTCGGGAGGAGCTTTATTTTATCACTAAGTATTTATGGCTTAGAATATTAGTTCGGTAATAAACTTAAAATAAAAAGTTTTTTTAATATTATTTTATTTCTTATGATTTCTTAATAATTTACATACATTAGAAAATATAGATAATTTTGACATATTTAACACAAATCACAACTGTATTTTCATAATTTTTAATTTTGGCATAGAAACCGTTTTAGGCACATTCAGACTAAAACGTATAGTCTTATTCTCTCAAAAAATTCTAAGTTATAATTTAGATACTTACAAAATACTCATTGTCAAAAATACAAGAAGTTAAATTAAAAAAAAAATAAATAAATTCGTCTATATATTATTAAAAAAATTTTGAGGCTATCGGTCTTTTATTATTAATTAAAAACATTTTTAGGATATTTGACGTTTCAGTTTATTTATTTTTTAAACCATCTGCAGAATGACAATTAAACGCTAAAAAGGGATTCAAATGTAATTAATTTTTATATGTTACAGTTAAAATTAGACCTACTTATTTTTATTTCTATTGCACTGACATCTTTATTTACTTTATTACATGGAAATTCGATAGCCCCAAAAAAAATAAAATAAACATGTTAATTCTACACGCTTAAGAAAAAGACACAAATGCAATAATAAAAAAAAATACGGCTAATTGAAATTAAATATATAAAAATTAAAGAGTGGGACACACTAAGATAAAAATATATTAAAAAATAAATAAATAAATATATATATAAAATTTCCACAGTGACTTTATTCAAAAAATCTTTCAAAAGTTCAGTTAAATTACTAATTTTGAAAGTTGTGTTATTTCTAGCAACTCTACTTTTTTACTTGAGAGAGATATTTCCTTCTCAACGGACAGTTTCTGAATGATCTATAAGAACAGATTTGCTAGCAAAAATGAAGTTATATGAGCAATTTTCAGAGCTCAGTTCTTTTAATTTCAGGTAAATCGCGATCTTCGTTGATTTTGGTTAGAATTTTGTCGACGGTTGGGATCTGCTTCTCATAATAAAATGTATGTACAACTCTTTTTATTGCAGTTTTCCTCTCCTTCCAACGAAGTTTTTCGTCTGCCTGTGATCGATTGTGGCTTGGGAGTACTGACAATTCCATTCGTTTTCTTCTCCTTCAGTATTTGGTACATAGTAGATTTTCCAACTCCTCTTCTTCTTCTTCTTCTTATTCTTAGTATAGGACTTTGTCCTGTATTAACTGTCAATGCATCTAGTTTATTTTTGTTCCTATGACACCGATGTCCAGCTCTCTTTCCATCTTTTAGGCGGTCGACCAGGAAGCCTTGAGGAGTTTGGTATTCCTTCTTTTGCAATTTTTGCCACTCGGTCGTCGGTCATCCTGTCGACATGATCCCTCCATGCTCTCCTTCTTTCTCTGCCCCATCTTACGACATCCTGTATTTCACATCTTTTTCTGATTTCATCGTTTCTTAGTCTGTCGCGTAATGTATGACCCGTGATACTTCTTAGCGTTCTCATCTCAGTTGTCCGGAGTAGTCTTTTGGTTGCTGATGTGTCTGCTCTTGTTTCGATGGCATAAGTCATTATGGGTCGTATGCAGGTCTTATATATTCTGATCTTACTTTGTGTTGTCATATGTTTATTTCTCCATATAATATCACGTAAGTATCCTGACATTACGGCAGCTTTGGTTGTTTGTTCTTGAACTTCTCCTGTCATGTTGAAATACATCTCAACAGAGCTTTTAATATTATTTTTTAGATATTGATATCTTAAGGCATCATGAACATTCATCGTAATAAGTTTTTCGTTGAGGGAAAAATGCCCCAGTTTATCGATTTTGGAATAAATATAGAGGTGGAAGCCACATCTTTTGAGTATTTCACTAATCTCAAATAATATATAAAAACAAGCGCAAACAAGATAAATCACTAAGGGCACAATATAAGGTGTACTTTGGCCACTGACAGAAATTATATTGAACTATCCGAAGTTTTTTTTATTGCAGTAAATTTATAAAAGCTTATAATATTTAAATATAGTTAGATTTACGGCAGTCTTCAGTTACCTACTGTACTAGAGAAGGTACGTTGGAGGTTTCGGTAACAGTTTTATTACTTTCTCTAATTCTTGAATAGAGTATAGGAATATGTATGCTTGCGGTCGCCCCCCCCCCCCTTCCAAGAGCTTTGAGTTCAGGAAAATAGAACCGATTTTGCCTTTTATATTAGGAATATGTATGCTGTCCCTATCAACAATCTGTTTTTTCTTGTGATCGCCCCCCCCCTTCTCCAAGAGCTTCAAATTCAGAAAAATAGACCCGACCCTGCCTTTTACAGAATAAATGGGAATGTTGCTGATGTCTTGATTTCACTTGCCATACTGTACTTTTGTGATATCACCGCCCCCAAAGAGAGAGGCTGGATCCGCCTCTGCAGAGAAGCATATTGGGTCCTTTATTTTACAGTATTTTCATTTCAAATTTTGTTAAATACTTAAAATACACTAAATACAACCTATATACGGATGATACTCAAATTTATTTATCGTCTAAGCCAGCTGATGCTGCAAAGGCGAACAATCAAATAAATCATGATTTAAATCAGTTATCAGATATCAGTAATAATCACTTACTTAAAATTAACCCTAATAAGTTGGCAACTTTGTTGTTTTACGGTGATAACATTAGGAACAGCCTATTAAATGTTTTAAATAGAAAAATGAGCCACGATACCATTTCTTTTAGAGAATGTACTAGTAATTTAGGTCTTATGATAGATACAAAACTAAAATTCACAGAGCATGTAACCTTGTGTTTGAAAAGAGTTTTTTCGATGTTAAAGATGATTTATTCGCACAGATAATATCTTCATTATTTTAATTTTGCAGATAACATCTATGGCGCTAGTTCCGTGGCCCCTTTTCCTTCTACTTGACTTCTTTCTTTTTTTTAATCTGGAGTAAGGTAATATAAGTTACAATGTGTTTATCTCAACGTCATAGACAGCTTTGTTTTTTTATAGTAGATATCTGTTGGACTTCCGTATATTTTTTTTAAAGGTAAATTCAAATAATAATAATAATTTATTAAAAAAGTCTAATAAACTATCATCACCCTGTAAATAAGTATGTCTCTTTAGTTAGGTTAAATGGTGAGTTAAACAAATCGTTTTTAAAGTCTACTCATTATAAGCCACTATATAAATTAATCTTCAAGTATTTAACAGCGTCTTTTCAAATAATCCCGAAAAGGGGCCAAAGAAGACGCTCCTGAAAACTCGCTGAAATCCAGACATCAATCAACGTCTTCCCTTCAATCACGCCAATTGAACGCACCCTCGCGTTTGTAGATATGTTGGTTTTTTTGTATATGCGGTTCTGTTTGATAACGTTTATTTTTAGGTTGGAATAAGACAGATTGACATGGTTTTTAAATTGCCTCGAAATGTAAGAATTGTAGTTTTTGTAGCTACAAATACATTCAGAGAGTTTTGCTAAACAATTTATATATATATTCACATTAAAATTATATACAGGGTGTCCAAGATAAGGATCCTAACCATGGGGATCTCGGAAACAGTTGGAGATACGAGGTCGGTTAAATTAGAGAAAAGTTGCGCAATTTAGTGCTAAATTAAACGCAATTTAAAAATTTTAAAAATTCAAAATACTTCCGGAGATTTGCGGAAAAAACCGAATTTTGGCAAAATCGTTTTTAATTTTTGTAGGCTTTATTTAAAGAGATATCAAAAAATAAAAGGTAGATTCTTCTTGCCACTTTTTATTTTTTATAATTTGGTCTAAACAAAATTTAAATCCGACGTTTCGTTTCTGAGATACCATCATGAACTTTCATTTTTTATATGGAACAAAAAAAAAGTATCCCATGTATTTGATAGCATTTTTTATTACAAATTCAACGGTGTATCACACTTGCATATCAAGTGTGTAGTTCATTGGCTTTTATAAAACTGATTTACCTTTCTCTCTCGCTCTCATGGAGCTCTTATGGAAAGTACTTGAACTACGTATTCGATATGCAAGGGTGATACATCGTTGAATTTGTAATAAAAAATGCTATCAAATACATGGGATACTTTTTTTTGTTCCATATAAAAAATGAAAGTTCATGATGGTATCTCAGAAACGAAACGTCGGATTTAAATTTTGTTTAGACCATATTATAAAAAATAAAAAGTGGCAATGAGAATCTACCTTTTATTTTCTGATATCTCTTTAAATAAAGCCTGCAAAAATTAAAAACGATTTTGCCAAATTTCGTTTTTTTCCGGAAATCTCCGGAAGTGTTTGAAATTTTTAAATTTTTTTAACTGCGTTTAATTTAGCACTAAATTGCGCAACTTTTCTCTAATTTAACCGACCTCGTATCTCCAACTGTTTCCGAGATCCCCATGCTTAGGATCCTTATCTTGGACACCCTGTATTTATATATATTTGTTGTCCTGAAACTAACAAAGGAAAACGAGAATTTTACGAAATGATTGCAATAAAAAAAAATCCGAACGCCGTAAACTATAAAATAGACATCAATAATCTAAATCAAATTTATTTCAACATATTAAAATAAACCAATAAAGGGAATTTCTAAAATAAATAAAACAATAAATAAGAATAATTCTCCGCCTTCAATTCTCCTAAATTGAATCACGATATTTTTTCAGAAAAATATCACTTCAATTAAAAGACCCAAACTTTTTACGCCACTTAAAGTACCTAAAACATACACCATCTGGGTTCCACATTCAGTCAAGTCAAGGCAGTTATAGGGTTAAAAATGTAGTGTCCATTCTTCTAACTGGACTGTTAAAAATACTTTTGAAAAGTGAATACACAAAAGAGTGAGTGATTATAATTGGTTTATGATGTAATTAATTTTTGTTTAAAACAAAAATCTTTGTTCTTAATGGTAAGTTTTTAACCTCCTATTCCATATATAATAATATTAAAAATGTACATTTTTGTAGCATTCGCCGAAACCGTCAGTTGAAAAAGATTCGAAAGAATCGAAACGTCCTGAAAAATAAAAATATATATATACAATAAGTATGACTACTTTATAAATGTAGTTTCAATATAAAATGAACCATATTCCCAAGAAAATAACCAACTAAATATATATATATATATATATATATATATATATATATATATATATATATATATATATATAAAATTAAAGAGTGAGACACGAAAATAAAAATTTATAAAAAAACAACAATAAACAATAAAATACAACAAGAACAAAAATTTAAATAATAAATTGTGTTTACACCGGTAAACATTACGTATCTAATTCGTAATCAAAGTCAGTGAAGCTATCTTCGCTCAAATTAACTATAATTGGTTCCGCTATCTCACTGAGTTTCCACATTTTGTTCTATCCTTTTATTATATGGTTCACACATTTTTTCTAATTTTCCGCAGTAACTTTATCCAAAAAAATCTTTTAAAAGTTCAGTTAAATCACTAATTTTGTAACTTATTCTATTTCTAGCAACTCTACCTTTTACTTGAGCCTATATCGCGATGTTGCTTAATTATTCGAAGATATATCCTTCTCCAAAGGACAGTTTCCGGAAGATTTTCTATTTGCTTTTTCCCTGCAAAAATTAAGTTCTCTGAGCAATTTGCAGAGCTCAGTTCTTTTAATTTCAGATAAATCCCGATCTTCATTGATTTTAGTTAGAATTTTGTCGACGATTGGGATCTGCTTTTCACAATAAAATGTATGTACAACTCTCCTTATTGCAGTTTTCATCTCTTCCTCCTGTGACTAAATGTTGCTTGGGAGCACTAACAATTCCAGTCGTCTTTGGCTCCTTTAGCATTAAGTAAACAGGAGATTTTCCAACTCCTGTCATTTTGGAGCACATCTCAATAGAGCTTTTAATATTATTATCTGAATATCGATGTCTTAAGGCATCATAAACGTTCATCGTAATAAGTTTTTTGTTGAGGAAAAAATGCCCTGGATTAACGATTTTGGAATAAATATAGAGGTGAAAACCATATCTTTTGGGTATCTCACTAATCTCAAATTAGCGCCAACAAGAAAAATCACTAAGGACACACTGTAAGGTGTACTCTGCTCACTGACATAAATTAAACTGAACTATGAGAAATTTTATTATTGCAATAAATTTATAAAAGCTTATAATATTTAAATATAATTAGATATATGGCAGTCCTCAGTTATCTGCGGCACTGGAACATGTACGTTGGAGGTTTCGGTGACAGTTTTATTACTATCTCTAGTTCTTGAATAGAGTATAGGTGCACTCCAATCGATTGCAAAGTTTCGGGCATGCGAAGTGCTTTATTTAACGGCTGATCTGTTGACAAAGTAACCTCAACATTTTTCAGTTTGTTGATTCAACATTCTGAAATTTTTTATTTTAAAATCGATATTCTTTCGTCTTTGGTTTTTGCATAATTTTGTGAATGCTGTATGTTCGGTACACTGTGCTTTGTTAGTAATAATTCATATTTGACATATTTTTTTAATAGCTAACTCATTTGATGTAAGTAGTAATCAGTCAATTGATTTTTTTTCTTGTGCTAAACTTATAAGTTTAGACTTGTCATAAGAATCGTCAGTTCTTAAGAATGTAGGATGAATTTTTCTAAATATACCAAATTAAGACTTCAAGTAAAAAAGAAAACATCCCGGTAAGTATTTTATGTTTTATTTTTGAAAATATAATATAAAGTGCCGCAAAATAACCCTGTCGTATCTTTTTGAAAAATTAAATTAATTTGCTCATAAGGTCATAAATCAGCTTATGTCTTACACGTGCAATAAATGTAGTGCTAACTAAAACAACCAGGTAGAAAAGAGGTTAAAACTTAAAATGAATTTTTTCAAAGACATTTTTTAAATTTTTCTTGCGAGAAGTTGGAATAATTAGCACAAGTGAAGCGTTTTTGAATCTGTGGCTTACTACCACAGAATAAGGAATGATCTTAACACTAATATACATGTAGAAAGAATGCACAGAACAATAAATTGTCCATATTTGATTTGCAAATTTATTAAAAGTCTTGACGAAGCCATCAGCAATATAAAAAAATACTATTTATATTTGCATTGATTTTCAATTGTTTTATTTCTGCATGGTTATTTAAAAATGTGTTTGAAGCGAAGTTTTCGAGAGGTTTATGTTGTTTGAAAAGGAAAGGTCTAACAAAATGACTATTTTGCACGAAATCGATATACGCTTGTGAAAGCGAGGCAGAGACATATAGACAGATAGACTGACGGAAAGAATGAAACTAGAAAGGTTTTTAGTTGGTTACAGAATTTAAAAAATACTTTCATAACCCGTGTATTACAAGAGTCCAGCGAAAACAAGACAAAAAAGCAAATTTCGTGTCGTTTTGCAAAAAAACACAAAGCTACTTAATACTTTTGCAACACTTTTTATCTGAGCCATCTCTAAAAGTAATGCATATGTGTTCCTACTGTTCGTTGCCTTAACAAAATAGGCCCATCGCTCTTTTACACAGTGCGAATGCAACTGGGTGGTCACAACATTTCAAACATCCAGGCAGCTTCTTTGTTAAGAAGTCCTACTTAAAAGGGAAGATAACAATGAAAGACATGTAATAAGATCCCAGATAAAACTAACCGAACAATACAACCATGCATTTAATGTTTATTACTACAAAGGATGCTACGGCAAGTATGTATCATTATAATATTGTGTTAGTTTAAATGACTAAAGGAATGCATTTAGTAAATTAAAAAAATTGGTCTATTGTAGTAGACGTTCTATTTATTTGCTTAAGTGGAATTAAAATACTTGTGATAGTACTATTTACTAAACGTGTTTCATTCTTCAAACATCTTTAGATATTTCTTAAAGTTTTTTTTTTATTTAATCGACTTCAATTGTAAGTTTACTGGCTTCAATTATACACATATTTTACGTTTACCTAAAGACTTTTTTTGTGAATATCATATTAATGTTATTTCAGTTATTTTAAGTACCTTTTTTTGTTTATGTATATTAATTAATCTGCAATACTGTTTACATGTGTTTATTTAGAAAGTATTGCCTAGGGTTGAATGTAAGAGCGCTGCTTACTGTTGTCACAGATGAGTGTGAACTCTGCCCTTGTCGATAGTTTGTTTTGTATTCATTTTTTTGTCTTACATTTATATATGAAGAACGTCCATATTAAAAAGTGTATCAATATTATTATTATTATTTATGATTTCAAGCCAAACGGCTACGCACTCCTTCCAGGGAATATTGACTCATACCAAGTACACAAAGATAACGAAAGTATGAAGTCCTGTGGGAACCCTTTCCATGTTATTGGTCCTCTGTTTCTGGAAACATCTGTCTTAAAATCAATCAGTAGTTCGACGCTGAGTTGTCGATATTGTCCTGACTGACCTCATTTGGATGCCGTCCATGAAGTGGCATCTGTAGCCAGGTTTGTAACTTCTCTTGGTCTGTTTGGTGGTGAGAAGCAATATCCTGTTTCTTCAGCTGTAGAGGTGTCAAATCGTCTGCCTCGCATATTGCTCGATGAAGGGTGGAAGAGTCCGCTAACTTGTGAAAATACGAACGTAACTTTATTATTTGCTGATTAAGCTGCTTACCAATATTCACCTCTTTCTTCCTGATGTCTTGGAAGCATTGTACGTTCAATAGCACTCCGAGGGTGATATTTTTGAGCTTTTGTTAAGAGTGGTCTTCGATGTCCTTCCTGCTCCATTTTACAATTCCAAAAGAGTAGCTAAGTGCAAAGCAAGCGTACTTGTAGAGCGCCTTAAACAAATTTCTACTATTTAAGTTAGTTCGTAATACCTGCTGTACCCCCCTGACAAATTCGATTATCAATTCGGCTTTCATAGTGCGATGGTCAATTGTTTTAGACTGTTTCATACCTAGGTATTTGTATGTTTGGTCTGCCTCCATTACAGTTATAGTTTCACTGTTCTGCATTTCAAATGCTTCTGGTTGTATCTTACCTTTGACGATGTTCAAAATACGGCACGTGTCAAGTCCAAATTACATTTCGATATCCCCGGAGAACTCCTCTACAATTTTAAGCATTTGTTCCAGCTGGTTTCTGGTAGCAGATTCACTCTTACTACCTCTTCGTTGTTATTTCTAATACTAAAGCCGTATCTGGTGGAGATCAAACGGCACGATAGTGGGTTCATTGCAGGGCAGAACCACAATTGGCTAAGTGAATCGCCCTGAAATATTCCCCTTCTTAATGGAATTGTATTAGTTTCGATGGTGTCGCTTGATGGCACTTGCAATTAGATTCTAGTTCTCCAGGTAAACTTGATCTTCTTCTACTTCTTCTTCTAGGTAGAACCAAGTTCTGTTATCTACACAATGCCTCATCGATCCTCGTTTGAGGTCGAAATCCAGCTGTCTCTCCATCTTTTGGGGGGCCGTCCAGGAGGCCGTTTGGTGTTTGGTTTCTCTCTCATCACGGTTTTTGCTAGTCTGTCATCGTCCATTCGTTCCACGTGATCTCTCCACTGCCTACGATGGTTTCGAATCCACTTCACAACAAACTTAATGCGTTCTAAAAAGAAAACAAAGTGATTATCGATCCTATACATTCTCAATATAGTTTTGAGCCACTCATGTGGCACTGAGTCGAAGGTCTTCTTATAATACACGTAGGTAACAAAAAGGTTTCTTCGGTTGGTACAGGCTTGGTTACATATGATAGAGTTAACAATCAATTGTTCCTTGCATCCCATTGCTCCCCTCGTGCATGCTTTATGTTGAGTTGCCATGATGTTATTTTGCTCAATCAATGTACGTAGATGCGTTGGGTCAAGCAGGAGGTGATCACCTTATACAGTGTGGGTAGATAGGTAATTGGGCTATACTTAGGTGGGTCATGTGTGTTGTATCGGTCATTTGGCAGGAGGTACGTGATACCTTCGATCAAGAACAATGGCATTTTTGCTGCGTTAAGAAAATCATTGTTAATAAGATTAGCCAGTTGATGGTGCATACACCAAAACTTCTTGAGCCAGTAGTTTTGAATCCCGTCGAGACCTGGAGCTTTCCAGTTATGGAATTTCTTGATTATTCTTGACATTTTATCGGTGGTAAATGGCTCAAACTGCACCTGGCTGTAGTTTTGGCAGATTTATATATTATTATTATATTAACATGCTTTTTGTCAATTAATGCTCTTTTAAATATTCACACTGTCGTGAATTACTTTGATTTTATTGCATTACTGGTAAATTGCATGAGATAATTAACTACATTTGATCTATTTGCGCTGAGGCTAACAAAGTAACGGAATGTCACTGGATCAGAAAAGGCACATAAGAATGGACTTCAATAAAATTTCATTGGTATTTTTTCTTAAAATAATTGAGATCTTGAGTGCAAGCGAAGCCGCAACAGGTAACTGCAACCACAGCATACCGATCAAACTATAAATGTTCCCTTTGTTTGCGGTTAACTAAAAATTAGAAATTTTCAAATGAGCTATATTTTAAATGCGAGTTTAATGTTATACAAGTAACTTACCAAAACACAAAACTTTTTAACTTAATACAAGTTAATTCAGTATAGGTTAATCCCTTTTACAATATTGCCCAGGTTCGTTAGACGCGCTGCATACCAACTTACGGTGACGCTGAAAAGATTCTTTTACCTTTGCCACGGCGTTGTTAGTTAAATAACCTACATAAAAGTAATCAAATCCCATTAAGCCTTTCAAGTGACCTGATTGAATAGGATTTATTTATTGATGCCTGTATTGGTTTAAAGCATCGTTTCGATTTATTCTCAAATAATTGAATTGAATAATGGTTTTCATCTAGATTTGAAAAAAATAAATCGTAAGAAAAATTTATTAGATTTGCCTAAAATGGGCATTGCAATTTCATAGAAATAATTTCTTTTCAGTATAATATAAAATCGTACAAAGTAAAATTACTGTGTGAAATTTTATAGGATATACGTCTTAGTTTCGATCGGTGCCATCGTTGTACGCTCATGTATAATAAGAGAATTTTCTTTAAGAATATTTAACACCTGCACCGTAAATTTTCATCTAGGAAATCTCGTTACAAAACAAAAATGGAATTTTATTATTTTTTTTTTATAAAATAAGGGTATGAAAAACCGCATAGATCTATATATTTCTTTTTTTAAATCTATTTGTAAAAAAATAATGTTTCTCATAAATTTTTTACCCAACAATGAACACTATCATTTTATAACATTATTTAGACAACATTCTTCATGTGTATGTTCTCAGGAAAAAATAAATAAGTTATTAACAGGTTGTACACCGAAGAAATCAAGAAATAGACGTATTGTGTATTTCAGTGTATATTTTTTAAATTATTATTATCGGCCAAGCGCTTTCGGTCTAACTTAAGACCATCCTCAGGGCTCAGACCTCGTCAAAGGGCACACCTCAACCCATTTTGAGAACAGTCTTCAACAACGCCAGCGTAGCCTCCACACAGAGCGTTGTTGGAGACTGTTCTCAAAATGGCAGGGTTAAGGTGTGCCCTTTGACGAGGTCTGAGCCCTGAAGATGGTCTAAGTTAGACCGAAAGCGCTTGGCCGATAATAATAATTTAAAAAATATTCACTGAAATACACAATCCGTCTATTTCTTAGGAAATAAGATAAACCATAAATCACGTAAATAAAATAAATTTATTATTGAAGCATCTAACAATCAACTTGATTAGATCGAAAACTAGAATTTTACCAACCGGTGAATAGGTTGGATTCCATTCTAGGTATATAACCAACAACCCTCTTTAATAACTGAACACCTTTCGTAAGGAGTCCGTAGAATATAATAGACTTCTATCTTTCATTTTGTTGCATGTTTTGAAAAGTTCGATACAATGGAACTACCGGCTATCTAAAAAACTCAACGGCGCACTAACGAGCATTTGGCCTCAAAAACCGGACAAAAAGGAGAAACGCAAACTAGACAAGTAATCATCGAAATTATTTTTTTTGTATACCTGAGTAACTATACTATCATAAAAGTAGGATAAAGTGGCCCCTCCACGCAGCTACGCTCCGCACAGTTAATTGCAATCTAAGCTTCGTTCAATACGCACGCATTCGTTCTTAATAGATTTTTTTTAGACTTGTGTTTGATGTTTGTTATTTAGGAAAGTGAATATTAAAAAAAAAAATTTTTGTGATGGAATCAGAAGAACAACGTATGTATTTAATTTTAATATATATTATTTAAAAATATAATGACTGTTTAGTATTCTTATGGACCTAAAACAATATGCAAGAAAATTTTCTATTTTTTTGTTTTTCTTTTTTACTAATTAGTGTTTTTGAAAATGTTCCGGGCTAGGTCGGGCTACAATTCTTTTTTTATAATAAACTATGGACATTAGCCATATCCTAACAGTCAAAACATTTTCCACATGTTTCCACCTCTTCAAAAAACCGCTTTGAGTTCCACGAGTTTTCTTTTTGCAATAATTTTGGTTATTTTTTACTTACATACATATTTTTTCCCTATAGGTACAGATTTGACATCAAATGTTATTGAGATATATCGTAAAACGATATACATGCTTTTTAAACAAAGGACATTCAACACACTTGAAGATAAGGTATCATTTATGGAATATAAGCTTTGCGAAATGATGAAATGTCTCCAAAATGAGTACCATACCTTAAGTCACGATTTAAAATATTTAATAGTGATTTGAAGAAAAGATGGATATCATCTAACTATATTGAAGAAAGATTTTTGAAAAAAAAAACGAGAAATGGCTTAATACATCAATGCCAGTACATAACTGGGCCACGAATTCTACGGGACGCCCAAGGAAGCATTTCCAAGAATTACATGATCGTAATAAACGACGAAATACAAAAGAACTCCGCGAACAGGTACCTGTTGAGGAGCTTACCTATGCAGCCAGCGTACGTCAACGAATGTCTGGAAATGCCGCGGCCTCTAAACTTATAATAGATGCAACTTCAACACCAACAAGAGCCAAACTTTACAGGAAGGTAATAAATACTGCTCAGAAACCGAAAGCAAAAAATTACACGCCTGAACAAGCTTTGTTGAAGGTGACTTTACAAGGACGCAGTGGGAGTTGTTACACGATTCCAATAAGGGTATATTTCCTTGGTATACTCTAATTAGAGAAGCAAAGAAACTGCTATCCAAAACCAGAGTCAATCCGAGTTACGGAGACGAGTGTTGAAGTTGTGCTTCAGGACCTACTTGATCACACAGTAGACTTTATTTTTATCTTGAGACAGATTTTTTATGGGAAAACGTACAATTACCCTAAGTCAGCATATAAAACGATACCCATTACGTTTTTTTAATATTACTCCCGTCCCCCTCCCCACCCTAAGTCAGTGCCCCTTCACTCGATTGGTAAAATATTGCCAGAAATGAAATCGGAGCACCTCAAAAAAAAAATAAAAAACGATACCCATTACGTTTTTTTTAATATTACTCCCCTCCCCCTCTCCACCCTAAGTCAGCACCCCTTCACCCGATTGGTAAAGTAATGCCAGAAATCAACTTAGCTCCCTCAAAAATCCCAGGATACTGATTATGACACGTCTAGAGTCAAAACCAACGACGTTATTAATTTTGTCCGGTTTTTGAGGCCAAATGCTCGTTAGTGCGGCGTAGAATTGACAACAGATTTTAGAATATATTTCCAAAGGTAAAATAAAATACAACAACAATAATGAACCTGCATGCGATCAAAATATGAATTAAAGGGGGCGTAATACAGAGTGACACTTCTTCACCAGAGCTCTTAACAGCAGTTCCCCAATATGCCTTTAAAATTCAGACTAAGCCACGTTCGTTTTGCCGATGCACAACCTCCAACAAACAACAGCCAATCAGAGATATACTATATGAATTTTTGTAGTCGCATACAAAGTGCATCAAAAAATAAATTAGAATGAAATAAAGATACCTATTTCATACCCAGCAACAACCGTAAAACCCTGAAGGGGCCCAGGAAAAAACGCGTTATAAGTGGAAAAGCATATTAACCGGAAAAGTAAAGTACATACGTACATAAATGCGTAACAATTTTGTGTATTACTAGACTTACATATGGTATAATTATTTCCATATTACTTAAAGCAACGTTCGTCAAGCGGTGCTTCGCGAGTTTTATAAAGGGAGTTCGCGAACAAAATATTGATTGTAATGGCGGAATTTTAAATTAAACATCGCAATACAAATATATTCTCGAACGAGCCGGCAACTTCTACTTCGGTGAACACTTTCCCGAATGCGAGGTATATATCATTCCAAAAAAGTATGTCAAACCCGGAATCTGAGTTTTTTATTTTCCGAGAAATTCGATGTCAAAGTTGAAAATTCAACCAAAATTTTCGGCTTTCCTAATTAAGATACAACGCTCAATTTTAATGGAAGTTATTTGTATTGTTTTATATTTTGAAGATCTATTTAAAAAAAAAAATTTTCAATCGTGGGCCGAGAAATTTTGCATAAACCAATTTTTGCGCCAAAAAAATTGCGATAACTTTTCACCGGATGGAAATAAAAATTTTTTAATGCGTGCATTGGATTTAGATCTATCATTTCCGATCTCAAAAAAAATATTGGATGAAAGAAAACGTTTTTTTTTTTTTCAAAAATTCATAATGGCGTGGCAAATGAATATTAAGGGCTCAAATTTGCAAAAGACGCTTTTTAATACTTGTACTTTACCTGTGAATTTTTTGGATCAAAGAAATACACTTCCATACGATCTGTGAACATTTGAAAATTGGGCCGAATCTAATCGAAAATAGCTGCTGCAGGCCGCTGTCGGTAGGTTTTCGTAGTTCAGGCGCAATATTCATTGGCGCTTCAAGGAAACTTATGCATCATAGGTAATCTTTATAATATCGATTGTGTTTTATTAATTTATATAATAGTAACAATTTGTTTAGTCATATTAATTAATATCACTAAACAAATTGTTATTATCATATAAATTAATAAAACAACATCAATGTTATAAATATTACCTGTGATGCATAAGTTTCCTTGAAGCGCCAATGAATAATGCGCCTGAACTATGGCAACCCGCCGATAGCGGCCTGCAGCAGCTGTTTCCGATTAGATTCGGCCCAATTTTTGAAGGTTCGCAAATCGTATGGAAGTGTATTTCTTGGATCAAAAAAATTCACAGATAAAGTACAAGTATTAAAAACCATCTTCTGCAAATTTGAACTCTTAATATTCATTTGCCACGCCATTATGAATTTTTGAAAAAAAAAACTTTTTTTTTCATCCAAAATTAAATTTCCTTCTTTTTTGATATCGGAAATAATACATCTAAATCTAATGCACGCATTAAAAAAGTTTTATCTCCATTCGGTGAAAAGTTATCGCAATTTTTTTGGTGCAAAAATTGGTTTTTGCAAAATTTCTCGGCCCATGATAGAAATTTTTTTTTTAAATAGATCTTCAAAATATAAAACAATACAAACAATTTTCATTAAAACTGAGCATTGTATCTTAATTAGGAAAGCGGAAAATTGAAGTTGAATTTTCAACTTTGACATCGAATTTCTCGGAAAATAAAAAACTCACAGATTCTGGGTTTGACATACCTTTTAGAATGATTATACTTATATTTATGTTAAATTTCAAATCGGTACTTTGTTAATAAATGTTTTTTTTAAACAAAAACCGTAAATTTTGACGAAAAAAAATATATCTCGATAACTAGTGGCGCCACCTATAACTTATATTATATGAATAGATAGGTTTTTTAATTCTCTACAACTTTTCTTTAAACATTTTTCGATACAACTTTTACTTTTCGAGATAAACTCAAAAAACCGAAAATTGTAATCATTTTTGGTCCGCCATTTTTTTTTGCACAGGTCTTTCAGAGTTACCATCGAGATCTGTTTTATAGGATGCGGAAATAAACACATTCCAGCAAAAAAACCAATGTTACATTTTTGTTAACAAAACAGCTCTTTTTTGATCTAATTTCCATGGAATAAGAGTTATTAATTTATTTTAACTTATTAGTACAAATGGATTTAATTTTAAAAAAAATATATTATAAAAAAATATGAGAAAAAATGTACTGCTTCGTTTTATGTTTCAGACAGGCAGTTTATTTCAAGAAAACAAGTGCAAATTTGTTTAATATATGAATAATAAAATACTACATTATTTAATGCAGAAACATGTGGCAATATTCCAATAAAAGCAGATACAAAACTGTCTTATTTAACCACAATATGTATTCATAAGCCAAGATATTCAGTCGGGACTGCCGCCTCAGGTCCCTGTGTGGGCATACTCAAACATAAATATTAAATAAATTTCGATAGAATGTTTTATCATGAAAAGATTTACTGGAAGATATTGTCTTCGGGATTTCGTAGTAAATTCCTTTATAAAGAGTGTTTTTTATACAGGTATAAAACTTTAAGTTGGCAACACTTTTTTAACTGGCGGCCATTTTGACAGCTGTCAAGTGATTTATGTTTAGTTTGGTTTAGCATTTCAATATGAATAGACTGACACCTGAACAACGCTTCCAAATTGTGCAAATTTATCTTAAAAATCATGGTTCTGTTCGAACTACGTATCGCGCACTACGTCCATTTTACGGTCAACATAATCGTCCATCAGAGCAATTAATTCGATTAACTATGGAACGTTTTCGCACCACGTTTACTCTAAATGATAATACGCATCCACAGAGACGTCGTACAGTGCGTACAGAAGAAGTCATTATTGCTGCTGTAGAGCGTAACGTAGAGAAAGACCCGAATCAGTCTGTCATCGTGCACAGGAATTGGATATGTGTCCATTCACTTTATGGAAGATTTTGCGGAAAGATCTTGGTTTGCGTGCTTACAAAATCCAACTCGTGTAAGAATTGAAGCCACACGATCACCTAGCAAGGCGTAGATTCCGTGAATGGGCCCAAAACAAGATTGCCGTTGATCTCGATTTTCATAAGCGAATTTTGTTTAGCGATGAAGCTCACTTTTGTTTGAATGGATACGTCAATAAACAAAACTGCCGTATTTGGAGTGATGATAATCCTCAAGTGTATGTTGAGACACCGTTACATCTAGAAAAACTGACTGTTTGGTGTGCTTTATGGGCTGGTGGAATCATTGGTCCGTACTTCTTTAAAAACGATGCTGGTCGGAACGTTACAGTCAATGGTGACCGCTATAGAGCCATGATTACTGACTTTTTCGTTCATCAATTGAACAACCATGATGTGCAGGAGCTGTGGTTTCAACAAGACGGCGCAACATGTCACACAGCTCGTGCCACAATTGATTTATTGAAGAAAACGTTTGGTAACCGCATAGTTTCACGTTTCGGACCCGTGAATTGGCCTCCAAGATCGTGCGACTTAACGCCGCTAGACTATTTTCTGTGGGGATATGTGAAGTCGCTAGTCTACGCCGATAAGCCCGAAACGATTGATCACTTGGAGGATAACATTCGCCTCGTTATTGCCGATATACGGCCACAAATGTTGGAAAAAGTCATCGAAAATTGGACCTCCAGATTAGACTACGTCCGAGCCAGCCGTGGTGGTCATATGCCAGAAGTCATATTTAAATTATAATGCCAGAAGGTTATCTTTCGAATAAAGTAAATTTCATGTCAATTTAAAAAATTCATCTTTGTTTTTTTCCATTTAAAAGTTCTATACCTCTATAAAAAAACACCCTTGATATTATTAAGAAAGGGTGGATACGATTTTAGTTAGTTAATAAAAATGATCCATAATTTCTTATTATGTTAAAACATAGTATGGAGAATGAGTGTGGGTTTCACACTTTCCAACAGTGATTAATTTCATCAATAACTCGATTTGTCGCGTAAAGATTATAGGGTTACGTTTGTGCTCCACTTTCAACGTCACAGACTTCATTTGCCCATATCAAAAAAATCTCTGTTGAAGTTACAGGTTCAAAGATTGCTACTCAGTTTTCAAAATTACGATCCGTTTAGAAGTTTTCGAGAAAAAAAAATTCCAAAAAGACGAACTTTTTGAAATTTTTTTTTGCACAAAACCGCAAAAATCTCGGAAAGTTGTTCGAGCAAAGAGTGTTTATTTTAACGTTTTCGAATCGATTCCGTGCATTTTATTTTGTTTGCAAGTGTTTTGTTAATAACAATTGGCGGACCACTGCACTAACGAGCATTTGGCCTCAAAAAAGCGGACAAAAAGGAGAAATGCAAATTATACAAGTAATCATCGAATTTATTTTTTTTGTATACCTGAGTAACAGTACTATCATAAAATTATGACAAAGTGGCCCCTCCCACCGCTACGCTCCGCACAGTTAATTGCAATCTAAGCTTCGTTCAATATGCACGCATTCGTTCTTGATAGATTTTTTTTTAGACTTGTGTTTGGTGTTTGGTGTTTTGTAAAGTGAATATTAAAAAAAAATTTTGTGATGGAATCTGAAAAACAAGGTATGTATTTAATTTTAATATATATTATTTAAAAATATAATGACTGTTTAGTATTTTTATGGACCTCAAACAATATGCAAGAAAATTTTCGTTTTTTTTTTTGTTTTTCTTTTTAACTAGTTAGTGTTTTTGAAAATGTTCCGAGCTAGGTCCGGCTACAATTCTTTTTTTATAATAAACTATAGACATTAGCTATATCATAACAGTCAAAACATTTTCCACATGTTTCCACCTCTTCAAAAAACCGCTTTGAGTTCCACGGTTTTTTTTTTTGCAATAATTTTGGTTATTTTTTACTTACATACATATTTTTTCCCTATAGGTACAGATTTGACATCAAATGTTCTTAAGGTATATCGGAAAATGCTATATATGCTTTTTAAACAAAGCACATCCAGAACACTTGAAGATAAGGTATCGTTTATGGAACATAAGCTCCGCGAAATGATGAAATATCCCCAAAACGAGTTCCATACTTTAAGTCACGATTTGAAACATTTTAATAGTGATTTGAAGAAGAGATGGATATCGTCTAATTATATTGAAGAAAGATTTTTGAAAAAAAAAAACGAGAAATGACTTAATACATCAATATCAGTATATAACTGGGCCACGAATTCTACGGGACGCCCAAGGAAGCATTTTCAAGAATTATATGATCGTAGTAAACGACGAAATACTAAAGAAATCCGCGAACCGGTACCTGTTGAGGAGCTTACCTATGCAGCCAGCGAAAGTCAACGAATGTCTGGAAATGCCGCAGCCTCTAAACTTATAATAGATGCAACTTCAACACCAACAAGAGCCAAACGTTACAGGAAGGTAATAAATACTGCTCAGAAACCGAAATTAAAAAATTTTTCACCTGAGCAAGCTTTGCAAATCTTTGTTGAAGGTGACTTTACAAGGAGGCAGTGGGAGTTGTTACACGATTCCAATAAGGGTATATATCCCTGTTAGACTCTATTTAGAGAAGCAAAGAAACTCTGCTATCCAAAACCAAAGTCAATCCGAGTTACAGAGACGAGTGTTGAAGTTGAGCTTCAGGACCTACTTGATCACACAGTAAAGAGACTTTGTCTTTATCTTAAGGATGTTCTTCAAAGCTGCGATGCAGAAGAATTAGAGAACTTAGAAGTTATAACAAAATGGGGCTGTGATGACTCTCATCAAATTCCTTATCAACAAAAGTTTTCAGATAGCTCGAACTACAACTCGAACATATTCCAAAGCTTATTGGTGCCGTTAAGACTGCAGTCACATATTAGGGAGAGAATACAAATGTTATGGCAAAATTCCACACCATCATTCACTCGATTTTGCCGGCCAATCCGCATTTGATTTCTTCAAGAAGCTGTGAATATTACGAAGGAAGAAATAAAGTATGTCGAAGACCAAGCAAATCATCTGCTGAAGGCCAAAATAGAAAAGTCAAATGGAATTATCAGTGGTCTTGTTTGGACATTATTAAAAAATTAAACAGAATCCATTTAACCCAATTTTGATCGCAAGCGGTTTTTGTCAAAATATCTTTTTATTTGACAACCATTAATAAACTCGGTAGAAAACTTTAGAATGTCAAACTTTGTATAAGCTAGACTTTTTATGGGAAAACGTACAATTACTCTAAGTCAACATATAAAACGATACCCATTAGGTTTTTTTAATATTACTCCCCTCCCCCTCCCCACCCTAAGTCAGCGCCCCTTCACTCGATTGGTAAAATAATGCCAGAAATGAAATTGGAGCACCTAACAACATATAAAACGATACCCATTATGTTTTTTAAATATTACTCCCCTCCCCCTCCCCACCCTAAGTCAGCGCCCCTTTACCCGATTGGTAAAATAATACTAGAAATGAAATCGGAGCACCCAAAAACATATAAAACGATAACCATTACGTTTTTTGATATTACTCCCGTCCCCCTTCCCGCTCTAAGTCAGCCCCCCTTTATCCGATTAGTAAAATAATGCCAGAAATCAACTTAGCGCCCTCAAAAATCCCCGGATACTGATTTTGACAATTTTAGAGTCAAAAACAACGACGTTATTAATTTTGTCCGGTTTTTGAGGCCAAATGCTCGTTAGTGCACTGGGACAAAACAAAAAAAAACCCACTGGGCTCCCAGACTAATTATAATATCGCACGTATATAAAATACACCTGATATTTTTTTTATTTAATTCAATATAGCAATGTAGCACAGCAATATTGTTTGGTAAAATTCAAAATTAGAAGTCTTGACCTAATTGCTGCTATAAATATAAAATATCAATTCAAGAAACACCAATATGGTCGTTTCCTAATACTTAAACTATGTGAAAAAACATACATTGTCTAGATAACGGATGGTTAAGGGGAATTAAGAGCAATGTTGGACGATTTGTGTGCAACAAAACTAGTTTGAAATTAAAGTATCCATAGACACAATACGTGACTAATCGGGTCCCAAGCTAACCTATATTAATTCAGAATATAGAAATGGAACAAGATGAAACGTATATTTACCTTGGACATGAAATTTTAACAGGCAAAGATAGCCAAACATGCGATTTGCAAAGAATGAAAAAGATAACGAAAGTATGGGCCGCATATGGAGTACTAAGTGGCATACCACTTAGTATGAAGAGAAGAGTAATCAGTGCATGTTTGCAGTGATGACGTATGAAATAGAAATGCTTATTGCTACCAAAAAAGAGTGCATCAAAACTGAGAACAGCCAAAATAGGAACTGATGAGCCAAGGTGGTGAACATGTATTACAAATGTTATAAGTAGTTTTGAATTGAAATGGAAATGAGCAGGACACGCAGCTAGAATAAAGAACACAAGGTAAACTATAATCTAATTGAATGGAGACCGAGAATAGACCAACGCAGAGAATAATATTGCCAATTGTGTTGAATGGAGGACATACATTAGAAAGATGACTACCAACTTGATGGAAAAGACACAAGAGAGGAGAGTTTGGGGACCGATGGGGGGAAGCTATGTCCAGCAGGGAAAGAGGTAATGATGATGATGATGATGCAGCTACTAACATTCCAATCTATATAGTATTGCTGTCATTTTTAAATGCTAATCTGTTCTACAACAGTAAATCTTTAAAGTAATGATATTGTTTTTTGGTTAAGATATAACAAACAAAACAAAACTGACTTTGATTTTTAAATATACGTTCCGATAACAATATAAAAAAAACGTCCAAAATCATGTTCTGAATAAAATAATGAGGTTATAAGAAAAATAAAAAAGGAAAGAAAACATAACTTCAACCGAACTCTAATGTTATGAGGGTTCAACATGGGCATCGAATTTTTTCAACTCTAGATTTACTTTTGCGAACTGGTCGAAACAAGTATTTATTTTTTATATCATTTTCATAAGATAATCAATTCATGCCTTTTAAATTCCCTTTATAAAATTTTTATAAAAAAATTGAACCAATTTCTAAAAATTCACTAAAAAGTGAAAAATAACTATAAATTTTTATATGTAATTGAACTTTTTGTAGTCAGCATAAACAGATTAAAAACACTTTATTTGTAATTGCTTTCTTACCATAATTTGTATATATTAGTAGTTATTTATTTCATTTACAAATAATTTGGCGCCGACTTCAAAAAGTTCAATTTCATATAAAATTTTATAGTTATTTTTCACTTTTTAGTGCATTTTTAGAAGTCGGTTCAATTTTTTTTATAATAATTTGATTGTTCTATTTTTCGTTTTAGAATTCATTATGATATCCATAAATTATTTGAACTAAGTACTAATCGAGATTAGTGTACCTTGCAATGACTCCAAGGTGGCAGAAAAGTACCCATTTCATCCAAAGTTATAAATCACCCTAAAATGAATCCCTAAAAATTTTTTGGTTCTTAGAGTTTTCCAAATACCAGTAAAATTGTGTCAAACAAATATTTAGTCTGTCATAGTAAATCCCCTATTTTAAATTTCAAATTAATTTTAGATTGGTAATATAGGCCCCAAAACCTTTCAATATCGATGTTTAAAGACAAATTGATTTTTTCGTCCGCCATATTAGATCCGCCATATTGAATTTTTTTAAAATAATTTTAGATTAGTTATGTACGACCCTGAAAACTCTCTCGTACCAATTTTGGAGAAAATCGGACAAAATTGATTTTTTTGGCCGCTATATTAGATCCGCCATATTGATTTTTTAAAAATATTTTGATTCCGTTATGTGCAACCCCTGAAAACTCCTCCACACCAATTTTGAAGAAAATCATACAAAATTAAATTTTTTTGTCCGCTATATTGGATCCGCCATATTGAATTTTTTAAAAATTATTTCAGATTCGTTGCGTACGACCCCAAAAATTTCCCGAAACCAATTTTGGAGAAAATCAGACGAAATTAATTTTTTTGGCTGCCATATTGTCAGCGTCATCTTGGATATTACTTCACCAATTTCATCCAAAAAAATATGGGACCACCGCAGCAACTTCCTGAACATAACGTAAAAAATTTCATTGAAATCGGTGCCGCCGTTCCGGAGTAATCGGGGTACATACATAAAAAAAAACATACATACTCGACGAATTGAAAATCTCCTTCTTTGAGAAGTCGGTTAAAAAATAATAGTCCATCTTCTCTTTTTATTCAAATACCAAAAATAATCTACGTTTATGACTTTCCGGTAATAGTTTCATTGACGCCGTCACGGCGTTTCTTTAACTTCTTGTATCTCAGAAGCAATTTACAACTTCAAAACAAAGCCCTTCCATTTGATTGATGTAGCCGTTAACAAACCTCTAGAGATGTTAGATAGTTTCTTAATTACTATAAATCTAATAAACCCGTTTACGTTTTACTGATACTAACGATATTAATCCATCACAATGTAATAAAAACCGCTGTAAAGTTGACAGAAAGAATTTTTAGTGACCTGAAGTCTTGAAATAATTACTTCGTTTGTTTAACGTTCCTGTAATCCAGTTTTATTACTTGAAGTGATATTCCCGTAATGTGTGAAGCTATATACTACTTAGAAAACCGAAAATAAAATTCTTTGTAGCAGATAAAGTTTGTATTACTAAAAAAATTTAAAAAACTATATTTTACTGCAATATAAAAAATGTTAAGGTTCATCGTCCTGCTCATTTTATCATAAAAAATTAAAGAGAATGAAGTTATATGTGATGTAATGAATGAGTGATGGTGATTCGAGGTTCTGCTATTTAAAATAAAAGTAAGCCACCAGTTAAACACTGCAATGAAGCTGTGGAGGATCATACTGTAGCTCTCTGTAGCGAAGGCTAGAGACAAAAAGATATTGTACGATATCTCAAAGAAGTTTAATTTACAATATCGGGTATTTTTAGAAGGTATCAATAGATTGTAAATTTCGTACGATGACCCGATCAAGGACGCAAAAAGTATACAACTGCCATTTAGGAAGGTCTTTTATTTTCAATTTCACACGAAATCCCACGTCAACATCTACGCAATCCGAAAATGAGCAACTAAATGTGAAATCAATTAATGTTAGTTTGAACATAGCTAGTGGAAAATTAAAAGAAGCAAGATGGTTAGTTAAATTCACGTATTCCCCAAAATTACAAAACTGTGTAAAATTGGCTACAATGCATGTTTGGAGGGGCACGCCGAACTCATAGAAGTGACTGGACAAATGACACAAATGTGATATTAGCTCAATTGACAACTCACCCAATGAAGAAAATCCGTTCTAAGTGCAAAAAATGGACTCAGGAATACTTTTAAACTTTACTTCGTAGCATGTCGAAAAGGATGCAAGTCGTAATTAGAGCTCGAAGAGGAAATCTTCCCCTTTCTCTTCTTTTTCAACCTTTTCTTTCCACTTCTGAATGTAGATCTCTCCCAGTTTCGTCCATTCTATACTCTAAGCAACATTATACCATCGTCTACCTGATACTAAAATCGTCCACCAATTTCTTAGAAGGATGACCTACCTACCCTTCTTTTTAACCGTCATGGTCTCTATCTCATGAAACTCTGCCTTTGAGCTGGTATATCAACCCTGCCACTTTTTTATTTATATCGTTTATCTTGGTTCATTTTCTAGTACTTTCATCCTATTTCTATCTCGAAACGGGAGACCAAATATGTTTCGTTCCATGGCACTTCCTGAAGTTCGAGACTTATTTGTGTATGCTTTAGTGAATGATCGTATTTCTAGTTAATATAAATTTACTACTAGACTACACATATACTATAGTGCTGAAATTTATAGCGATTTTAGAATTTTTTTAAATGTGCTCCGGTTTGGCAGCGTCACATGAAAGTCTAATATGTCTAAAATTTTATTTTATTGCTTTTCTGTTTTGGCCGGATAGTATGACCTACAGTTATGTACATTTTGGTGTTTTTATAATTCATTGTTTTAGATTTATTGAAATTTCTTTTTAGACCAGTACTTGCTTAAGCTTTTTTAATTCTTGCATTTCATTTATCTCCATATTAGTAGAGACTATTATGCTACATCGCCTACCAATTTGAAGTAATTAAGCTCAGAACCATCTACGCAGATGCCTTAATTTGGGCGAGATAAAACATCTTTACCGCCGTTCTCTCCAAAAATGTTTTATACAAAAATTATATCATGGCAGGGAGCTAACTAGTAGTGACCCTGGAAATGACCGCGACCTCGTTTTCAAGGTCATTTGAAGGTCAACCTCAGAATTTTAAATGGGACCCCGCCATTCCGACACCAGGAATGAAAGGAGCGAAAAATTCTACCATCGAAATTGACCTTTTTCTTAAGGTGAAGGTCAAATATCAGGGCCATTTTAAGGTCGAATTAAAAAAACGCAGTATTTCGTGAAATGATTCATACAAAATTTGTTGAGTGGCACGAGGGCTAAGTTGTAATGATTTTGATTTTTGCCTTCAAAGTCATTTGAAACTTAATTTCAAAATCTAAAAAGGCAATTGGAATGGCGCAAAATATCATGCTATTTTAGAAAATTAACTTCTACTTTTGCTGGAGCACGTAGGCTTATGTAAGGCTACAAATGGGGTTTCAACACGATGGATGCCCAGCATATTATTCCCAATTAGCTGGCCAAGTGTTGGATCGCAAATTCCACGAACGGTTTTGTTTTTGTTTGTATATTTATTTGAAGAGCGAAGTTTATAAAGACGTGCCAACAACTCGTGAAAACATGAAGCAGCGAATAAGAGATGCTTGTGCCAAAATAACACCTAAAATGCTCCGCAGTTATGTGCAATCTTTTAAAGTGCTGGTTAATAAGGGTATTGAAGTTGAAGGTAATCATTTTGAGCACTTATTGAAATAAATTCTTATAAAACCTTTAACATGATCATACAAAATGATGAGAGACGAGGAGACTTATAGAAAACAAGCACCCCGATGGTGAAAGGTGAGGGGATTCATCGAAAACAATTACCTCGATGGTAAGAGGCGAGGGAACTTACCAAAAACAAGCACCCCAAAGAGAACAAAAACTAATACGTCTACGTCGTTGTTCTTGGGTAGTGCTAAAAGTAGTTAATCATTCACATAGTTGTACTAAGTACAATTTTTCCTGACAATTCCGTACAAATGAATTTTTTCATGAAGATCGAGATCAGGCTAATGTTATAGCAACTTTGCAACCTTACAACTTTAGTGTGAAACATTTTATAAAATAATGACGTTGAGATCTTCGTTTCACCTTAGAATGTCCTTAATTTTGAAGTCAAGATTATATATGATGAAGAAATTACTGTGAAATTGATCGGTCTTTCCATTTCCGGGGGTCAAATTGGGGGTTTCCTTTTAAAATTTTTAAATTGAGATTTAAATGACCTTGACGGTCGAGGTCGATGTTATTTTCAGGGTCACTGCCACTTAGCCCCCGTACCACAAACAACTTTTATACGAAACATTTCACGAAATACTGTGATCTTTTTGTTCTGACCTTGAAATTACCTTAATATTTGACCTTCAACTTGAGGTGAAAGTCATATATGATGATCAAATTTACCGCCCTTTTCATATCCGAAGTCAAAATTGGGGGATCCCATTTAAAATTGTAAGGTTGTCCTTCGAAAGAACTTGAAAGACACGGTCAAGGTCATCTTCAAGATCACTGCTAATTAGTCCCTGCTACCCTATAATTTTTGTATAAAACATTTTTCGAAAAAATGTGATACCACCGAGATATTCCGTTGTTTCAAGAAAAATTCCGTACCCTGAATACAAGGTGATTTGAAAATTTTCTAAACTACCACATAGATGGCCTGATATCAGGACACATATATTGTTGTGTGAATTTTCAAGTCGATTTGTTAAAAATTTTTTCTTTTACAGCTGTTTGAGACAGAAGATTGGAAATTCGTGTTTATATAAAAAAGGTTTGAAGAGAGATAGAACTCATATCAATATTTTAAATATGTTAAGCAACGATGCTCCTTCATGAGCGATAGTATCTAATTGGCTTGCTGAATTTAAACATAGTCGTACAGACGTCAATGATGAGGCGCACAGTGACTATATACATGATATGGTCTTGAATAATAAACGAATAACTACGTATGAAATTGCTGATGCTGTGGGCATCTCAAACGAATGGGTGATTCATATTTTGAAGAATGAATTGGGGTTCAGACAGCTATTGACATGGTGAGTGCCGAATTTGTTGGCTTTGGATCAAAAATGCATTCTAGTTAGATTTTCACTTGGATCGATTTGCAAAGAACAAAATTCATTTTGTGCATGCGTTTATAACTATGAATGAGTCTTGCATTTACTACTATGATTCTGAATTGCGAAAATAAACCGCAGAGTGAACTGAACCTGCTTGTTCTGTTCCGAAGCAGATAAAGGGGTCAGAATCATCCAAAAAAGTTATAGCATGTTTTTTGAGATACAAAAGGAAAACTGGTAATTGATTATCCGCAAACCGATGAAGAAATAATAAGAGAATATTACTGCAACTTTGTAAAACAGATGAGTGTAAAAATTCGGGAGGAAAGGTTACAGAATAAAAAATCATCATTCATCAGGACAATGCATTTACTCATAAAAGCAGTTTGACGATGGTAAAAATCGCTGAACTACAGTTGGGATTGCTTGAACAGATTTAGTTCCTTCTGACTTCTTTCTGCTCCCAAACGATAAAAAAATTCTACTCATAAAGGGTGGAATGAAGAAATCTTTGCAGTCATAGAGCTGTATTTGGAAGACATTCTGGAAACTCACCTTACAGATGGAAAACCTGAATTCAATGTGTAGTCTAGAAACTTTTCAAGTCACATAATATTTTCTATTATTTGGAGGTATCTTAAGATCTATTCTTGCATTTTCTAAATCGGTTAAAACTGATTAAATTTCAATGCCTCCCGAAAATCAAAAATAAGAGAGGTGTATACATCCAGCCTTGAACATATTGATAAAAATCCATTTTGGCTGTGAGTCGAGTTGTTATCTTAGTATTTTAGTGAATAATTTATAAAATTCCCTGATAAAGACATTTATTTAGAGGAACTGTAAGTACCCATTTTCAACATTTCTGCTGTAATTTCGTCTCTCCTGGGTATTTGCAATTTCTTTGTTTACTCTACTGTTTGGTTTCGTTACTAACTGTATCTTCACTTTAATCAAAATACTAGTTAATATATGCTATCTCAATAAATTTAAGTTTAGATTAAATATCTTTAAAATTTCGTATATTTTTTTTCCTCATGAAACTTCATATTATTTAATTAAAATTTATATAATTATTTTTTGTACTGTTCTTCCTAGTATAAAGGGTTTAAAAGACCTAATTCGTCGAAATTTATTTTTACAGAAAAAGAATAATTGTGAAAATTTGTAAATAATCCAAAATGCGTGGTAAATCGAGCTCTCCTCCCTTTTTTTTGTCGGTGATTGACGACGTTTTAAATTGCCAAAATGTATCTTTTCTTAAATTCAGAATCGATGAATTATTTTAAGCTAAATCTTGAGAAAACTAGTTTAAAAATATAATAACGCTATCAAAAAGTGCACCGTATTACGGCACCGTATATGGCGCAGCGAAAATTTAAAAACCTTCAGCATATCATGAAGTGGGTAATAAATTCGATGTCATCAAAACTAGAAAACTCGTAAAAAGTCACCACTATACCATGTCATATTTCTCTGTCAGCTCCCGCTCTAGCAGTGCCGAAACCGGATTTGTCAATTTGCAAGCAGGCTTGCAAGTTCCGCGTCCCGCGCTAAAAATGCCTTTGATTGTGTCATCCGGGATGCTTCCTTCCATCTGGGCCCCTCTTTTTAAAAAGAGGATTTATCGCGTACGATTGTTAGTTCGGGAAAATTATAATTTTAGAAAAAAGGTACAATGGTTTGTTAAATGGAACCAACTCTTGTAAGAAATGCTTTTCGCGAAGCGTAAAACTCGATAAAAAGAGAAAACTTCCTACATATTATGAAAGAGTTAGACGTTCTGCGGATGTTAGTGAACTTCATAGAAATTACATTAAAAAAAACCTAGTATTACAATCTATTTTTAGGGATAATTCCTTGAACATAACTTAATGTTTATTGTTTTTGGGCATCTTTACAGATATTGATTATTTTAGCTCATATATATATATATATATATATATATATATATATATATATATATATATATATATATATATATACAGTGGTGGAAAAAAGTATGAAAACTTTTAGGATCACGAGTTGTATTTCTTTCTGCAAATTATTGCAGCGTAAGCATAATTATAATATAATGTAAAGCAGTATTTGGTTAGTTTTTAAAGAAAATTATTTTCCATGAGATTTACATTTTTAAATTATAAGGAATTTTCAAATGACGGTTGGAAATAAGCATGGAAACTTTTAAAATTTCATCAAAAAGCATTAATGTAAACACTAACAGTTTTTTAGTATTTTGTAGAATATCCTTTAGCATCTAAGACTGCCTGGCATCTTTTAAACATCGAGTCAACTAATTTTTGGAAAATTCCTGGAGTAATTTGCGTCCACTCTGATTTAATGATATTAAACAGTTGATGTTGATTTTTGATAATGGAATGCATTCGATACGGCGATCTAAGACGTCCCAAGGATGTTCAATTGGATTTAAGTCTGGAGATTGGGATGGCCGCTCAAGTACAATTAAATTTTTCTCACCAAACCATTGTTTTACTATTTTAGACGAATGCTTCGGATCATTATCCTAGTGAAATATCCACTGTAATGATATCTCTTCTTCTGCAAATGGAAGCATTATGTTTTCTATTCTTCCCTTATATTAAAATCGATCCATTTTACCTTTCACTTGAATGATGGGCCTTATCCCAGATAGAGAAAAATATTCTCAGACCATTATGTTCTCTTCTTCATGTTTCACAGTAGGAATCTGGTACTTTGCCTTGAATCTTGCGCTAACCGGTCTTCTTACATACTTCCTGCCATCAGATCCAAATAGTGAAAATTTGCTTTCGTCACTCCAAAGTACCATATTTCATTTTTCTGTAGAACACGAAAGATGAACTCTAGCAAACTCCATTCAGCCTTCCTATTTTTCTTTGATGGAAGCGGCTTTTTAACAGCAATTCTTCCATAAAGACCTCCATCAAATAGACGATTGTGTACCGTTCTACTTGTCACTTTAACACGAAACTGCTCCGAGATTTTGTTTTTTATTTGTCTGAATGTTTTTCTTGGGTCAAGTTTTGAGATCCTTAAAATAGTTTTATCGATTCGGGAAGTAGTTTTACGAGGTCTTCTCGACTAAGGCGCATTTGTTACATCACCACGACTATCATATTTTTGTATTATTTTCGTTACGGCACTTTTAGAAATATTTAAATATTTTGCAATCAAGGACTTTTTTCTACCCATTTTAAATAAATCTACAATTTTTTGTTTAAAATTACATGAAAAATAACGGGGTTTTGACATGCTAAATTAATATTTTTACACGATATTTGAACTGTAATTTAAAACCAAAATATAAATAGTTTCCATACTTATTTCCAACCACAAATTCCTTATCGTCAAAAAAATATAAATAATATTTCTTTTTAGATTGTTAAAGGCGATAACTATGCATATCAGTGGCATTTCTGCATTTTAGCGAAATATAAAAAGCTCTTGATAAATTCAATATTAATTAATATGAACATAATTAAAAGTTTTCATACATTTCTCCAGTACTGTATATATATATATATATATATATATATATATATATATATATATATATATATATATATATATATATATGAGCTAGAATTATCAGTATCTGTAAAGAAGCCCTAAGATAATAAAGAGTAGGTTATGTTTCAAGCAATTTTCCAATTATCCCCCCCCAAATAAAAGTCGTTTATTGTTTGAAGAATAATTGAAATTCTCATTGACTAAACAAAATAAGCAAAATTCCTCAATTAAATTAAAATATTTTAAAATTTTTTAAAATTAATTTGTACACAGAAATAGAAACCTGGTAAAATATAGAAGGATTCTAGAAAATCCAGAAGAAACATGTATAAATACTGACATAACAATAAGAAAAATGATAAAAATGGAATAAATCAATAACTTAATAATCATTAAAATAACAAGAAACACAAATATTGCAGAAGACAGCAAATAATAAAATAACTAAGTAATAAGTAAAAAAATATATCACAGTAATATCAAAGTCAAAGAATAAATCATACAGAAAAGGTATTTAACGTGGGAATGTAAGACACTTAAAAAAATCTATTTTTAATATCCATCGTTATAAAATTCACATAAAGAATAATAAGCCATGTAAAATAATAAAGATTTCAGAACTTTTTAAAAGATTTAATCGGCTGTTATTCGCCTAAGCAAGTGATTATAATTTTTTTTACATTATTACATACTGAATTTTTTATTAGGAGAAACGTGGTAATGGTAATGACGTTCTTGTTTGTTAGTCTCGTACTAGGCATTTGATAAAATTTACAATGTTTCACGCGGAGGTCTCTATAATAAGGAGAAATATTTTATATTTAGTAAATGAAGATTTGTCTCTTATACCAACTTTATAGATATGGAATAGGATGAATTGTGTTTTAAACCAATTTATTCTAACTGTGCAACCTCTAACACAGAAAGGATATGATGGAGAGAAGTTTGTATTTACTGTTCGCATTTTACTTCATTCATACGCGGAGCTGCATATAGTTGTACGTTTGCTGAATGTGATTTCAGCACTACAACGGCATAATGTGGATATATCCACTGCTATTGCATCTCACACGGAGGAATCCGTGAAAACCGCATAAACATATATACGTCATCCGGCGGGAGGTCGGCGAAGCCGCGTTCAGTATTTGCATGCTTCCTTCCGATCTGTCCTTTGCACAGCCAGGTGCATGTCGGTACCCTGATGAGTCTAGTAGAGACGAAACATGTACCTCTGCCGTATTACTGTGGCGGGGAGGGTAAGTTTTGACTTTCTTCTCGGTATGGTGGTACAGGTAGGCCATCATCTCGATGGTGGTGGAATAGGATGAATTGTGTTTTATAACAATTTATTCTAACTGTGCAACCTCTAACACAGAAAGGATATGATGGAGAGAAGTTTGTATTTACTGTTCGCATTTTACTTTATATATTTATATATATATGTATATATATATATGTATATATATATATATATATATATATATATATATATATATATATATATATATATATATATATCGTAAGCACGTTCTGTAACACAAATACAAAGTATATCAAATAGCGACTGTAGGTTCCCCATAAAGCAATATCGTATCTAAGATTACAACACTCAAGTCCAATTCATTTAATACAACTTTAATGACATAACAACCACAAGCTACTTTTTTACAAAGATTTAGGATATATTTTTTAAAAGTTAACCTTTATATTATTATTATATTTACTTTCTCTCTATTCCTGTTTAGATGGTCCCTCTATTTCTTGTTAATTTCTTTATCAAAAATTGCTTTGAAATTTTCTTTATTAAAAAATATGCTAAAGGCTAAAAAAATACATTTCTTTTTCACGTCCGTGTAGTTTACGAAGAAACTATTTTACAACCTTCATCGACATGACCACTAAACTGAATCAAAATTCTGTAGTGGCAGCGGTCAAGAATTTATTGCAGTATGTGTTGCTAGATGCAGAGAAATCCGGAACAGCAGATTACGTTTTGCATCGCCAGCGACAATGCGACATATTTTTAAGGTTTATTTATTGCCTAAATAGCCTTAATATTTCTTTTTTAAAATCAGAGTTTACCACACTTCTGCATCTAAATTTCAATTTTCGATGACGAAAAATTTTTGAAATCACCACCAGTTTGCTTTTGTCCTGCTAGCCCAAAGTTTTCTTTGAATTCGATCTCTTAATAATGATTAATATATTGAATTTTCCTTCAACTAACATTTATAGTATACATCAAAAAATACTTCTTTCATTTTACCGTTATTACTGCTTGAAAATAGATATGTGTTCTTTTACGTTTTCGGAAAAGCATAGACAGAAGTTTACATATTTACGAAATTAAAATTACTAATTGGAATATCAACATCGAAATCTATAATTGGAAGTCGAAAAATAAGACGAAATTCCTGGTCTAAAGTAACGTGTCATGTTACAGAGAATCACAATAAGGGTTCATTTTCATGTCGCTTCTTTTCTGAAACCAATCCGCTTTTCTCGCATAATTTGGAATCGCTTTGCTGACAGTTTTTTTCATAATTCTTCGCTGCACTTCCTTCAGTTCGTTATAGAATGTTCGTTTTGAAACGCGAGATAAAATTTTCAATTCACGATGACATTTCATTTTTATATTTTGTAAGTTATATTTCCATTGTAAGATATTCGAATAGAAAATGAAATGGAATTAATTAGAGAAGAGACAGCCAGTATTTTACGTATTTTTATTTGCAAAATCAAATATATTTTCATAGACAAAAATATTTCAAGATATTTTGTTATGACTATTGCTTAAAAACTATTTTAAATTGGCGTTATAAACCAATATATGTGCTGATGTGATTTATCTAGTAGGCGATTATATTCACTTGTTTTAAAAATGCTGACTTACTTTAAATTAATAGTAGCAAAATAATGGAGATTTGCCAATTCACATTCACTTTTCCCTCTTTTTAAAATAAGAGTGTGTCTCTGGTAAGACACTGC
This sequence comes from Diaprepes abbreviatus, assembly GCA_034092305.1. NCBI lineage: Eukaryota > Metazoa > Arthropoda > Insecta > Coleoptera > Curculionidae > Diaprepes > Diaprepes abbreviatus. Next base: position 84,496 of record JASJET010000470.1, read on the forward strand.
ATACATACATTGTATATACATATATATATATATATATATATATATATATATATATATATATATATATATATATATATATATATATATTTCTAATATTTTCTTGGGTATAGGTTTTTCCATTAGAGAAAACAAAAGACAACAATTTTTCTGACGTTTCGCTCTACATAGTGAGCTTCTTCAAAAGAGCTGGTATATTTATTTTACATCTACAAAATTACAAAATTTTAGTAATTACATATTTATATTTTTAATTTAATTAAAATTAATAAAAATAATACTAATTTTAAAATAGTCTTAAAGTTTAAAATTTAAAACAATACAACAGGTCAAAATGTGAAGATTATAAAATTAACAGATCAAACGAACTTACCTGAAGTGAAGTTCGATCTGGATTATATAAGGCCTCGTTGAAGTAAATAAGTTGAATAGGTAGTATCTCCACTATGCGTTGAGTCTCACACAATTTTAAAGCAAAACAAACAATCCTACTGCTCTCCCTTCGGGACCTGCATTCCTGGTCTTCTCCAGTCTTCTTTAAAGCCTAAGTGTTGCAACAAATGGGAACGAAATGGGGTAGGGAGGGACTTATTTACTTCAACGAGGCCTCATATAATCCAGATCGAATTTCACTTCAGGTAAGTTCGTTTGATCTGTTAATTATATTTCGGCCTCGTTTCGTAAATAAGTTGAATAGGTAGCTGTTTAAAGCAAGTTGCAACAAAATCACTAAATCGCTTATATCTCCAAATATGACAATAAATTAGACATTTTACTAAAATAAATTTGTAATTTAACTTATAGTCCGTAAATTAACAATTTAGGACAGAGATGGCAAAATTATTCTCTTCAATAATGGGTCGATTATAAAATCGTGCGAATGCGCTTGATTAAGTAGTCAGTCGAATTGTATCATATGATATACCTTTTCTGACTCCAGCTGAAGTGGACGCACGGAGCGTACTGTGTGCTGTGAATTGATTAGTATTCAACCAGTTCTTTTTAAAATTATTTTTAACCATCTACTTATCGTTTGGGAAGTGGCCCCGTAATAAGGTTTTCTAAATGTAATAATGGAATAGAAAAGTGAGAGTATGTTTTTCTCTTATTTTTGCTCTTTTTTCTAAATACTTCAAGAGAGCTCTTGCTGGGTAAATCCATCTATCTAGATTGTAAAAAGGCAATACAAGAAGGGATTGGATTCTGCCGATTCGTGAAGACTTCAACCTACTTGCTACTTCAATTTCAATCTTTTTGTCGAACTTAACTATGTCTTTAATATCAATAAGTCTAAAGTCTGTACCATCTGTCCGTCGCAAGTGCTACAAGTGTTACTAATTTGTAGCTTAATTCTTCTAAGGAAGCCTCATCTGGCAAGGTCTTTAAATATTTAAAACCACCGCCAGGTTCAATGTATGACTATCCTTTGGTTAGGAGGTCTTAAGCTGTGGACCCCTTCGAAAAATCTGCTTATTCTAAAATCTGATGTAAACTTCGGTTATAAAATTTGCAAGCGCTCGATAAGAATTTAGACTCCCAAAGGAAGCTCCTTTCTTGAACTGCACAGTAAGAAAATCTAGAACCCCTGAAACAGAGGCTGTAAATGAATCTAAACCTTTATTTCTCCTAAAAAACCACCATTGTTTTAGACCAATCTCATACTGATTAATTGTACTGATGGTATTGTACTCTGGTACTTGCGAGATTAAAAATCGATATTTGACGCACGAAGGGAACTACGTGATCGACTCGGCACACATACGAAGACTGGAGAAGATCAGGAATGCAGGTCCCGAAGGGAGAGCAGTAGGATTGTTTGTTTTGCTTTAAAATTGTGTGAGACTCAACGCATAGCGGAGATACTACCTATTCAACTTATTTACGAAACGAGGCCGAAATATAATAGTACATATCTTGAAAGTAGTTTTGTGTGTATGTTAAAAATCATGATATTTGGTATGCAATTGATATGGGTAGATTTCTGTTTATAAAAAGCAAAAAATAGGAAAAAAGATTATTATTTATTTTTTAATAACGTTCTTTCATTTGCACGAGTGTATATGAAATCGTTCCAAGCATCATTACATTATTTCTCATATTTATTATAGAGTCGCTTCAAGTACGTTTTATTAAAATATCAAATTATAGTATATCTGACTTAAGTTTTTGACATCTTGCTTGTCATTTACAACATTTTTATCTTTTTTTATGTGGATCATTTCTTTGATGACTAATTTATGATAATTTCTGTCAGTATCTAAAATATGGGTGTTTTTAAAATCAAATTCATTCTTAGATGTTTGTTCATGTTTAAGTAAGGATGTCGATGAGTTTTTAGTATACTTGTGTCCATTCACTCTATTTTCAATATATTGTGTCGTCATGCCAATGTATTCCTTAGGACAGTTTAGGCATGGAACTGCATATATTACGTTAGATCTTTTTTGGTGCGAACTTTGTTTTTTAATTTCGTATAAAGTGAATTGCATACTTGCTTCCGATCTATCCTTAACACAAACAGGTACATGTCGGTACCCTGATGCGACTAGTAGAGACGAAACATGTACCTCTGCCGTATCACTGTTGCGGGGAGGGTAAGTTTTGCCTTTCTTCTCGGAATGGTGGTACAGGTAGGCCATCATCTCGATGGTGGTGGAACAGGATGAATTGTGTTCTGTAGCAATTTATTCAAACTGTGCAACATTTAACACGGAAAGGAAGGATATGATGGAACGAAGTTTGCATTTACTGTTCCCATTTTACTTCATCTATACACAGAGTTGCATATAGTTGTACATTTGCTGAATGTGATTCCAGCACTACAAAACACTCACACGGAGGGATCCGTGAAAGCTTCATAAACATATATTTATATATATATATATATATATATATATATATATATATATATATATATATATATATATATATATATAGGTCGTGGCTCCAGTAACAAGTTATCGTTTTTATTAATAGAGGGCGTTTTGTAAGGTTATAAACATTATAGACACTGGCTGGAAAATTTCAATAAAACATAACAGATACTGTTACTTGACTTGTCAAAATTTGACATACCGCAAGTATTGCCTTTAAACCTTACGTCACAGTCAATCAATATAGATTCAGCTTCATTTTAACGTCATATAAGGATCGTAGAGCACAAAGAAAAACTGGTTTATGAAACGTAAAAAAAAAAACGCAAATTCAACTATCAACTTCAAATCTTGCATTTATGAAAGGAGGAACAAAAATATTAGAAGTCGCCCCAAATGAGGAAATTTCCGAAAACTTAAAAAGAAAAACTGGCATTCCTAACCACAATTATCCTACGTGAAATCCCTTATATTCAGATAACGCATCTGCCCACATGGACGATAACTGCGTTCTCAATCGATAATATTTATTACGCGTTATATCAAATAAAGTACTCACAATTTGAAGTTGTAGACTTAAATCACTCAAAGTAAGTAGAACTAAGATCCGGAACAATGAAAATGCTGTTAAATACAAGACAAATTATTGTTACTTCGAAAATAGTTAGAAGATGAAAAGAAACAAGTTTATGGCTAACACTTCAAAGATCCGCATCTTCTAAAATCACAAAGCTCATCGATTATAATTTGTGGAACACTGAATAAGACTATTCAATCATAGCGACCAGATAGGTGAAATCACGTCTACGAAAAGTTAAAGAACGGTACGTCAGCTGCAATCTCATACAGACCGTTAGTATTGAAGGAAGTAGCTTAGTGTTGTGGGTAAGTATTAGTCGAAGGACACTCAACGAGACTCGTGGAAGTGATTGAACTGATAGCTGGTAATTTTTAAATCAAAAAATTATGTTTTGCTATATGTTGATCATTTGAATACGGAAGATGGGTAGTAATACTCGACACAACATAGATTGATTGCTTGATTTGATGGTTGAAGGAGCGCCTGGGACTAAGATCATTTGGCGCCTTCTATAGCTGGGGTGATACTAAATTTTATCATAAAGCCAATTTGCTGTAAGACATTTAAAATATGGTTGGCTTCTTTCAGTTCAAAAGACATTCCTGTGGTAAAATTGTAGGTTTTATATTAAGAAAGCAATCGTAAGGTAAGTCAGTTTAGAATGACCGATAGCAAGTCTGGTCCATACAACATTATCCTTTCTGAAAAGTTGGAGAAATTGGTGAGAATACGGAAAATTATGTTTAATAGCTTGTTAGAATCATCATGAGATTTCTAAAGGTTTTGCAAGCAAGCATAGATGATCAGTTTAACAAGCCTAGAGTACCACGTTTTTAAAGAAGAATAATTTGCTTTCCGCTTATAATATGTAATTGTACTGCAGTTTTTGTATCTGTATAGAAACTATATAATAAAATTTATAACTTCAATGTATACCCAACAAAAGCAAAAAATTATCAACGTAACTGCGCCTCATAGTAATTACTAGAAAACCTTTGTAAGGCAATCTCTACTCCCACCAAAAAGTAATATTCTCAGTAGATTAATTACAAGCGCCGATTTAATTTATTCCCATAAAAATAACTTCACATAGACAACCCACGACTTTATTGTCTCATTTAATAATGGTAGACGTGCAGATAAAGTGTTTCCTTCGTTGCATAGCATAATTTGCAGAGTTATTTTAATTAAATTTTAACGGTTTCTGTTTTTTTTCTTCGAATTTTAATGAATAAAAACAAATAAATAGAGAATACGAGTAAAAGTCTTTAAATTTTAACCTAATTTAACATTTAAAAAAACAATATTTGCAAGTTTTTCTGGTTTGTAATATGTTATAGTACATGAAAAAAGTGAACCCTAAAATTTACCCTAAAAAATGCATATCCTGTAAATCTCAAAAACGATTAGGAGTTACATTTCTGCAATTAAATGAGGGGGGGGTGCTATTAAAAAAACCAACTAGACCTATAACTGGATGCCAAGTTCAAGGTCAAATTCTCACTAGAAAATGACCAGGGAACAACTTTTGTATTTAACAATTTTTCTCACAACCCACAGTCGCTACGGGGAGGTTGAGCTTAGATTTTGAGGTCCAGTAGGTAATTTGATGTTATTTCCAATATTGATTCGATTTTTCCAAATTACCTAGCTTAAAAATGAGTATTCAACCAGTTACAGCCAATTTTATAGAAAATAATATATTTTTCGCGTGTTTTCACAGCTATGCTTAAACTTTTATTGAATTATTTACAACAACTAATAATTCCAAATATACCCAGTTTTTTAAAAGTAGAATTAATCCTATGGTCCTTATATTACTGCTATTAGTCATTGGTACGTACCACGCGTGGCGTGAGAACTTAACGCGTACGAAAATGTATATTAAAATGTTCTTTAGTGTAATTTAATAGAAATATTTTCGAACATTTTATAAAGGGTTTTCCAATAAGAGGTGTTATTTTGAAAAGCCCGCTATTTCGGTAGATGTCACTTTTGAAGCTGTAAGTTTTTGACGTTTGACAAGTAGAAACTACGCCATAAATAAAGATGGAACGATACACGCTTCAACAACGCATTGAAATTATTAAAATTCACTATAAAAATGGTGAAAATTTGGCAGAGACGGTTCGTAAAACTCGAACATTTTGGGTGAAGCACCTTGTCGGAGCGCAATAAAGAAATTGGTGAAAAAATTCGAGCTGTTGGGACAAGTTAGTTATGTGAAGAAGAAAACCCGTGCACGTCGCTCAAGAACAGCCGAGAATATTGCTGCTGTAGCCGAAAGTGTTGAAGAAAACCCAGGTTTGTCCATTCCTCGTCGTTCTTTGGAATTAGGGATTCCACAAACGTCATTACACCGTATTTTGCATAAAGATTTGGGTCTTAAGGCTTATAAAGTTCAGTTAACGCAAGAACTCAAGCCGGCCGATCATCAACAACGTCGTGCCTTTGCTGATTGGGTTCTTGAAATGCATGAAAATGATCCGGAATTCCATCGAAAAATCATCTTCAGTGATGAGGCCCATTTCCACCTCGGTGGCTTCGTGAACAAACAAAATTGTAGCATCTGGGGCTCGGAAAACCCAAGAGTTATTGTTGAAAAGCCTCTCTATCCTGAACGTGTGACTGTTTGGTGCGGTTTATGGTCCGGCGGGGTCATTGGACCTTACTTTTTCGAAAATGAGGCTGGAGCAACAGTTACGGTGAATGGATTGCGCTATCGAGAGATGATTAATGATTTTTTATGGCCGGAATTGGATGGTATTTATCTGGACCACGTTTACTTTCAACAAGACGGCGCTACGTGCCACACAAGCAACGAAACCATTGATCTTTTACGGGAAAAGTTTCCGGGCCGTGTTATCTCTCGAAGAGGTGATCAGAATTGGCCACCGAGATCTTGTGATGTGACACCTTGCGATTTCTTCCTTTGGGGCCACGTGAAAGACAAGGTCTACGCCAACAGCCCAGCGTCGATTCAAGACCTCAAAGATGGAATTCGTGAGGCTATCGAGGACATAGGGCAGCCACTTTGCGATTTGGTAATGGAAAATTTCATGAAAAGGATATGGTCCTGTAGGCATGGTCGTGGTGGTCATTTGGCTGATGTTATTTTCCATCATTAACGGCATACCTTCCTCTTTATAATGTAATAAATATCCGATCATTTATCTTAAAAAATGGCATTTTTCTTTGAATATCAAAATAACACCTCTTATTGGAAAACCCTTTACAACAAATAGTTCAATAGTTTTATAGACCTATATCTAATATGAAATTAGTGATCAAAGTTATAATTGAATTAAAAGTGGAAATGAAGAATCAATTGTATACCAATATTTATATTGTATTTCATTTCATTTATTTTAGCTCTATAATGTAAAATTGCATATGTTTAATGAATGAATAAAAGGTCCTTGATCATCGATGCCTATACCTTGTTAGGCTCTTTATATCTCATTATGGCTGCAGGTCATTTAGGACCGATCGCTTTGGCGAATCCAAGCAGCGTCGTTAATTAAACTTGCCTAACGGCTTCCGGTGCCAAATTGTATCTTTGAAATATCTCTGCCTCAGTCCATTGAGTGCTGGACACTCTTTGTCTTGTCAACAGTTTCATATACACAAAGGGTCATTTACGACACCAATCTTATGAAGATAGCCCCTCAGGTGACCATGTCCTGTCAACAGTGATATCACAATTAGCAGTTCTTTCCTTCCTGAGGAGAAAAGCTGCTTAGTAAGCTATGTTCCTTGGCACACCTCATTTCGGGAACCTCACTCCACGATTTAATTAATTTATTTTTCAGCAATAATTTTAATTCCCTTTAACCAACGGTAATTAGAACAGATAGTACTGGTTTGGGTACATATGGTTTAACCCCATCTTTACCTCCTCATTACCATGTATATCCGAATAACCTGGGACCCACACGAGTTTGATTGTGCAGCCGTTTCTTGTCAAACTATTCAGTACATCCATGCATTCAGATACCAGTCACGAAGTTACGACACTAGACTTCAGAAATAATATCATAGCCCTTCAGTCTGTGCATATGTTCATTACGTTATTTCTGTTTATGTCCGTCTCACAGAGCTACACTGCAGAATACCATGAATTTCTGCTGTGAAAATCATCGCACATTGTCCGGAAGAGTAGTACTTTTTGTTTCTTCTACTCCTTACGAAGACTCCGGTTCCAGCTCTTTCATCTTGTCGAGATCCACCTGTACTTGACAAAACTATCTCAGGAGAATGGTTGTGTTTCAAAACCTCTACCATATAATCTGTTTGCGGGTGATACCTCAATAGCTGCCTGTTCAGTTTGAAAATGCCCTAGGTAATTGAGACGATAAACAGCTTTCAGGGACTCGTTCTCTATGTATAAGTAAGTTCACTAGGACCTGCAGGGCCCTATGGAGGGTAGTTCTCATCTTTCTCATTATTCTCACACAAGTTGTACTTTGAAGTTTGTTAAGTGGAAGACGACGTTTATACTTTATTGTACGAGGCCATCATATAATAGCGACACACGTGACCACGGAGGGGACCACTATAGTATATATCCAAAATAGCACTTTCGTTGTCAATCCCCTTATACATCCAAAGGCTCGTTTACAGGCCCAGAAAGTACATATGTCCTTCTTGTTTCGAGCATCAATATGATTATCTAGCTCAGTCGTGAGTCTAGAATTACCTCTCGGTATTTAACGGTTCTTTTATATTAAAAAATCCTTTCCGTCACAGTAAGTATCCCCTTTTTTGTAAATAATACCACTTGAGGTCCTTTGGGATTAATTCCTAGCCCCTCTCTATGGTATCATCGCTCCGCGATCCCGAGAGGCCTCATCATTGGTCCCTCCAGACCACGTATACCGCAACCATGACACAAAATCACCAGGTCATCGAGATAGACCTGGGTATACAAACTAGTTTCGTTTACTTCACTAAGCAGGCTGTCCACTACAACTCTCCACAACAAAGGTGATAGAACTCCTCCCTGTGAACAGCCCATGTTTGACAGTCCTTTAACAGTTATATTGGCATATATTAGTTTTTGAGTTAACATTGCTCTAATCCAAACGCCCCTTCAATATCGATTAAGGTCCTAAGGCGGATCGACCATTCGACACTGCGTTTTCGTCTAGTATGGTTTGTGTTTTTACAAAAGTATTAGAATGGAGAGTACAAAAAGATATGAAAGATAAACCCGCCATTCTAAAAGTGTACAATTTAAATGCGCAATTTTTAAAATTGCTTTATAAGGTATAGATAGATAATTCAATAACAATTATACATCGCTTTAAAAAAAGCGCAAAAAACACTTTTACGATAAAATCAGCTGCAACTTGCTAAATAATCATTTTTAAGCTTAAAAACCTAGAAAAATTTAATCAGAATGGGTAGAAAAAAATATGTTGAAAATACCACGTTACCTTGTGGATCTCAAAATGAATCCCCCCCCCCCTCTCGGTATCGGACTATCGTTTTCGAGCTATTTAGAGATTTCACTGATTTTTGTGCACCATATTGTGGTCCCTATCTTCAAATTATTTGACTGAGACTAATACTTCCTAATATAGATTTAAGGCTATAAATTTTGATATTAATTTATTTTTCGATTTTTCAAAATCTGTTCTTTTAGATCCGCCACTTTGAATCCATAATCTTGAAGTTTGAAAAATCCGTTGTTCAATTTAGGATCGGCAGTATTAAAAACCCCTTCTTCTTCTTCTTTAGGTGCCATGTCCGTATTCAGACGTTGGTGGTCATTATGTTTACAATTTCCTGAAATCTTTCTCTATCGGCTGCAGCGCGAAATAGTTCATCCACCGTGCAATCACACCACTGCCTGATGTTACGTAGCCATGAATGCTTCTTTCGGCCTATCCATCTTTTTCCTTCCACTTTTCCTTGTATTATAAGGCGAAGTAGATGGTATTTAGGTCCTCTAATTATGTGGCAGAAGTATTCTGTTTTCCGCCTCTTTATAATGTTCAAGAGCAGTCGATCTGTATCCATTATTTTGAGAACATCCTTACTGGAAGTGTGCGAAACCCATGATATCTTTAGGATTCGACGATAGCACCACAATTCGAAAGCTTCCAGTTTGTTTAGCGTATTGGTTTTTAGTGTCCATGTCTCGCAACCGTATAACAGAATAGACCATACATAGCATCTCAGTACCCTCTTACGAATATGCATTGACAGGTTCCTGTTGCATAGAACTGGTTTCCATGTCATAAAGGTCTTACGCGATATTTCGATCCCAGCTATTATCTCTTCATCTGAGTCCCCATTCACATTCAACCAACTGCCAAGGTATCTGAAATGGTTTACGCGCTCTATCCTCTCTTCATCGAGCCAAAGTTGACATTTATCTACATTAATCTTTCCAACAGGCATCCACTTTGTTTTTGAGATGTTAATTTTAAGGCCTCTTCGGCAGCTCGCCTCACTGACTAGATTTACTAATGTTTGGAGATCCTCGATGCTTTCTGCAAGAATGGCCGTATCATCAGCAAATCTAATATTGTTGATTACTTCTCCACCCAGTCTTACTCCCTCTTTTCTGTCATCCAAAGCCTCCCTAAAAAATTCTTCAGAGTATACATTAAAAATACAGGGTGACAAAACGCAATCCTGTCTTACTCCACGTTTGATGGGTAGGCTTTGAGTACGACTGTTTTCAATTTGGATAGAGGCTACTTGATTGTAATACAGATGTTTTAGCAGTCTTATGTCGTAGTGGTCTAGACCTGCTGCTTGTAGACATTCGAAAAGTGTATCGTGTTGTACTCGGTCGAATGCCTTTTCAAAGTCGATGAAACAAACACAGATGTTCTTTCGGAATTCACAACTTTTTTGTAGGAGAACGCGCATACAAAATAGTGCCTCTCTGGTTCCTAGACCATTTCTAAATCCAAATTGCTCATCACTCACTCTACTTTCGCATAGAAGATTCTGCAGAATTCGTAAAAGTATCTTAAGTGTGTGGCTCATTAAACTAATCAGTCTAAAGTCGCTGCATTCGGTGGGTCTACTTTTCTTTGGTAGTGTGATAAACAGCGATTCTAACCAATCATCTGGTATTATTCCTTCGTTGTAAATTTTATTAAAGAAAATGGTTAAGTAGGAAATACTTTCCTCATCCAGAAGTTTAAGCAGCTCAGCAGGGATTTGATCTGGTCCAGGTGCCTTATTACTTTGGCTTGCTGTATTGCTTTTCTGACTTCTGATTTCAATATACTGGGGCCCCTGTTTATCTCACTGCCGCATATAGTATGTGTATGTGCAGCGTTTTCTCGAGTAGCATCGTCAAAAAGGTCACTGATGTATCTCTCCCATTCTCTGCACTGTTGTTCGTGATTACAGATTTTTCCGTCGTTGTCTTTGAGTAAATGAGCATTTTTTGGTTGTCTAATTCCGGAGGTATATTTAAGTTTCCTGTGGAGATTGAAATTGTCGTGTTTTTTTTTTGGAGGTTCTCTATTTCTTTACAGGAATTTTCGAGCCAAAGTTCTTTGGCTTGCTTAATTTTTCTTTTTATGAGTTTATTGACTTGACACTGTTTTATATTTCCGTCGTACCTCCATCAGGTCAAGAATTTCCTGTGTCATCCACTCATTTTTTGCCTTTCTTTTAGGTGTTTTCAGAGACTCTTTCACTTCTTTTAAAATCGAGTTTTGTATATCGTACCAGCATTCGTTAATGGTTCTGTTTTCGTTTGGTATTTTCGATATTTTGTGTATATTGTTATTTATTTGCTGCGATATGTGTTCACGTGTTTGAGGATATCTGAGGGGCTCGAGGCATATCCTGTTTCGTTTAGATGGCTTTGTTAATTTCTTTAATTTAATTTGTATTTTGAAGCAGAGTAAAAACCCCTAACTACATTTAATTAAATCATTCGAAGGGTTTGCAGTCCATATGCGAAAATTGAAAAACGGAAAGAAAATCAGCCATCTGAACCGAACTTAGAAATGTACTGTGGACATTTCAAGTAAACATTCGTTTAGATACAAAAACCATTCACGTCTCTAGACAGATTTGCAAACATTAAATCCGGAATGCCTTGCTCTGCGGTATTTTGCGAGAAAATATACTTGAAGGGGTAAACAATCCCTAATTGAAATTTATCGTTTCTTAGCGAATAGTACATTTAATTTAGGCATTAAACGGCATAAAAGTAATAGTTTAAGACCCAATGGACTTATTTATTTTCAAAAACCTTTATTTGTTAATCTATGAGGTAAAAGCCACCCTAAAAGTTTACCCACAACAGCGTATTTTTTTATCTCCCGCGGACTAATAATCCCTAATTATTGAAACAAAAGCCAAATAAGTTATCGTATTATGGCGTTATCAGGAGTGAAATTTTCACCCTTGAGGATTTCCAGCCTAAATTATTTCTAACGTAGACATTATTACTTTTGAAATTAGGCCATTTAAAAAATTGATATTTTTTGAGCTACTCTAAGTAATTGTCGTCATAGAAAACTCTTCTGAAAATATATATTTTCGGTACGATTACAAAAAATAAAATTCCATATCCAAGAGTCGTAGAAAATAAATTTGTTTTTGTTATTTTTCCCCTTTGGATATATGTCGTGATAAACTATTTTAGATATACTTTTATCCGAGACCGAGCAATTTTTTTTCGAAACGGACGAAAGAAAAGCCTAAAATATTTATCAATGCCCGAAAAACTTGGAAACTCTTACTACCGTTAAATAAAGTATTTTTTCACTTTAAAACGCCAATTTATCATACGAAAAAATACTTGAAATATCCAGATCTTCCCCACATTCGTGTCGTCTGTCAAAGGATGATAAATATGCCCATATATTCCAGCCAGACTCTGGATTCTTTATCCAAATTACATTTATCAGGCAAGTGTTTGAATAAAATTCGCCTGCGGAAACCCGATTTAACCAATTTCGTCGTGCGATTGGCTCAGGATTTGGCCCGCCAATATTTTTAACTCGAAATTTAAATCCTATTGAAATGCCGATCTAAATTTATATAAGTTAGAATAAGGCCAGATCTATTCAAGATATAGATCAGAGCTCACAATTACCTTATTTTTAACGAATAACGTTATATTTTCTAAAGCATATAATACCATTATTGTTAACAATTAAAGGAAAATTTCTTCAAAAAAATTCTACCGCGGCTTCAAACAATGGCACTTACAAGCAAAAATATATTACCAAATGTTTTCTTATGTTACAACTACTTTAATAATTGCAAATTTATTTAACACCTTTTTGACTACCTTCTACCTTCAGGTAGAGAAAAAGGAAAGAATATACAGAAACAAATTATTTCCTGCAAATACAACTCTGGTACTCTCTCCATACGGGTTTCAACCACTTGATGATTTCGTCAGTGGAGCTGTATCGAACCGAGAGCAACATTCGTAGGAAAGAACTGCTATATAAAATATAAATTTCGAGGCATGTCGGCAAGACATTATCAAAATTTATATTTTATACAGCAGTTTTTTTCTGCGAATGTTGCTCTCGGTTCGATACAGCTCCATTAGCGAGACCGTATAGAGAGGACCAGAGTCGTATTTGCAGGAAATAAACTGTTCCTAAATATTCTTTCCTTTTTCTCTACCTGAAAGGACAATAACATATACGCAACTGTTGAAATACGGCAAATATAGATTTCATTTATTTCTTACTGAAATTTTGATTTTAAAAAGTTGATTAATTCCAGATGAAATAGTTTTTAATGTTTCATTTCTTTTTGCCTTAGTTAAGTGTGTCTTGCTATTGTTTGCAAGTATTTTGTATAGTTTAAATTTGGCATAGGCTTTAAAAGAGTTCTAAGTAAACAAGTAAATTTCCTATTATTTAAGTATCTGCAATATAAAGCACTTTTGTGTACTATTTTTCGGTGTCAGTTTAGCTTTTCGAAAAAAATAGGTGACTTTATTCTTTTCAGTTTCAGTTCTTTTTTAAAATGGGTAACATTAATAATAATGTTGCATGATTTTATGAGGGTCGTTTAAAGGAAAGGCAAAATTATAAGAATTCTCGTTGAACTAAGGTAAAAAAGGCAATGGTTCTAAAAGAAACATAGAAGCGACATAAATTTCGATAACCAACAAATTGTTTTCCTTATTTTCAGCTGTTAATATTTTTGCAGTAACCTCACCGTGGACATATCGTTCGCCCTCTGTTCTTCATTTCTTATATTTATTTATTTTATTTTAATGGAAAATCCTTTTACAATCTTCTTCTTTTTCTTCAAGTGCCTTCTCCATTGCGGAGGTTGGCAATCATAATAGCTATTTTAATTTTTGAAGCAATTGCTCTAAATAGTTGTTTTGAACTGCATCCAAACCATTCCCTTAGGTTTTTTAGCCATGAAATTCGTCGTCGTCCCACGCCTCTTCTGCCACTTATTTTATCCTGGATTATGAGCCGTAAGATGTTGTACTTTTCTCCTCGCATAATGTGTCTGAAATATTGTAGTTTTCTTTGTTTTACTGTTATCTCGACTTCCTTTTCTTTCCCCATTCTTCTCAACACTTCGGCGTTCGTAACTCGATCCACCCACGAAATCCTCTGAATTCTTCTATTGGTCCACATTTCAAAAGAGTTAAGTCTTTTAATTGCCTCTCGATTCAGTGTCCATGCTTCCATTCCATAATATAGAAAACACTATATACGTAATATTTAGTCAGTCGTATTTTCAGGGCTAACATTAGATATTTGCTGCAGATAACCTTTTTCATTCTAATAAAGTTGGCACGTGCTTTCTCGACTCTGGTTTTTATTTCGACGGTATAGTCATTATTTTCTGTTATTAGGGTTCCCAAATAAGTGTGCTTCTTAACTCTTTCTATGTGCTGGCATTCTACCATTAGGGTTTCATTATTATTGGTGTTGTTTTTACTAATTATCACGAACTTGGTCTTTTTTGTGTTAAGAGAGTCCATATTCTCCACTAACTTTTAATATTTTATTCATTATCTTTTCTAGGTCTTTCAAACTATCACCTATTATTACGGTGTCATCTGCATACCTAATATTGTTGATTAAAACTCCGTTTACTTTTATCCCTGTTGTTTCAGATTCAAGACTTTCCAATATGACCTCTTCAGAATAAGCGTTAAACAGTAAAGGTGACAATATAGACCCTTGTCTGACTCCCCTTTGTATTTCCACATCTCCGGATATTTCCTGTCCAAATATTACTGCCGCTCGCTGATTGTAATACAGATTTGATATCAACCTTAAATCCCTTTCATCCAAATTTTTGCTTCTGAGAATCTATCAGTTTGTCATGTTTGACCCTATCAAAAGCTTTGTTGTAATCTATGAAGCAGACATGGAAGTCCTGATTGATATCTAGGCATCTTTGAGTAAGCACATTAAAAGCAAATAATGCTTCTCTTGTACCCACCCTGTTCCGGAACCCAAACTGTGTGTCACTAATATCGAGCTCCAATTTGGAATGTATTCTAGCTTGTACAATTTTTAAAAGGGTTTTTAAAGTATGTGACATGAGACTGATTGTTCGATAGTCACTGCATTCTTTTGAATTTGCTTGCTTTAAATAATTTATTTAAGAATTAAAATATTCGTTTAACGAACAAAATTTGCAGTCAGTTAAATAAATGCAAAAATGGCACTGTTAGACACTCCATCTTTTGAATAATTCTTCCTTGGATAACTTTCATATTGTTGCTGGGTTCTTCATTTTTCTTTACTATATTCTTTGCTATCGTTTTGCTTTCCTCTAGTTTACTAGCAAGACTTGCTAGTTCTGTCTTCTTATCTTGTTCTGTAGAAGCCTGTTGTTGTTTGAACCGATGTACCAGCTCTTCAGAAACTTGAATCTCTTTTGCCATTTCTCCTATTCGGCGTACTGCTTAGCTCCTGTGTTTTGACGAGGGAGTCTACCAGAATGACGTCTGCTGTTCTTCTATTTATAACTGTATCTTGTATGCGTCTTCTCTTGTCTGAGCCAACTCTCGGAACAAAGACAAGTGTTCAGAGCTTTGCTCGTTTTGAGGAACTCTCTTAATTTCTCGAAACATCTTTAGTGTAGGTAGATATTGTCGCTACGGCTACATAACCATTGTTAATCTTATAAAATATTTGATACTGTAGATTGAAGTCATGCGATGCCTTTTGTCTATATATTGTATTCAATACAGCTTCAAATTGGATTGCAGCTTCATTACAATATCCTATTGATGGCTAATCTAAATAGAGGATCAAACGCGAGTTACTATTACTTACTGTTTTCATTATAAATAACTTATTGTAAAATATAAGAAACAATAAACACCAACATCATTTTGTTACGTATATTTTATTGTATTTAAAACAATGAGTGAACAAACGAAATATCTTAAAATTTTAATAAGATCTGTAAAAAATTGGTTTAGATGATATTGTCAATTTAAGTAAAGCCCACCATCATTAACAATAGGTGATAATTAAAATAAATTCTGGTAAAAATCAAAATTTATTAATAAATAAAAATATATTCCGAGCAACTTCTTTGTGTAAATGTCTTTCCACTGGTTTCTTGGATGTAATAATTAGAAGTGTAGTCACTAAGTAAGCTTACCCTTTTATTCCACAACCCACGGCAAGATAATGATTCTAACCTACGCACACTCAGGTAATTTTTTAAGGATTTTAATTTAGTACTCCACAAAGCCTAAAAAAGCCTATCAAATTTGTTTATCTCTTTCACAAATTTTTTTCTTCCTTATACAGCTCTACCGGTGCAAAGGAAACGTGTTGATATTTTCAAACAAAGCCCTATAAAATTTAGATAATACGGGTAATACCTCCATTGTGTAAAAGTGCCGGGGAATATTAAACTTTATTATTTTGTTCCAGTGTTCCGCACGGAACGTTCGGATTAACTAATTTTATGAAACTTTGTTACATTGCAGATATATTATCTGAGTTGTGCAGTCCTTACGTTACATTAAACACACACATTATAAAAAGTTTATTCGTAACATTAATATTAAACTTAACGGACAAAATTGCTTATTGCATTATAAGAAATTTAAAGCAAACTGAAAAATATTTATTTTAAATTTAGTTTAAAATCAGTTTTTACTGAAAAAATTAAACTCGTGAACAACATAATCGACCATTTGTAAATTAAAGTAACCAATAAGGAATGTCTGAAATACTAATACCAAATGTTTCCTTAAATCAAAGGCTTTCTACTAGTTCTCCAAGATAAGGTCATAATAAAGATAAACTATCTGAAACAGATAATCAGAGTCTTCGATCTGGAACGAACAATATCAATATGGATGTCGAACATACCAGGACGATTTCAAGTATTTGCCGTATCGGAGTATAAGGAGAAACACGATTCAATCGTCCAGATCATCCATCAAGAAAAGAAGATCCCCTATTACAGAGACCTGGAGGTCCAAATACGCAGACAGGAGAGAATTAGCAGCTTCTGGATATTCTCCATAATTCTCTTAGCAACCGTCGTAGAACCGGAAAAATTTTGCTTAATATCAAGGGAGCGGATCTTAGCCTACCCTGTATTAGGACATGTAAAAGGCAGTACTACTTGGGACCGGCGAAACTGTTCCAAAGTTTATGGGAAATGCCTAAAACCATAACATCTCCTAGGGCCCTACAACATGGAAATGGTCCCCGACAGAGCTCCTCTTTATCATATCTAAGTATATATCTAAATATATATGTATATATGTATATATGTATATATATATATATATATATATATATATATATATATATATATATATATATATCCTTTTTCTTTATTTTGTCTTTTCTTGGGTTTAGGTTCTATATTTAATAAATACACAAAACGATTGACGTTTCGCCCTTTATTGAAGGCATTTTCAAAATTCTTTCCTCCTAAAAATATATAATTAAAATACATCACATAAAAAACATATTTACAATTTCGAAAAACAAATAAGACACTTAAAAACAGTAGTCAAAACTTTAAAATTTTTTAAAAATATTTAATTTTACCGGTACACACCTTGACATTTTGCTGTTCTGTTACTAAATAAAATTTAAATTTTACATCGTTTACTGAGGATACGTGGAATGCGAATGTGTTTTATTTTTTTAATATTTTTTATATTTTACAATGCAAAAAAAAAACAAATAAGGTATATGTTTGGTTTTATGTTTAAGAGGATATTCCATTTTTGATTCTTATTTGACCGGATCGAATACTTAATACTTTTGTTTAAATTAGGCTTGCGTAAATGTGGCTCAAATTTCCCATATCTGTTCTATCGTTAACAGCGTTTTTATCTTTTTTAATTTCAATCATTTCCTTTATGTGTAATTTTTGGTAATTCATATCTTTGTTTTTTATAATGGTACTGTTATAATCAAAAGTGTGTTTTTCGTCCTGTGTGTGTTTATTTAACGCTGTTGAGGCGTTTTTTGTTTATTTATGGCCATTTAATCTGTTCTTTTTTAATTGGCTCGTCATGCCTATATATTTTTTGGGATAATTTGTCCAAGGGATCGAATATATTATATTTGATTTATTCATTAGAGGAGGTATACTTTTTAAATTTGTGAACAATGTATTTAATTTATTATGTGACCTGTGGCATACGATAATATCAGGCTTTTTTAAAATTTATTTTATTTTTTTTTGACAGCTCACTAGTGTACGGTAATGCCACATATTTGTTTTTTTATGCATTGTAAAATATAAAAAATATTAAAAAAATAAAACACATTCGCATTCCACGTATCCTCAGTAAGCGATGTAAAATTTAAATTTTATTTAGTAACAGAACAGCAAAATGTCAAGGTGTGTACCGGTAAAATTAAATATTTTTAAAAAATTTTAAAGTTTTGACTACTGTTTTTAAGTGTCTTGTTTGTTTTTCGAAATTGTAAATATGTGTTTTATGTGATGTATTTTAATTATATATTTTGAGGAGGAAAGAATTTTGAAAATGCCTTGAATAAAGGGCGAAACGTCAATCGTTTTGTGTATTTATTAAATATAGAACCTAAACCCAAGAAAAGACAAAATAAAGAAAAAGGATACATATATATATATATATATATATATATATATATATATATATATATATATATATATATATATATATTTAGATATATACTTAGATATGATAAAGAGGAGCTCTGTCGGGGACCATAAAGAAAAAGGATATAGTCTATGGTTCAAGAATCAAGAAAATAAATAAATAAATAAATATATATATATATATATATATATATATATATATATATATATATATATATATACACCTGACCTTATATGCAGTTTTCCTACACATAATTCACCATGTAAGTGCCATTGAAGCCATTAGAAAAAAGTAAAAAACCTTTAATAAATATGAAAAATCTAAGCAATAATTAAAATTGGAAAATATGATTAATCAATAAATAAATAAAGAACGAGATAAAAAGAAGAGAAAAAATACATTGCCCAATATGAAATGAAGATATGAATTAAGAAATACTGAAAAGAATGAATAAAAGTAAGGAGATAATATAATAATACTTAAAAACGAAAATTAAAATATTTTGGTTCTATAAAGTGGGGAGCTTGTTATGAACTCTCAAGACAAGATAATTATTACAGAAGGCAAAATAAAAGGCAGACGAAGAGTTAGAAAGCTCCAGCCAATTATTCCGTGTAGCCGCCAATCTTAATATCATCCAAGTCTATGCACCAGCAACAGATAAAAAATATGACGGCGTAGTTGAAGTATTTTACAATATAACTGAGTAATACATTGAAAAGCCTTAAAAACAGTAAACTAGTTTGTCACGGGAGATTTTAATGCTAAAATAGACCGCTATCGCAAAGGCGATTTGGTTGGAGAATATGATCTGTGTGAAAGTAACAACCATGGTGAGAGATTGAATTTTGCTACTAAGACTAAAACATGTTAATAACAAATACTTAGAGTAAAATTCTTAAAAGGAGACTTTATACTTATAATGGTCCAGAGGATAACAATCTATAAACAATAAGAAATCAAATCGACTGATTTCCAAAAGCTTTAGGGACTCCGTCAAAAAAGGACCTGCCGATATTGCATCGATTATAACCCCGTAGCTGCTAGCACTCATGTCAAACTGAAAAGACTGGAAAGATTTAAATAAAACTAAGAGATTTAAGAGGTCGGATCTAAATACTAAAGGCATATAAGAACCAACGACAATATCAATAATATATGAGAATCCTTACTGCAATAACTGGTAAACGTAATAGACCAAAATAAGACTGGCGAAAAACCAATGATGAATGATTACGGAATACTGAAGAAAGAGAGCAACATAAGAACAATACACACAAATACAAGACAAGAAAAAAAGGAAATAAAACTTAAAATCTGAGAAGCGAAGGAGAGGTGGGTGTCAAAGAGATATAGAGAAATCGAAGAGTTATAGAACAGACACGATTAAATTTCACATGTATTAAAAGTTAGAGAGGTCACTGGATTATTTAAAAAGCAAACACATGATTTGACAGATTCCTGCGGGAAAATTACTCTGGATTACATATGTTCTTGACTTATTTCACGATAATATATCAGACCAACTTCTGGGTAAGAACAATAAAGAATGCTTTTATTTTTAATAAAGAATGCCCTGATATCCTGAAAACCGAAGTATTGTAAGTTATAAATTCTGCAAAAAAGGGAAAAACGACTGGTATCTGCGTAGAACTTATAAAAATGATTTGTGACGAAAACATAACAATTCTCACAAAGCTTTTTACCGCTATATATAATGCCGATGAGATACCAGATGAATAGCTAAAAAGAATTTTCATAACATCACCGAAAAAACACAGGGGAAAGAAATGTGGTGATTTGAGATTAATTAGCCTTATGAGTCATACTCTAAAAGTTTTTTCATGCATTATACGGGGACGCATCAGAAATAAATATGAAGCCAGTCTGGTTTCCAAAATGCCCTCGGAATGCTCTCTTCGCCTTAAAGGTGCTTTAACAAAAATTCCGTGACCAACGCAAAGATGTTTTCTTATGCTTTATTAACCACCAGAAGGCATTTAATAGAATTCTGCACGATACACTAATGAACATATTGAGAAATACCGGTATTGATGGCAAGGATATACGTATTATTGATAACCTCTACTGGCAAAAGAACGATGTGGTACATGGTAATCGAAGAACAACAGAAGAATGTAGGACAAAGCTATATCCTGTCTCCGCTGCTTTTTAATATGTACTTAGATAGAATCAGAGAGAGCATTAAGTCAAATCAACGGTTAAGTGATCAACACCATTCGATACACGGTCGATATAGTCATACTGAACGGTAACTTGCAGGGACTGTAAAATTTAATATATTTTAGCCGTGATCCATACCTAGACGCTGCTCTCCAAATCAATGGGGTAAATATCGAAAGAGTGCTACATTTCAAATACCTTGTGTCTTACCTTACAGAGCAGCTCAATTCACACAAGGAAATAAAATGTAAAATTAAAACAGTTCGTTCAACATTTTCAAAATTAAGAACGCTTCTCTGTAACGATGACATCAATCTTAAGCTGCGTTGAAGAGTAGTAAATTGCTATATTTGGTCTTCTTTGTTGTACGGAGCTGAGAGCTGGACACTGAAAGCTTCTGCAATAAATAGATTGAAAGCCTTTGAAATGTAGTCACACAGACGCAGGCTGCTAATACCTTGGACAGCTTTACAGACGATTCAGGCGGTGTCAGATAGAGTGAATACTACTCGAGAGCTGCTGAGTAAAATTAAATACAGAAAATTTGGGTCCCATATTACGAGGAGATCATTATCGTGTTCTCCAGTTGATTATGGTAGGGATGATAGAAAGACGTTGGTAGAAGACAATGGCTTAGAAAAGCGAAAGGACAAGCATACAGAGCGCAGAACAATTTTTTAGGATGGCCGGAAAGAAACATGATAAAAACTGCTCTGATGATTTCCAACCCCGATTAGAGATAATATCTTAAGAAGACCAAGAATATATTTTTTATGATATTTTGCGAGACAGACTAATGCAAGGTTATTTTAAACTCCCTGACAACATGGACAACAATCAATAAATTCCGTGCAGGGGTGACAAGATCTAGAGCTAATCAGATGAAATGGGGCTTCCCCTGCGATTCGGTCCGGTGCGACTGAGGAGAAAAGCAGACCACAATGCACTTCTTGGAATGTCCTATATGCCCAACCACATGAATAATAGAGGACGCCAAATGCGCTAGACGTAGCAAAATTTCGGAGAAGAAATGTGTAATGCTATGTATTTCTATGTATATGTATATTTTAATTTATTTTTGTTGTATCTATATATTATAATTGTATTTATATAATACGTTGTACGATGCTTCTGGCAGGAATACATAAAAAAAATTGTTGCTTAAAACTTGGATTTCTAATCAACTAATCAAATTAAAATTAAAAGATTATATAATGTATTTTTAATTTTAATATTCCAAAAAGGTATTAATTGGTTTGAAAAATAATTGAATCAATAATTCCAACCTGAAAATAGATTATTTTAATGAATTTCAATTTGCAGGTCCAAATTATTTGCTTTGTCTTTTTTTCTCAAGTTGCAACCAACGTATAAAAAAGAAATTTATAGTTTTTGACCTTTTTCAACCGTATTTTATCACCTAGATTATTTCTACACTTGACAAGACCCAAACGGCCTATTTCTGTTTCCAACATTTTACAACTTTTTGATAGTGCGTCTATTTATTATTATGTTTTTTTCTCTTTTTATTTCAGGAAGAAATTCAGTTCAAGTTTTCCCTGGAGCGACATTACAAGATACAAATTTATTATTTTACAACTGCAAATACAACTTTTTTATTAAGTTTATGGGGCAGCCAAGAACTATTTACACAATAAGTACAACCGGTTTTGAAAGTTTTCATTATTAAAAGTTGTCAGGTAATCTGAGAATTAATTAGAAAAAAGGGTGTGTGGGATACGCATTAGATTAGAGATCCGCAACAATTGTGATGTTATTAGTTTTTTCGTGCAACTTTGCTTCACGTCTGTATTTAAGTTAACTGAAATAGTGTAGCTTTACGACTAGTGTCTGAGTGCAAAAATGTACTGGATAGACTGACAAGGAACATGTGGGTTGTAGGTAACTCTGGTATACATGTAACTGACGATGCAGATCGTTTGACAAAGAGGGAGTTCGCAGCCGAATCATGCGGACCTTCACCATTGGTAAGAGAGAATTAAAACTCTTTCTGGAAAGCAAATTTATCGTAGTCTGGAGAGACACTCTGAAATCAGGTGCACCCAGAAAGATTTAACTGGCTCTAGTATGTAACTTACCAGGACACTTCTCTCTCTAAAGAGGAAAAAAGCTGCGAGTTCTGGTGGGATTGCCTACAGGATATTGACACCTACGAGAACCTCGTACGCAAATAGGTTTAGAGGAGGATAAAACTGTGACGATATCCTTAGAAAGTCTCATTATTGCGTAAAACCGAGTTATTTTGGGAATTGATCACTACCTACAATTAGTATCATTTGTAAAGTTGAAATAGGAAGGAAAAATTTAACATCAAGAAAAATTTTACTTTAATGGTTTTCTTTTCAAAAAGCGGAAACGAGGTTTAGCAAAGTTAACTAAATTGCTAGTTTTTTCGAATAAATCTTCACATGAGAAGGTACCCTAAGTTACATTCCAATTTTAGTTCACGTTTTTTTTTTTTTGAAGATGAAAAAATGCGCTATCCCTCTAAATTTCTCTCGTTTAGATTAGCGCCAAATCCATTATAACATATCGGTAAGTCCCAATATTGGACTTTAAGTAGGTAGATATTTGGATGGCTTGCTACAAGCATACCTTATGTGGTCGATTTTTAGATATTACCACAAATTTACTAATCTATATATGAAGTTCAGTCAGGTTTTTGTTACGGCTCTCCGAATAACTAATTACAGCTGCAGCCAAACCATTCTCTCATATTGCACAGTCAAAATATTCTCTTCAATCAACTCTTCTTTTACACTACATGTTATATCGTAAGTTTTCACGGATGGTGGAATGAATGGTTTGGTTATTCCAAGTTTCAATCCTTTCGTTCAAAAAATCGTTTTCACAACGTTTCGCCAAAATCTCATTTGCCATTTTCAAGTGCGGTTTGTCTCGTTACTCGCTAAGAACTGATGATGTCTGATGAATATCGAGTTTTGTTTAGCTGGCTCGCTGTCTGATTGGACGAGCGGCTTTGCACGCTCCTCCCTCTGCCGAATGATTGATTTTAGTTTCTTGATTTTTTATTAATGTTTTCCATGTTGTTGGAATATGTATAGCATCATCTCGTTTCATACCATCGATTCTGAAAAAGCAAAAAAAATAGCACCAGTACAGAACTACAAAATACGCGTCATAAGAGAGGCCATAGAAATCAAAAAAGGACAGCTGAGTAAATGAGACGATGTTATACATATTCCAACTACATGAAAAATATTAATAAAAAAAAAACAAAAATCAACCAATACACAAGAGACCAGCATACAAGAATCAAATATATCGCAATCGGTAGAGGGGAGGAACCTGCGAAGCCGCTCGTCCAATCAGAAAGCAAGCCAGCTAAACAAAACTCGAAATTCATCAGAGGCCACCATCAGTTCTCAGCGAGTAACGACACGCACTTGAAAATTAAAACCCGGAATAACCATATATATATATATATATATATATATATATATATATATATATATATATATATATATATATATATATATACATATATATATATATATATATATATATATACATATATATATATATATATATATATATATATGAAGTCAAATGCGAACAGTAAAAACAAACTTCTCTCCATCATACCTGAACTAACCTGAACGCGGCTTCGCCGACCTCCCGCCGGATGGCGTATATATGTTTATGCGGCTCTCACGGATTCCTCCGTGTGAGATGCAATAGCAGTGGATATATCCACATTATGCCGTTGTAGTGCTGAAATCACATTCAGCAAACGTACAACTATATGCAGCTCCGCGTATGAATGAAGTCAAATGCAAACAGTAAAAACACACTTCTCTCCATCATATCCCTTCTGTGTTAGAGGTTGCACAGTTAGAATAAATTGTTATAAAACACAATTCATCCGATGGTGGTGGAACCCCTATCTATTTTTTCATCTTCATTTTTCACAAATTTCTTTTTTGTCATTTTGGTGATGTTAAAATTTGCTTCATATTGCCTTTTGTAAAGGACGCAAAATAATTTCAAAAGGCATTTATTGCTCAATGTTGTAGTTTGGGAAAAATGTATCATGCTTGTATATATATATATATATATATATATATATATATATATATATATATATATATATATATATATATATATATATATGTATGTTGAAAACTAATTAAAACTTTTTTTACTTGTGTAGATAACCTTTGTATTAAAGTTGAACTCGAAATAGGAAGATGAATTGAATGTTTTGTGCATGTAAAACCTCCATAATCTGGAAGTAAGTATCTTCTGTCGATTAAATACAGTACTCTCTACATTCGATAACAAGTAAAAAGTTCAGGGCGATCTCTTGTATAAAAAAAAAACATGTAAAATGAATTTAAAAATTAAGATTTCAGTAAGGAATAAATAAATCTATTTGCTGTATTGTTCAGTTAGTTGCCTATATTTATTTTCTTTTTTCCAAATACTTAAAGGAAAGAATGTATGCAAACAGTCTGTTTCGTGCAAATACAACTCTGGTTCTCGCGTACGACCACCTAATGGTCTCGTCAATGGAGCTGTATTAAACCAAAAGTAACATTCGCAGGAAACAATTGTCTATATAAATATAAATTCCGAGACCCAGGATACCAACCTATTGAGTTTTCGATATCAGAATGAAAATTTCACCGGAGTAGTGCGGAAAAGTCGGCAGGTTTAATATATTGCCAACATGCCTCGGAATTTATATTTTATGTAGAAAATCGTTTCCTGCAAATGTTGCTCTTAGTCCGAAACAGGTCCACTGACGAGACCATTAGATGGTCGAAACGCGTAAGAAGAGGGCGCCAAAACCAGAATTGTATTTGCAGGAAATGATCTATTTGCATATATTCTTTCGTTTAACTGCTTTGAAAAAGAGAGAGACACATAGTCAACTATGTTAAATGGATATTCTAGGTAAAATCCCCATAAACAAACACCATTTCGTAGCCTCGATATCACCAATGAAAAATAAATAATCCCAAAAATTTATTTATATCAGGATTCGGCATGATTTGGGATTCAAAGAATACTTAATCCCTTTGGCTTTTAAAGAGAACAATGTTTGTTTTAGGTACATTTGAAATACGAAATTTTCCTCACACTACTCACAAATCTTTATTAAATTGTCGTTAATAATAATACTTAATCTATCGATATCATTAGAATGCCACAAAATTGTCATGCCATCGGCAAATATAGTAAATTTGCTTTCCACGTATATTGCCGCTAAGTTATTTATAAAGGGTTTTCCAATAAGAGGTGTTATTTTGATATTCAAAGAAAAATGTCATTTTTTAAGATAAATGATCGGATATTTATTACATTATAAAGAGGAAGGTATGCCGTTAATGATGGAAAATAACATCAGCCAAATGACCACCACGACCATGCCTACAGGACCATATCCTTTTCATGAAATTTTCCATAACCAAATCGCAAAGTGGCTGCCCTATGTCCTCGATAGCCTCACGAATTCCATCTTTGAGGTCTTGAATCGACGCTGGGCTGTTGGCGTAGACCTTGTCTTTCACGTGGCCCCAAAGGAAGAAATCGCAAGGTGTCACATCGCAAGATCTCGGTGGCCAATTGTGATCACCTCTTCGAGAGATAACACGGCCCGGAAACTTTTCCCGTAAAAGATCAATGGTTTCGTTGCTTGTGTGGCACGTAGCGCCGTCTTGTTGAAAGTAAACGTGGTCCAGATAAATACCATCCAATTCCGGCCATAAAAAATCATTAATCATCTCTCGATAGCGCAATCCATTCACCGTAACTGTTGCTCCAGCCTCATTTTCGAAAAAGTAAGGTCCAATGACCCCGCCGGACCATAAACCGCACCAAACAGTCACACGTTCAGGATAGAGAGGCTTTTCAACAATAACTCTTGGGTTTTGCGAGCCCCAGATGCGACAATTTTGTTTGTTGACGAAGCCACCGAGGTGGAAATGGGCCTCATCACTGAAGATGATTTTTCGATGGAATTCCGGATCATTTTCATGCATTTCAAGAACCCAATCAGCAAAGGCACGACGTTGTTGATGATCGGCCGGCTTGAGTTCTTGCGTTAACTGAACTTTATAAGCCTTAAGACCCAAATCTTTATGCAAAATACGGTGTAATGACGTTTGTGGAATCCCTAATTCCAAAGAACGACGAGGAATGGACAAACCTGGGTTTTCTTCAACACTTTCGGCTACAGCAGCAATATTCTCGGCTGTTCTTGAGCGACGTGCACGGGTTTTCTTCTTCACATAACTAACTTGTCCCAACAGCTCGAATTTTTTCACCAATTTCTTTATTGCGCTCCGACAAGGTGCTTCATGACGACCCAAAAATGTTCGAGTTTTACGAACCGTCTCTGCCAAATTTTCACCATTTTTATAGTGAATTTTAATAATTTCAATGCGTTGTTGAAGCGTGTATCGTTCCATCTTTATTTATGGCGTAGTTTCTACTTGTCAAACGTCAAAAACTTACAGCTTCAAAAGTGACATTTACCGAAATAGCGGGCTTTTCAAAATGACACCTCTTATTGGAAAACCCTTTATATAGCAAATATGGAAGAGAATTTGAAATACTGATCCTTATGGCATCCCCAATTGATTCAAGTTCTCTGGACGATCATCATTAAAACAATATTCCTATTCACACATTGTCGAACACTCTTATGAGACTGCAAAATATCACTATGACAAGCATGAAGGAAAAACTGCATTATCCAATCTAAATTGGGATATACTCAATATTCTGTCTCGGCTGAGGAAAGCCATTATGGGTCTTTTAATGAGTTTTTTCACTAGAAGTAGGAAGCGGGGAAATAAGCCTAAAATTTGTATGTGATTCTCTATCTTCACCCATTTAGACAAGCTGAAAAATGCGATGTATTTGGAAGAGCTGCAACGAGGTTGAAATAATGAAGAACCAATATATACTACCTGACGAAGAGGAAACAACCTCTTCCGTCACCTTGATTTCCAAACTTTAACCTATTACAGTTGCCTGCAAGAATCTATCAATCCTGAAGGACTATATCCATGGCACCAACTAGTACAGGGTGAGTCAACGATTGGATGAAGTAAGTTTGTGCCTTTTCGGTGAAATTTACAAAGAAACTATATTTATTGTTTGATACAGTTTATTTTTACGCAGATTTTAAAAATATTTAGGACTCTACAGGGTGAGCCAAAAAACTAGGACAGCATAAAGTTGTATTTTTTTAAATAGAACACCCTATATACGAATCGTATTTTCGATTTAGATTAAATTTTAAATCTTTTTTATTAAGGGTTTACTATAACAAAACTTTATAGTTTCTGAGATAATTAAGTTTAAAGAAAAAGTCACATTTTCAAGCATCAATTCAATCCTAAATAACGTTTTCAATTTTGTGACAAATATATTCAAATTTGGAATTTAGCAAGGCCAAGAACAAGTTAACATCATTTTTATCTAATATTTGCAATAAAGCTACAGGGTGTTGAACACATCGGCTCAAATTTGAACAAGTTTAAATGAATAAATATCTTTTTTTTTTAAACGGTACACCCTGTATATTTTCATGTTATTAATAGAGTAATAAAAACCTTAAAAGTTTTGTTCAATATATCCTATACCTATTTATAATAGTTTTTGAGATATTTCAGTTTTTCTTATTTTCCATTCTTTTTTACAGAAATAGTCTTCATTATCATAGTAGCCATGGCAAAAACAATGTAAAAGAACATTTTTCTGTGTGTCAAATTTATAACCGCAATGGCTTCTTTTGGTTTTTATGTACTGTAGTTTGGTTTTTTTTGCATTCATCTTATATTGTAAAATGAATTTTCCAAAGAATGAGTTAATAGATATGATTTATACAATAGAAGAGGCTCAAAAAAATTGCCTTCTTGCTTAAAGAATTTACAAAATGAAGTATCATGATCGATGCCAGCCTAATACCCATACTTTTCAATACTTAATGCAAAGATTTGATTCTTCTGGTACTGTTGATTATCCAAAACGTAAAGTGGTCAACAAACCAGTAACTAATGAAGAAAAAGAACTACAAGTATTGTTAAATGTTCAGGCAAATCCTTATATTGGTAGCCGTCAGTTAGCAGCATTATGTGAAACATCACAATCCACCGCTAATCGTACTACCAAGAAATATAGGTATCATCCATATCACATGGAATTACACCAAGAATTGCATGGACAGGATTTTGAAAGTCGT
The DNA here is from genome assembly GCA_034092305.1 of Diaprepes abbreviatus. Taxonomy (NCBI): domain Eukaryota; kingdom Metazoa; phylum Arthropoda; class Insecta; order Coleoptera; family Curculionidae; genus Diaprepes; species Diaprepes abbreviatus. The sequence goes on from JASJET010000470.1 coordinate 113,433, forward strand.
GTAAACTTTTGTCGTACAATAAATGCGGAGATTCAATTAAATCCAAATTTATTATGCAAGGTAATGTTTAGTGATGAAGCTACTTTTAGAAGTAACGGTGCCGTAAATAGACGCAACATGCATTATTATGCCACAGAAAACCCATTTTGGATTAGAGAGGTGCAACATCAAAACCACTGGTCATTAAATGTTTGGTGTGGTATTCATCATAATCGAATTATTGGACCCCTCTTTTTTAATGAACCACTAAATGGCCATAGTTACCTGAACTTTCTACAAGAAGAACTACCCCAACTGCTTCAAGGTCTCGATAGGGATGAGCTCGACAGTATGTGGTTCCAGCACGATGGTGCGCCTCCGCATTACCATCGTGAAGTTCGTGCGTTTTTGGACCAACGATATCCGCAAAAATAGATTGGACGTGGGGGTTTCATTGAGTGGTCACCAAGGTCTTGCGACATCACCCCATTAGATTTCTTCCTATGGGGTTATATTAAAAATAAGGTGTATGTTAATCCACCAACAACAGTGGATGATATGCGAAACAGGATTAGGGATACCTGTAGAACAATAACGCCACTAATTTTGTCCAGGGTCCGAGAAAATCTGCAAAAAAGACTAAATTTGTGCATTGCACAAGAGGGTCGTTTATTCGAACACTTATTAAAAAGAAATAATTAATCTCAGTATTTAATAGGTAATTTTTTTGTTTCAATTTAGTATAAAAGTAAATATGTATTTGCCTTGTCGTTATTGTTGTGTTAATTTTTTCATATTATGTTTAATTAAACTATTGCCGTTGTAATATAACGAATAATGTATTTCATCATATTTAGCCACATTCTGTTTGTCTCTGTAGTTTCTTTTTATTATTTTACATGGCTACTATGATAATGAAGACTATTTCTGTAAAAAAGTATGGAAAATAAGAAAAACTGAAATATCTCAAAAACTATTATAAATAGGTATAGGATATATTGAACAAAACTTTTAGGGTTTTTATTACTCTATTAAATAACATGAAAATATACAGGGTGTACCATTTAAAAAAAAAGATATTTATTCATTTAAACTTGTTCAAATTTGAGCCGATGTGTTCAACACCTTGTAGCTTTTATTGCAAATATTAGGTAAAAATTATGTTAACTTGTCCTTGGCCTTGCTAAATTCCAAATTTGAATATATTTGTCACAAAATTGAAAACGTTATTTAGGATTGAATTGATGCTTGAAAATGTGACTTTTTTTCTTTAAGCTTAATTATCTCAGAAACTATAAAGTTTTGTTATAGTAAACCCTTAATAAAAAAGATTTGAAATTATAAGCTAAATCGAAAATACGATTCGTATATAGGGTGTTCTATTTTAAAAAAATACAACTTTATGCTGTCCTAGTTTTTTGGCTCACCCTGTAGAGTCCTAAATATTTTTAAAATCTGCGTAAAAATAAACTGTATCAAACAATAAATACAGTTTCTTTGTAAATTTCACCGAAAAGGCACAAACTTACTTCATCCAATCGTTGACTCACCCTGTACATACATAGGCTTTTAAACCTAATTGAGATTACCAACTTGTTCACTTAGGCATTTTTTATATTTTACTAATTCTGAACACCCTTGGTATTATCAAATCTATACATTTTTATGTCTCTGGGCCTTTTCAAATTAAGCAGGAGTTTTTATGAAGAATGACTTTTTTGTTGACTAGCAAATAAAAACTTTTTTGTTGATGTGAAACCATGTCTGGATCTTATCATAAAGAAAATGGACCAAAGCGGATCGTTTACCTTTGTACAAAAAATATGTCAGATTTTTATATCAGCATTGTTTCTTTCTGAGGACCCGGTATCCTAAATCAACATCCTCTATTAACTCGGGAGCAAATCGCTAAGCAGTAGTAAGTAAGTAAACTGGAAGCTTCACTCCATATTGATCGGTTTAAAAGTGAACAAACAAACTGACGGATCGTGCTGAATCCGTAATTGAACCAATATGCCCTAAACTGGTCAGCCCTTCGTCTAGACGATTTCCTTTGCGAAGATGAAACGATCGTTTATTGGTTGTCCCTTATTTTAATCGCACAAACGAGCTTACAAAGTTTCATCTGTAGATTAGAGCCTCGACCGGCTGTGGATTAGTTCGTCTGTCAGTTTAAGCTCGCCGGCGTTATCTAACGAGAAATTACCGAGATCGTTATATTATTTTTTATTCGCAACAGTGGCGTAGCTGGAGATGAGGCAGCTTGGATAGTATAATCGGTGAGTCTAATTAAAATTTAAACTACAACTCTCCCATCGTTTAGTTGCTTTATGTCCAAGATAAAAAGTTCAGCGTTTTATACGAATTTTCGGTGAAAATTATCTAGCTACACTATTAAAAAAAACCTTAAATTTAATGCAAATTTAATATAATAATGATTAATTGACATTTATCTTGAATTTAAAGCAAATTCATTGAAATACAAGTTCGTTGTACATTAAATTTGATTAAATGGTATCTTAAATTTCAATAAAGTAACTGAAAAGCTATTTCAAATTTCTGTACATTAAAATTAATTCACATGTACCTTAACATTAAAGGAATTAACATTAATATTCATGGTTCATTGCATGAAATTTCGGGAGATGGTGCAACTTGTATTAATCTTTTTATTTAGGTTGATACCAGTTGCTTAATGGACTCAATTTTCTTATTATGAGGTGTACAGGGTGAGTCAACGATTGGATGAACTAGGTTTGTGCCTTTTCGGTGAAATTTACAAAGAAACTATATTTATTGTTTGATACAGTTTATTTTTACGCAAATTTTAAAAATATTTAGGACTCTACAGGGTGAGCCAAAAAACTAGAACAGCATAAAGTTGTATTTTTTTAAATAGAACACCCTATATACGAATCGTATTTTCGATTTAGCTTATAATTTTAAATCTTTTTTATTAAGGGTTTACTATAACAAAACTTTATAGTTTCTGAGATAATTAAGTTTAAAGAAAAAAAGTCACATTTTCAAGCATCAATTCAATCCTAAATAACGTTTTCAATTTTGTGACAAATATATTCAAATTTGGAATTTAGCAAGGCCAAGGACAAGTTAACATAATTTTTACCTAATATTTGCAATAAAAGCTACAGGGTGTTGAACACATCGGCTCAAATTTGAACAAGTTTAAATGAATAAATATCTTTTTTTTAAATGGTACACCCTGTATATTTTCATGTTAATTAATAGAGTAATAAAAACCCTAAAAGTTTTGTTCAATATATCCTATACCTATTTATAATAGTTTTTGAGATATTTCAGTTTTTCTTATTTTTCATACTTTTTTACAGAAATAGTCTTCATTATCATAGTAGCCATGTAAAATAATAAAAATAAACTACAGAAACAAACAGAATGTGGTTAAATATGATGAAATACATTATTCGTTATATTACAACGGCAATAGTTTAATTAAACATAATGTGAAAAAATTAACACAACAATAACGACAAGGCAAATACATATTTACTTTTATACTAAATTGAAACAAAAAAATTGCCTATTAAATACTGAGATTAATTATTTCTTTTTAATAAGCGTTCGAATAAACGACCCTCTTGTGCAATGCACAAATTTAGTCTTTTTTGCAGATTTTCTCGGACCCTGGACAAAATTAGTGGCGTTATTGTTCTACAGGTATCCCTAATCCTGTTTCGCATATCTTCCACTGTTGTTGGTGGATTAACATACACCTTATTTTTAATATAACCCCATAGGAAGAAATCTAATGGGGTGATGTCGCAAGACCTTGGTGGCCACTCAATGAAACCCCCACGTCCAATCCATTTTTGCGGATATCGTTGGTCCAAAAACGCACAAACTTCACGATGGTAATGCAGAGGCGCACCATCGTGCTGGAACCACATACTGTCGAGCTCATCCCTATCGAGACCTTGAAGCAGTTGGGGTAGTCCTTCTTGTAGAAAGTTCAGATAACTATGGCCATTTAGTGGTTCATTAAAAAAGTGGGGTCCAATAATTCGATTATGATGAATACCACACCAAACATTTAATGATCAGTGGTTTTGATGTTGCACCTCTCTAATCCAAAATGGGTTTTCTGTGGCATAATAATGCATGTTGCGTCTATTTACGGCACCGTTACTTCTAAAAGTAGCTTCATCACTAAACATTACCTTGCATAATAAATTTGGATTTAATTGAATCTCCGCATTTATTGTACAACAAAAGTTTACACGACTTTCAAAATCCTGTCCATGCAATTCTTGGTGTAATTCCATGTGATATAGATGATACCTATATTTCTTGGTATTACGATTAGCGGTGGATTGTGATGTTTCACATAATGCTGCTAAATGACGGCTACTAATATAAGGATTTTCCTGAACATTTAACAATACTTGTAGTTCTTTTTCTTCATTAGTTACTGGTTTGTTGACCACTTTACGTTTTGGATAATCAACAGTACCAGAAGAATCAAATCTTTGCATTAAGTTTTGAAAAGTATGGGTATTAGGCTGGCGTCGATCAGGACACTTCATTTTGTAAATTCTTTGAGCAAAAAGGCAATTTTTTTGAGCCTCTCCTATTGTATAAATCATATTTATTAACTCATTCTTTGGAAAATTCATTTTACAATATAACATGAATGCAAAAAAAACCAAACTACACTACATAAAAATCAAAAGAAGCGATTGCGGTTATAAATTTGACACACAGAAAAATGTTCTTTTACATTGTTTTTGCCATGGCTACTATGATCATGAAGACTATTTCTGTAAAAAAGTATGGAAAATAAGAAAAACTGAAATATCTCAAAAACTATTATAAATAGGTATAGGATATATTGAACAAAACTTTTAGGGTTTTTATTACTCTATTAAATAACATGAAAATATACAGGGTGTACCTTTTAAAAAAAAAGATATTTATTCATTTAAACTTGTTCAAATTTGAGCCGATGTGTTCAACACCCTGTAGCTTTTATTGCAAATATTAGGTAAAAATTATGTTAACTTGTCCTTGGCCTTGCTAAATTCCAAATTTGAATATATTTGTCACAAAACGTTATTTAGGATTGAATTGATGCTTGAAAATGTGACTTTTTTTCTTTAAACTTAATTATCTCAGAAACTATAAAGTTTTGTTATAGTAAACCCTTAATAAAAAAGATTTAAAATTATAAGCTAAATCGAAAATACGGTTCGTATATAGGGTGTTCTATTTAAAAAAATACAACTTTATGCTGTCCTAGTTTTTTGGCTCACCCTATAGAGTCCTAAATATTTTTAAAATCTGCGTAAAAATAAACTGTATCAAACAATAGATATAGTTTCTTTGTTAATTTCACCGAAAAGGCACAAACCTACTTCATCCAATCGTTGACTCACCCTGTACATGTCTGACGGTACTGACGGAAACAAATGAGTTCGAAAACGGATATAGATGACGATACACTACGTATAGGAAAAATTTCCACCTTTTCCTGGTAGCAGAATTTTTTACCTTATATTAATGTCGGTGCATTAAATATGTGATAAAATATTTTAAATTCAATGATCACTAGCTGTATATTTAATGTACACAGTCAGTTTCACCTTAAATAGTAATGATCAAACTTTAAATTTAATCTATTATTACATCAAATTTAATATATTACTTTTTACAATTAAAATTAGCTAAATACAACAATTATTACACCTCTATGAGGACGCAGTAGAGTAAAACATATAAAAAAGTAGTTTTTAAATAAAAGAAATTTTTATCTATGTTGTTTAGACACCTTTAAGTAGCCTGACTCTGATGCGAGATGGGATATTCTTATAAAGAAATAATTGAAAATAATCACTTAATGTCATTTCATTTATGAAGATTCTGCTAGTATCTCTGCCTTTTGTACGACTTCTTCAATGAAGCCAACCATGTAGAATGCTTCTTCGGGAAGGAGATCATAATCTCCAATCAAGATCTTTTGCAATCCCTTACTGGTTTCTTTAAGAAGGACAAGTTTTCCCGCGTGGCCGGTGAAAACTTCAGCAATTTGGAAAGGTTGTGACAAGAAACGTTGGATTTTACTGGCACGGGCTACAGTCAATTTGTCGCCTTCAGACAATTCATCCATATCCAAGATGGCAATGATTTGTAGTCCTGCAAGATTTTTTGTACACCACGAGCTACATTGTAGTGCTCTTGACCAATAACGTTAGGGTCCATAATTCGGGAGGTAGAGTCGAGAGGGTCGACAACAGGGTAGATACCTAATTGAGCAATACCACGGGACAATACCGTGGTGGCATCCAAGTTAGGGAAGATTGTGGCAGGAGCAGGGTCAGTACTGATGTAATTGTACCCTTTTTAGTAGTGGTAATTCTTCCCTGCATGCTACCCACGTCAGTGGCCAAAGTGGATTGGTAACCTATAGCACATGGAATACGACCCAGCAAAGCAGAAACTTCTGAACCAGCTTGAATAAATCTGAAAATGTTGTCAATGAAAAGCAGTACATCCTGTGTCTCCTAATCACAGAAATATTCAGCTACAAATAATCTAGTCAAAGGGACACTGGTACGAGCGCCTAGGTATTCGTTCATTTGACCATAGACAAGAGCTACTTTAGAGGTTTTGTCTTCTAAGAAAATGACACCAGATTCAATTATTTCATGGTACAAGTCATTACTTTCACGGGTACGTTCACCCACATCAGCAAACACAGAGTAACCACCATGGGCTTTAGCTATATTGTTGATAAGTTCCATAATTAATACAGTTTTTCCGACACTGGCACCACCAAAGAGCCCACTTTTACCTCCCTTGGCATAAGAAGATCTACAACCTTAATAGCAGTGACCAAGATTTCTTGTTCTACACTCATGTCTACGAGTTCTAGAGCTTCAGCATGGATGGCAGCCAGTTTATCAAATGAAATGGGACCCCTTTCTTCAATTGGTTCACCAATGACATTGATGATACGACCCAGCCTAGGGCTGCGGTTAGCAACCTCCAATGCATTGAAAATTGGGGGCAATTGCTCATCAAATTGTAAGTCTATGACAGCACCGATAATGATGACAACTTTGCCTTTAGCTGTACCAGCAGCAGCCTTTGCAGCGAAGTTCCAATTTTGTTGGTTGTAACATGCTACAGCTTTTAGGGATTCTTGTCCAACTTTTTCAGCGGTTTTTCTAGCAGTTCTTCCTACTTCATCCAACATGATTACCCACAGACAGTGAAGCATCACAACCAGCTGAGATGTTGACAAAAGGTCTTGAAGATTTTTCTACAAACGAACGGATTGAAAAACCAGGAAAACACTATCTCTTTTTTCTCCTTCTTCTAGAAAAAATTATATTAATTGAATTTAAGAAACGATTTATAAAATTTGCCTCCAGCACATTTACAAAATCTGTTATATATATATATATATATATATATATATATATATATATATATATATATATATATATATTATATATATATATATATATATATATATATATATATATATATATATATTTCCTAGAAATGAGTTTGAAATTTTATAATCAAAAATACCGGTCTATAATAATGGACTATTTGGATTGGATAACAATAGACATTTGGAAGTGTTAAAAAGGATTTTAATCTTTGTCATAGGCGTCGGAAAGAGGTTTATTTTATCACTAAGTATTTATGGCATAGAATTATTATTTTGGTAATAAATTTAAAATAAAAAGTTTTTATATTATTATTTTATTTCTTATGAATTCTTAATAATTCACATACAGTACAAAATACAGATAATTTTGACATATTTAACACAAATCACAACTGTATTTTTATTATTTTGGCATAAAAACCGTTTTAGGCACATTCAGACTAAAACGTAGCCTTATTCTTTCAAAAAATTCGAAGTTACAATTTAACTAATTACAAAATACTCATTGTTAAAAAGAAAAGAAGTTAAACATATATAAAAAATAAATTCGTCCATATAATATTAAAATTTTTTTTGGGGGCTATCGGTCATTTTATTATTAATTATAAACATGTTTAGGAAATTTGACGTTTCAGTTTATTTATTTCTTAAATTAAACACTAATAAAAAGGGATTCAGATGTAATTAATTTTTATATGTTACAGTTAAAATTAGATCTACTTATTTTTATTTCTATTGCACTAGCATCTTAATTTAATTTCCTTTATTATATGAAATATCCGATAGCCTTAAAAAATAAAATAAACGTGTTAATTCTACACGCTTAAGAAAAAGACACAAATACAATAATAAAATAATAAAGAAATTACGGCTAATTGGAATTAAACATATATAAAATTAAAGAATGGGACACACTAAAATAAAAATATATAAAAAAAAATAAAAAAATATATAAACAACATTAAACAATAAAATACAACAAAAACAAATTGTGTGTACACTGGTAAACATTACGTATTTAATTCGTAATCAAATTCAGTGAAGTTATCGTCGCTCAATTAATTGAGTTTCCACATTTTGTTTTATTCTATTATTATATGGATTTTTCCCAATTTTCCGCAGTAACTTTGTTCAAAAAAATCTTTCAAAAGTTCAGTTAAATTACTAATTTTGTACATTGTATTATTTCTAGCAACTCTGCCTTTTACTTGAGAGAGATATTTCCTTCTCCAACGGACAGTTTCCGGACGATCTATAAGAACAGATTTCTTATCTGGTTTTTTCCATCAAAAATTAAGTTCTCTGAGCAATTTCTAGAGCTCAGTTCTTTTAATTTCAGGTAAATCTCGATCTTCATTGATTTTAGTAAGAATTTTGTTGATGGTTGGGATCTGCTTCTCATAATAAAATGTATATACAACTCCTTTTATTACAGTTTTCATCTCTTCTTCCAACGTGGTTTTTCATCTGCCTGTGCTCGAATGGGGGAGTACGAAACATTCCAGTCGTTGTTTCTCCTTCAGTATTCGGTACATAGTAGATTTTCCTGTCATGTTGGAACACATCTCAACAGAGCTTTTAACATTATTATCTAGATATTGATATCTTAGGGCATCATAAGCATTCATCGTAATAAGTTTTTCATTGAGGAAAAATGCCTTGCTTTAACGATTTTGGAATAAATATAGAAGTGAAGGCCATATTTTTCGGCATCTTACTAATCTCAAATAATATATAAAAACAAGCACAAACAAGATAAATCACTAAGGACACACTATAAGGTGTACTTTTCTCACTGACAGAAATAAAAATGAACTATCAGAAATTTTATTATTGCAGTAAATTTATAAAAGCTTATAATATTTAAGTATAATTAGATTTACGGCAGTCCTCCGTTACCTGCGGTACTGGAGCAAGTACGAAGGGGATTTCGGTAACAGGTTTATTACTCTCTCTAGTTCTTGAATAGAGTAGAGAAATGTGTATGCTTGCGATCGCGCCCCCCCCCCCCTCCCAAGAGCTCGGAGTTCAGGAAAATAGAACCGATTCTGCCTTTTATATTAGGAATGTGTATGCTGCTGACACTCCCTTCCCGTTGACAACTTGTTTTTCTTGCGATAGCCGCCCCCAATAGCTTTGAGTTCAGGAAAATAGACCCGATTCTGCCTCTTATACTAGGAATGTGTATGTTGCTGGCATTCCCTCCTCTCCAAGAGCTTCAAATTCAGAAAAACAGGCACGACCCTGCTATTTACACTAGAAATGGGAATGTCTCCGGTGTCCCCCCTCCGTCCGTCGACAACTTGCTTTCGCTTGCCATAATGTACTTTTGTGATGTTACTGCCCCCCCCCCCCAAAGAGGGAGGCTAGATCCGTCCTTGGTGTATATCCACAAATTAAAACAATATCTTATTTTCATATTTTTGAAAAAAAAGGTGGTTAAGTGTTTTTTGGACTCGCGTTATTTTAGGGTCCTTAGCAATTATTGATGTTAGTTTTTTTCTGAAAAATTTTAATACCTGTTTCCAAAAAAAATATTGGATGGTGAACTTTATTACGTTTTTGTGTCTACTTATTATGTTTATTAAGCCAACACTCTTTTCATCCTATATCAACGGAAATTTTTTTCCTGTACATATATATATATATATATATATATATATATATATATATATATATATATATATATATATAATACAAAAATATTTGATAGTAGTTGTTCCGACAGTATATGTATATACAAGTAACTATTCATTCAAACAGATCAAAACATTCAAACTAAAATATCCAGAAGGACTTATATAAGCAACTACAGTTTGTATAATCCCGCACAACCTTTTTACAAAAAGACACATCTCGTAAATTTTCTTGTGATCTCGCTCGTTTTCATCGCCGATATTCACACTTCTCTGTTTGCGCCTTTTGGGCCGTAAAGGAAATAAGGACTACCTTTTATCCGCATGCTTTGGCCGGAAGTTATTTTAGCTCTAATATTATTTGTGACTTTATTATAATTAAAATAAGAAAAAACTTTTATTACCTTAAACGTAAATGGAAATGGAAAGGCTGTTTTTCTTTGCAAAGTCAGGAAGTAATGAAAAAATGTTGTTTTTGGCTCAGAAATAAAAGGGAAGATGTAAAAACTTTACCGTGTAAAATGATAGAATCATTCGTGCATTAACTTAGCTAGTAAGGCAGTATTTAGAATAGTAGTGGACCTCTGACTGCAGTGCAACGCTATTCTATTATTGTTTTAAAAATTAAAATTCTCTTTAGAATAACAAAATTAAACTCACATTTTCTTTTTAAAGTTTATCCTTTTTTAAATTAATATTTCATATCCTTATATTTAAAATAAAGGTAAGCGAAGTAAGTTAAAGCTTTTTTAAAGTCAGCACCAAATTAAATGGCACCGATTCCAAATAAGTGATAAATAAATAGGTAAATTTAAATTATCAAATTAATTGTAATATACATTAGATGATAAATTAACTGTCACCTCAGTTTTAAATACAAATTAAACTGGAGGGAGATTATGTATTTTTTCTCTTTAAGATTGCGGAGCGTGGTCACGCGTTACACATAAAAGCCTACATTTTTCAATTTTAATTCTTATTTTTCATTTTTACTTTTATTTATTTGTGGTTCACTATGTTTTACTTACCTATGCCTTGTAATATTTAAAGAATCGTCCATTCTTACCTAAAACAAAATACGATATGTTAATTAAAGTTAAACACATAATAAAAATTTTTAGTATGTACTAATTATAGAGAATTTGATTATATTTATATATATATATATATATATATATATATATATATATATATATAAACAAAAATAAAATAAAATCTTGGCTTAGCGGACGTGAAATGTGTCAATCTGTACTATTCTCGTGTTAAAAAGTGCGGAGCATTTCAAAGTATGGAAAGACTCCGGGTCCGACAGATGGCGACACGCTGTTTCGTCCTAATATGGGGCTCGTCAGGCCACCGCAGTCGGTACAAACCATCATCTCGCCTCTGTATCCTATAAAGCTGAATTTAAAATTAAAAACAGCGAATAGGACGACCGAGGCGACATCTCGATGGTTCAATCGATAACACAAGAACCACACAGATTGACAAAATTTGTAAAAACCGCCATGTGGTGGGCGACGGTGAATAAAAACAAAAATCTATAAAATCGAGTACACAACGTGCTGCCCAAAGGATATGGGTCGCATTATTCGGTACAAGGCAACCAGGCTCGCTGCTAGATTGGCAACGAAAGCCACGTGTCGCACCAAACGATCCTGCTATGCGAGCACTGTTTAGTGTGTTTAAAGTCAAACGAGTAAAAAATAAATAAATAAGTTATTGTCCGTGTAATATAAAAACAAAAATAAAATAAAATCTTGGCTTAGCGGACGTAAAATGCGTCAATCTGTACTATTCTCGTATTAAAAAGTGCGGAGCATTCCAAAGTATGGAAAGACTCCGGGTCCGACAGATGGCGACAGCGCTGTTTCGTCCTAATATGGGACTCGTCAGCGCTGTCGCCATCTGTCGGACCCGGAGTTATTCCATACTTTGGAGTGCTCCGCACTTTTTAATACGAGAATCATGTAGATTGACAAATTTTCACGTCCGCTTCGCCAATATTTTATTCTATTTTATTTTAAATTACACGGACAAAAACTTATCTATATATATATATATATATATATATATATATATATATATATATATATATATATATATATATATATATATATCACTACATAGTATAAAACAAAGTCGCTTTCTCTGTCCCTATGTCCCTTTGTATGCTTAAATCTTTAAAACTACGCACCGGATTTTGATGCGGTTTTTTTCAATAGATAGAGTGATTCAAGAGGAAGGTTTATATGTATAATAACATCCATTAAATAGTGGAGAAATACTGTTATTTTTGAGGTTTCTAATGTGATGTCGTTAATTATCATATTTTTTTCCGCTTACATTGCAAACGCAGGCTGAACCCTACGAGATTTATCAAAATAATGTACTAATTATTTGTACACATTGAAAAGGTCTACAGAAAACTCCGCGATGGTATATGTCTATCTCTCATGGATATCCCACAATAACATTTTTTTGTCATTTACTTTTTACGACAAATAATGGCAAATTTTGAAGCGATTTTAACCAATACAGCATTAATCCTTATCCAATTAAATAGCTTAAATACATTGTTGATTTAATATAGATCTATATGGTCCTTTACAGCACAAGATTTAAATGAATATTTTCGAAGATATTACAGATTTAAAATTGCGGGAAGTAGCGCTTGCGGCGGTACTGGCCGACCGGGGCGGCGGCAGCGTGCCTATAAATAGCGCGTCGGAGGCCGATGTAATAATTGTTGTAAAAATAAAATAAATAGTCACAGTTTTTCTGTAGTGTATTTAGTATCAGCATTGCACCCGTGCGAAGTCGGGGCGGGTCGCTAGTATATATATATATATATATATATATATATATATATATATATATATATATATATATAGAGAGAGAGAGAGAGAGAGAGAGAGAGAGCAATAGCTCCAAAAAAGATTCCTGCGAAAGAAATAATTGCATAAATCGAGTGAACTCTTTCTTCTAAAAAGAACCATGAGTCTGAACAATTACGGGAAAATATGTCAAAAATCCTCAGAATATAATACCAGCAGACATATATACATATATATATATATATATATATATATATATATATATATATATATATATATATATATATAACATATTATTGTACCCTCTTAAAAAGCAGAATAAAGGAAGAAACTTTAAATATATATTTGTAGAATTATATAGTAATATAACTTAGTATTGAAAATCATGGCTCTTAGATTTAGACCCAGTCAAATTGGAATTATTATCCGACGTTTCGTCTACGAATACACGAGGCATCTTCAGGAATCTTCACTTCACGAGATTAGAACACAGAGTTCTAATCTCGTGGAGTAAAGATCAGATAATAATTCCAATTTGGCATGGTCTGAACCCAGGAATCATGATTTTTAACTTGACCAAAACTTTTCAAGAATCCCATCTCAGACCCAAACTCTCGTTTCACTACGTGGGTGATGATTTGTAATATGGCACCATGGTAAGCAACCCTTCAACTACTTTCTTGATTTCCTTAATTTCATTCATCCAGAGATATTAGTTCCCTCTGGAACTTGAAGAAAACAATGACCTTCTGGATACTTGCAACGTACAGTATATCGAAAATCAACCCACACCGATAGATACTTCAATACTTAACCTCACCATAACTCCTCGTAGCCAACAAACTAATCACCATACTTCCATCAATAAAAGGCACCACACATAGAATCGGCAGATTGCTCCAGAAACATAACATCTTTATAGCCTACGACAAAATAGGTTCATCTCCAAGAAACTCAAAGGACAAAAACCGATATAGAAAAATAAGGAATAGACACGATCGCATGTGGCACCTGCAGTAAAAAAAAAACATAGACTAGACAAACAGAGGAATATCGACAATGCTGGAACAACATAAACTCAACACAAGAAATAAACAAACAGTATATGTACTTTTTCAACATCAGCTGAAGACAGGATAAAAATTGAGTTTAACAACTGTCAGGAAATCACCAATATTGAATAATATAAAGCATGATTCATTCACGAAAACATTCCAATTGAAATAAACGACATTTTAAATAAGAAAGATCATGTACTTATTATTCCTTTTATCTAGGAAACTTTTCTCAATCAGCTCAAGTGATCTACATAAGCATATAAGAAAAACGTATTTCTTTATTTGTTATTACCTACCACTCTGTAGAATTTCAGACATCATATTATTTGTTATTAGGCCGATAACATCACTGGTAGACTGACTTCGTTAAAAATTGGAAATTAATTAATTTTTGCTGTAAAATTTTAAAATTTTTAAGAAGTTGTATCTCATAACGAAGAAGTCAATCCGTTTCACCTCCTGCCGTTAACAGATTGTCCCATTGTATGTTATTTAGTGTATTTTATTAAAATTCGAGGAAAAGCACAAACTAAATGTGATATTCTGTTTCAGTGACATCGCAGGAAATTGAATACACTGAAAGCTGTTGGTCGTGCAGAGTAGCGTATAAAATCGGATTGGTATGAGTTGGAAATAAAGTGCACTAGTTAACATATCCCAAAGAAGTTACGTGCCCAAAATTCGAAATAAGGCACTGCTTATAGTTGCATTCCTTTGTCTAAATACACTTTAGGGATTATCTAGATTGTCTTTATGTTCATGTTTTATCAAATACAATGTGGCATACAACTACTATTTAATGCAACAAAAAATATGTTTTTATTATTTTGGAACCGTAGTAGGCACTAATAAATTTATAATAATCATATTTCAACATTTCAAAACTCATTAAACTGGGTGTCTCCGAATTTATAAATCATTATATGGTATGATGATGATGATGAATTTACCTGAAAAACACTAGAACATATAACAGGGTATTTGTTTACTTCCTAAATTTTTCTTTTTATGTATTATACGGGGAGCAGGTGAAGTTATTTTAAATAAGTGCAGAAATACTTATATATATATATATATATATATATATATATATATATATATATATATATATATATATATATGCTGGTATTATGCATCTTCTAGGCAAACTTAACTACCTGTTACGTAAATATTGACGTTTATTTCGTACTAATAGTGTTTATGGTATCCCGAATATTATATATGAAATAAAATATATATATTACGTTTCGAGCACTCCATTTAAAGAGAAAGAAACCCCATTAAGTACTCCACATTAAATAGAAACAAGTAAAATTACAGTAAGGCAATAAACAATTCAACAGCAATTACAAACTTGATACTTAAGTATTACAACATATAACATAGAATATATTAGACATAAGACTCCGATTTAAATAAATCGTTGTACGAATAAAAGGGCTTTAAATATAGAGAGTTCAAAACAAACTAATTTTAATAATGGTGAATGTGCCGACCAAATGGTCCAATACCAAACTGCAAATTGCCTTAGATATCAACTTATATTTTTTCATGTTTTATAAGCACCAAAATATGTAGTCGTGCGGATTTGATATTTTATGTGGTTCTGGCGCGTTCTTTCCTACTTGTGAAAATAAAATACAATTATCCTGCAAAGAGTGTCCTAGAAATGGTTTTGTCTGTACGCAAAAGATCTAGTTGTATAGTTCTGAAAATAATCCCATAACGAAGACAAATACAGAAAATTAAACCTTTAAGTTATTTTATTGACTTAGTCCAACCAAAACCCAGGTTTATAATAGAAAATCCTTAAAAAATGTTGGTTCTTTTAAATGTTTGGAACGTGTAGTATTTTTATATGAAATTGAAATTTTTGAACTCGGCGCCAAATTAATACCTACAAAACGGATTAAAAATACTTTATTTGTAATTGCTATCTTACAATAATTTAAATAAATTAGTAGGTATTTATTTCGTTTGAAAAATAATTTGGAGCCGACTTCAAAAATTTCAATTTCATATGAAAATTTATAGATATTTTCTATTTTTTTTTTGCGCACTTTTGGAAGTAAGTTCAATTTTTTTTATAAAAATTTTATTTTTCGATTTTTAGTTTTCAATTCATTATGAAATCCATAAATTATTTGAACTACGTACTAATCGAAATTAGTGTACCTCGCAATGACTCCAAGTTGGCATAAAAGTACCCATTTTATCCAAAGTTGTAAATCACCTTAAAATGAACCACTAGAAATTATTTCTTCAAGTTCACAAAATATCAGTGAAATTGTGTCAAACAAATATTTAGTCTGGCATAGTAAATCCACTATCTTAAATTTCAAATTAATTGTAGATTGGTAATATGAGCCACAAAACCCTCCAATATCGAAATATAAAGAATTTGAGACATAAATGTCTTAGTCCGATATATTTTATACTGCATATCGAGATTGTATACGCCCCCGCAATATCAATTTTAGACAAAATTGAAAAATTTAAAATTTACAGTCCCTCATATTATATCTTATCTACCTAATAGTTGTAAAAAATTAACTTCATGGTCGTAATACACCACCCCGAAAACACCCTAATACCAAACCTGAAAAAATGCGAATAGATTAAAATTTTCAACCTACCATATTGGATTCGCCATATTGAATTTCAAAAAAATAATTTTAACGTCTTAATCTAATCTAAATCTAAACCCGTCAAAGCCCCTAGTACCAATTTTGGATGGAATCCAGAAATTTAGAATGTTATATTGCATCTGACATATTAGATTTTCTTAAAATAATTTTATATTCGCTATTTATATCCTCAAAAACGATTCAGTCCCACATTTGAACAAAATCGAAAAATGTAAAATTTTTAGTCCGCTATATTGCATTCGTCATATTGAATCCTGAAAAAATACTATTAAGTTCATAATTTACACCCTCAAGAACCCCCTATATCAGTTTTGGGGAAAATCTAAGAACGTAAAATTTTTAGGACGCCATATTAAATCCGCCAGATTGAGTTTTTAAAAAAATATTTTAATTTTGTAATTAACACTAACAAAAATCCCCCAATACTGATTTTAGGCAAAATCGATGAGGAATTTTTAATCCGCCATCTTGGATCCGCCATGTTTAATTTTTTTTTAAAGAATGTCAGATTCGTAATGTGCTATCCCAAAACCTTTCTCATATTAATTTTGAAAAAGATCGAACAAAATCAATTTTTTATCTGTCATATTAGATAAGTCGTATTGATTTTTTTTTAAATAATTTCATATTTATTATGTGCGACCCCCAAATGCTCTTCCATACCAATTTTGGAGAAAATCGGCAAAACTGATTTTTTCTTCCGCCATATTTAATGTTTTAAAAATAATTTTAGATTCGTCATGTGCGACCCTGAAAACACCCCCGTGTTAATTTAGGAGAAAATCGCACAAAATTGATTTTTTTATCCGCCATATTCAATTTTTAAAAAATATTTTGGATTCGTTATATGCATTTTTTATGAGTATATTTAACCTCTTCTTAATAGTGATAACTATGATCTTATTTTGATTGAAATACTAGTTTGTACAGTCCCAATATCATTTCAGTTTAAAGTAACTTTCCTTAATTCTCGTTAATCATTTTTCGCTTAAAATTTGTAAAATAAACTATTCTTCCTGGTACATATTTAAATAATTCATCCGAACTAATTTTTTTCGAAAATAAAATATGTAAATTTACAACAAATCTACAATAATTTTGCCTCAGAGTGTAAAATTCAATTTTATCGCATTCACCAAGCAGAGAAATTGGCTAAAAGAACTTAAATTAGTTTCGTGCTACATAAAACGGTTCCCCAGTCTTTTATCAAAAATCAGGAAAAGGCTATATACGGCAAATGTAAATTCGTTGCAATGGCATCTCTGTGGATTCAATATTCCAGAATAAGTTTGTAGTGCACCGCGGCGTGAAATGAACTAGCTGTGACTGGAAAAGAAAGCATGCTCAACATCGTGTCATAAAAATTACGTGTCTAGGTTTCCAAAACCGAAAGCTCTCTGTAAAAGTATTTTTAAGAAGGCTTATGTTGCTGACCTTGAAATATATTCTATGATATATTAAGTGATGTAATTTTTTAAAAAATTTCTTTACATTTTTCCACAAATAGCAATTAACATTCTCTTAAATCGATTTAGTTTAACGATTAATATTTAAATGAATTTACTGATTTTGTTTTCATATAGAATTAAATACTAAATAAAATTTTTATAAAAAAATTGAATCGGCTTCTAAAAGTGCACTAAAAAGTAAGAAATAACTATAAATTTTTATATGAAATTGAAATTTTTGAAGTCGGCGCCAAACCAATACCTGATAAAATGTGGTTTCATAAACAGATTAAAAATACCACATTTGAAATTGTTTTCTTACCATAATTTGTATATATTAGTAGTTATGAATTTCATTTAGAAATAATTTGGCGCCGACTTCAAAAATTTCAATTTCATATAAAAATTTATAGTTATTTTTGACTTTTTAGCGCATTTTCAGAAATACGTGCAATTTTTTAAAAATTATTTGCACTAACAACGTTGTAAATCACCCTAAAATGAAGCATTAAAAATTCTTTGATTCTTAGATTTACCAGTGAAATTGTGTCAAACTAATATTTAGTCTGTCATAGTAAATCCACTATCTTAAATTTCAAATTAATTTTAAATTGGTAATATAGGCTCCAAACCCTTCCAATATCGATATTTAAAGAACTTGAAACGTCAACCCATTAATACCAAATCTGAGAAAATGCGAATAGATTAAAATTTTCAACCCACCACATTGGATACGCCATATTGAATTTAAAAAAAAACAATTTTAGCGTCTTAATCTAATCTAAATCTAAACCCTTCAAAGTCCCCTAGTACCAATTTTGGATGAAATCCAGAATGTTAAAATTTATAGATCATCATTTTGCATCTGACATACTCGATTTTGTTAAAATAATTTTATATTCGCTATTTACATCCTCAAAAACGATTCAGTTCCACCTTTGAACAAAATCGAAAAATGTAAAATTTTTAGTCCACTATATCAGATTCGCCATGTTTAAATGTGAAAAATACTTTTAAATTCATAATTTACACCCTCAAGAACACCCTATATCAGTTTTGGAGAAAATCGAAAAATGTAAAACTTTTAGGACGCCATATTGAATCTGCCAGATTAATTTTTTAATAATATTTTAAATTCGTAATTAACACAAATTCCCCAATACTGATTTTAGACAAAATCGAGAGATGTAGAATCCTTAATCCGTCATATTTAATTTTTTTTTTAAATAATTTCGGATTTGTATTGTGCGATTTCAAAAACTCCCCCATATCAATTTTGAAAAAAAATGGACAAAATTTATTTTTCATCCGCCATATTGAATATACCATATTGAATTTTTTAAAAATAATTTCAGATTCGTTATGTGCGACCCCGAAAACTCCCGCGTACGAATTCTGGGGAAAATTAGTCAAAATTAAATTTTTTTGTCCGCCATATTGGATCCGCCATATTGTATTTTTTAAAAATAATTTCAGATTCGTTGTGTACGACCCCGAAAATTCCCCCATAACACTTTTGAAGAAAATCGGATAAAATTAATTTTTTTGGCCGCCATATTGTCAGCGCCATCTTGGATTTTGCTGCACTAATTTCGTCCAGAAAAATATGGGACCACAGCAGCAACTTCCTGAATATAACGTAAAAAATTTCGTTCAAATCGGTGCCGCAGTTCCGGAGTAATTGGTGTACATACATAAAAAAATACATAGTCGACGAAATGAGAACCTCCTTCTTTTAGAAGTCGGTTAAAAACGGTCAGTTTCTGAGCCCTTTATCGGATCTTTATAGAAAATTTGCAGTCTCTCGACACTTTTTAAAAATATTCTATACTGCATATCAATCTTTCCTAACATCGTTTAAATAACCTTTTGAATTAGGCAAATAATTTTCTATGTTAAAATGCGCTAGAAACAATAAAAGTCATTAACTAGAAATAAACGTCTACATTTTTAAAACAAATAAATCTCAATGCCCACTAGATGAATATATATATCAGCAGGTATACATCTATAAATGTAAAATTTTGTCAAGGTATAGTAATAACAACAAATATCCGATAATTTTTTCCCAGAGTTTATTTCTTGTTACGACACTTGTTCAAAATATTTTAAGTTGTTTTATTATCAAACTGAGTAATTAATTAAGTCAAAAGAACCGATTATTATTTTGAAGTGAGGGTGGTATATGTGTATGGATAAGGAACGTGTTTCTGTAATTATTTTACGTCATTTCCCCATGTTTATTGATGTACGTTACAAACACCCACATAGCAACCGGTATTTGGCATAGCCCGCACTACATTCGTTCGTATTTGAAAATACACCTGTTCTTCCTTTTTTCTAGAGAAGTTTATTTGTCATGTTTTCCCATTTTACTCAAAGAAACACCTAAGCCTTTTTTCACCCTCATTACATTACATTGTAGAGTTAAGGTAACAATATATATATTTAAAATAAATAATCATTCCTTTAAAATAAATATTATTTTTTCAAGATTTTTGTTTTGCTAATAACAATTACTTCCTCCTTGTTAGCCGTAATTCGCATTTTGTTGGAAAAAGCCATACCCCATTCTTTTCCAATTTCGTCGGTCTTCTGTCATCTTTCTTCACGCCAGTCCTGCCGATCTCTGGTCATCTCAATTGCAGTTCTTATTTACCTCGTTCTAGTCCATGTTAGAGTATAACAAGTTAGTACTGGGGGGACGCATTAGTTGAACACACGTATTCGCATTAATAATGATATCATTTAATGTTTTAGTATTTTAGAGGTTCCTCTAAAGTCGTCGCAATCTAGTCTTTGAGGAAGATAAATAAATTTAAAAAAAAAAGACAAAAAATTTTTGAAGATTCCTCAAATAAAGGGCGAAACGTCAAATTGTTTTTGATTTTTTGTTAAATAAAGGACCTAAACCCAAGAAAAGACGAAATAAATAGAAAATGATATAATCTATGGTTCAAGAATCTAGAAAATATTATATATATATATATATATATATATATATATATATATATATATTCCTGAGTTTAGATTTTTTATGTAAAAATTAATGCAGACAACTGAAGCTTCGCCCTGTATTTACGGCATTTTCAAAATTTTTTCCTCAGTTTATTTTCATTATCCTAAAAAAATGTGTTTGTATAATTAAAATTCTTTAGATGTAGACCAATTAGCATATTAACAACAAACAAGACTTAAAAAAATCATATTTTCACAATATATCCAATTTTCCAAGTAGGAATCTTGATATTTTGTTTAATTTTGTGTAAACTTTTGTGACTTATATTCAGGTACTGAGGATACATGGAATGCAAATTTATATTATTTTTTATATCTTACACTGTACCAAAAAAACTAAAAAAAAATGCACACATTAAATTTATAGTTAAGAGGATTTTCAATTTGGTATTTATTAACAAAATTGATTACTTGAGATTTTTGTTTATATTAGACTGGTGTAAATATGGCTCAAATTTCCTATATCCAGTCATTAACAGTGTTTTTATCTTTTTAAATTTCTATCATCTCCTTTATCTATAATTTTTGGTAGTTTATATCTTTATTCTTAATTGTGGTTTTGTTGTAATTAAAGGTATGTTTTTCGTTCTACGTTTATATAAAGAAATTTTTGGGATAATGAAAATAAATTGGGGGAAAAATTTTGAAAATACCCTAAATAGAGGGCGTTAACAGTAGATACACTCGAACAAAATTAGCAAAAATAAAATTATCTATGAATAATAATGCAATTAGATTTCAGAAGAGAAAAAGATGACACAAGAAAAAGATAGATGAAGCAAAAAAAGCTATTAAAAAACCAAAAATGAAAAATCTAATTGATGACGACATCACTAATTACATAACTGTTTCAGAAAATTCAGCGTCAGGAGAAATTACAAACAACGGACGAAATACTACCACAGTACCCATATTTAAGGAAGGAGACCAAAATATCCTAAAACTGTGGGAAGTCGTAATGAATTCTTTAAGGGTATATTACAGGGCAGAATAAACAAATAGAAAAGGGTTTTGCTAAAACAGTTCAACCAATATTCAGGGACAACAGCAATATAGAGACTAATGCAGAAAAAATCTTATGTATTATTACTGCTGCTGGTATGAATGAATAGAGATATGAACATGGAAAATGAGGTAAAATATTAAAAATATGTATGAGACCAGTGCTAATATACAGTATAATGACAAGAGTGGACAGAATATGAAATTGAAAAATACATACTGAGAATGAAAGTTCATCAAATCACTAACATATGTATGTGTTACTATACAGAGGAGATAAAACGCCAAGGTGGAAAGATAGTTGTGCTCAACATCTCAAGAACAGCAAGCTTAAGTACCGAAGTAGAACAGACCAAAGGTTTATTAACTAAAAACGTAAATAACAATTAATAGAGCATAAACCTGTTATCCAAAATTCATTAAACAAAATCTGACAAAATCATTCTGACTTAAATTATCACGAGATTTTTTTAAATTGTTTATTTATTACATTATTAAATAATTTCATCAAATGAAAGCTTATTTAAATTTACATTAATGGAAAATCGTTTGAAAATAAATCCACAGAGATTTATTCGCGTGGAATGGTAATATATTTTTAGTTAAATTATGTTGAAATTTCCAATAACAAAAGTTTAATTACATGATTCAATTTATATCTATAGAAAATTGCTTTTATATCTATATTATGTAAATGTGCCAAAATTGGTAATTTTGTAGCTGGAAGTTGGTCAATATAATTTATGATTGATGGCAAAATAATATATCAATTTTAGAATTAAAAGTTTAAAGAACTTTAGTAAATATCTCTGTATAAGGGGCAACGTATTTACGATTTTGTGATATCTGGTGTGGTTTTGGCCAAAGCAATTTGATATCTTATCTTCATCTAACAACCTGAAACTTCTTCCTAATGACGTATGTTTGGAACAAATAATGATTTGCCATAATCGGGTCAACTTGAGAAAAAATTATATACACTGTAAAAAAGAAATGCATTAAATGTAACTTAAATGTGCTGCAAGCAAATTTCACAAATGTTTATTAAATGTATTTAATGCAATGCATTAAATTTAATAAATTTTACATTAATTTCAAGTAATTTTTTACATTAAATTTAATGTGATCATACATTAAATATAAAGTTTCATCATTGCTTTTTAAAGTGGCTATATCCATTAATTGTGTGTTCACTGAATTAGAGTTGTTATCACATATTTAATATACAAACATTAATATAAGTTCAAGAAATTCTGGAACTACCAGAAAAAGGTAGACATTTTTCCTTTAGGTAGGCAGACATGTACACCTCACTATAAGAAAATTGAATCCTTTATGCAACTTATACCATACTAAACAAGAAGTTCAATATAAGTTGCGCCATCTCCCGGAATATCACATATATTGATAATAATGTTAATTCCTTTAGTATTAGGGTATATGTGAATTAATTTTAATGTAGAAAAGTTGAAATATCTTTTCAGTTACTTTATTGAAATTTAAGATATCATTTAATCAAATTTAATGGAAAACGAACTGATATTTCAATGAATTTACTTTCAATTCAAAGTATATGTAAATTGTTTACGATTTTTGGTACAAAATCATTATATTTAATGTAGAATGGACAATAAATTTGCACGGATATTACTTTATGTTTGCATCGCATAAAGAAATGATGAATTTATATTTGTGCTTCCTAGGCCACTGTCCCAGTCCAACTCTGAATTAATTTATTCAACAAACGATATCTTTTTCTCACTTTTTTTCAAAAATTTACTATAAATTTGAAAATATTTTAATGAAATGAAAAAGTTAACTTCATATTCGTAAAACACGACCATAAAAACCCCCTAATGCCAAATCTGGAAAAATGCGAATAAGGTAAAATTTTCAACCCATCATATTGGATCCGCCATATTGAATTTCAAAAAAATAATTTCAACGTCTTAATCTAATCTAAATCTACATTCTTCGAAGCCCACTAGTACCAATTTTGGATAAAATCCGGAAATTTAAAATTTCTAGATCGTTATATTGCATCTGACACATTAGATTTTCTTAAAATAATTTTATATTCACTATTTACATCCTTAAAAACGATTCAATCCAACCTTTGAACAAAATAGAAAAATGTAAAATTTTTAGTCCGCTGTATTGGATTCGCCATATTAAATCATGAAAAAAAAAATACTTTTAAATTCATAATTTACACCCTCAAGAACCCCCTATATCAGTTTTGGAGGAAATCGAATAATGTATAATTTCCAGGATGCCATATTGAATCCGTCAGAGTCAGTTTTTCAAAAAATATCTTAAATTTGAAATTAACATTAACAAAAATCCCCCAATACTGATTTTAGACAAAATCGAGAGATATAGAAGCTTTAATCCGCCATCTCGGATTTTTAATCCGCTATATTGAATATGCCATATTTAATTTTTTTTTTAAATAACGTAATGTGCGATACCAAAAACTCCCCCATATCAATTTTGAAAAAGATCGAAGAAAATTCTTTTTTTGGAGCCATATTGGATACGCCATATTGAATTTTTTTATAAATAAATTCAGATTCGTTATATGCAACCCCGAAAACTCCCCCATACCAATTTTGGAGAACATCGGACAAAATTGGTTTTTTCGTCCGTCATATTGGATGGCAGATCCAAGAATTTTTTTAAAATAATTTCAGATTCGTTGGGTACAACCCCGAAAATTCCTCCATACCAATTTTGGAGAAAATCGAACAAAATTATTTATTTGTCCGCCATACTATCAATGCCATCTTCGATTTTACTGCAACAATTTCGTCCAAAAAAATATGGGACCACCGCAGCAACTTCCTCAACATAACGTAAAAAAATTCATTCCGCCGTTCCAGAATAATCGGTGTACATACATAAAAAAATATATATTGTCGATGAATTGAGAACCTCCTTCTTTTTTTAAAAAGTTGGTTAAAAATACATACAAAACTATAATTGTCCAACAAATTCAAATCTACTTTCAATACATTAGCACCCATACTAGTGCAGAAGGCTAAAAACAGATCTATTTGATCGGTGTGCTTTTTATTCTTTAAATTCATAGCTTTATTAAAACTCCCAAAAATCTGCAAAACCGAAAAAGGAAACAAATCATTAAAAATGGCAACGTTCTTAAAAAAATTCTATTGTATTGTTTGTATTGTTTCTGCCATGTAGATACAATCTCATAATAAATAACAAAGTATTTTTGGTTGCACCATGCCGACATGATATAAATTAAAAACATATTCGACCATTAAAATTTATATTAAAAAAATTAAGACAAGTATTTTATCTAGCAGAGATCTCCATTGGTCCAAAGTGTTTCGGAATAATTGAACATGTCAGCTGGAAAGACTAGCCGTACTTTATTGTTATAGGCTGTCGTAATTGCGTTAGAAAGGTGTGTAAAGTCGATTTTAGAATGATTGGCTTTGAAAGCTCCGTGTAAAATTAATTTCATGTCGGATCAAATAAAATTATGCTCCAAAGACAGAACCAATTTATTTATGTTTAATAATTTAATTTCTGATTTGTTTCGAGACGTTTGATGTGTTAAAGCGTAAAATAAATTTTCTCTTTTAGTGGAACGTGCGGAAATTAAGGGTTTAACGCCAGTGCAGTGGCGCAATTAGAAAGTTCAGACGATCGTGAACTGAGCCACCAAAACGTGTAAAGTAACAGGATTAGAAAATTATCTTAATGTTTTATTGGCAGTGCAATTTATGTGAGATTCAACATTTTGTTCGTTTTTAGGATTCCGGAACCACTGCGAACCTTGGTAATTTTCTCATGTTTGCTCATCCGTGTTATCTCTTGTCTTCTTCTGCAAATGTGACACCCGATTCAGGATCTATTTTTTCCGTCTATCACTAGCAGAGCTTCAAAGTTTGGAGTGAGGAATGATCGTACAACAACTGCTAAAAAAAGCGTTTGAAAGCTCTTTCCAAGTACTTTCTGATACTATTAAGTGCGAGTGAAATTTGTAATATTTTAAACGTTTTAGTCGAAAATAAAAAAATGAAAAAAAAAATTCCCTTTGCTAATTTTATCGCAATTTTTGTATCTAGGGTTTTCCAAAAGCTTCAAAATGCTTTTTTAGGGTCTAGCCGATTAAAAGGGCCGAAACTGCGCCCTCGGTAGTAAAAAAATAAAAAACACCTGGTTGTTCTACATCAAAAAGTACCCACACAAAAAATTTTTAGCCACTTTCATCGTCACGTAACCTCAAAAAAAATTTTTTTTTTTTGGTTTTTTGATGATATCTTGAGTTCTAATCATCGTAGAAACTTCTTTTTTTTATTTTGTAAGTTTTTTTTATTGTCTACAATAACATATTTTTTACAAAAATTTTTGTAGCAAAATCAAATTTTTATGGGTGCTCGAAAATTTTTAAATTCAGTAAAATAAAAACTAGGACAATAGCAGGGCCGAAAAAAAAATATGTTGTTTTTTTAGACGCCAAACTATGTTCATGACTTTTAAAAGTGGTGAAACAGAGTCAAAATCGCAAAAAACCGCATTTATTAGCATTTTTTCGGATTTTTATCGAGTTTTGAAGCATGGAATTTTCTTATAAATCCTCAGCTGTCTTAAAACTAGATAAGTATTAAAAAGTATTATTACTATTTTAAACAGTACAGCAATAATTAACGTATTAAAAATCTTGATTTTTAAAATGCTATATACCGGGTATCAACGAATCTATTAGACAAGTCATAATTTCTAGAGTATTATGTGTATCAAAATGAGAATTGATACAGGTAAACGGTATGTGAAGGGGAGAGTTTTCGCATATTTTCCACTTTCCGGCCACCTCCGGTTTCACCGGAAATGGCCCCGGTTTTGAATTTTTAAATGGAATACCCTGTATATTTTAACGTTTTTGGATTTCTGAGACAATTCTAGATCAGAATGTGACATTTTAAAAACTTTTTACGTCTACTTCATTTTTTAGAGCCACTTTTAAAATTGCATCTAGGTGGCCATGATCGGACGCAAACTAATCTAAGGGCCTTAGGTGATCTCAAAAAAATACAATCGTAAAGTTTTAGTTACTAGTATGAAAGACAGGAATAAGACAAGTTGACAAAATTACGTTTTCATTTCTAACTATTAATTTTCAAATGGCGACCCCTTTTTGACAACTACTTTTCGAAAAAAGCATTCTTTGACGAATCTAAGGGTACTAATTTATTTGCGATTGGATTAGACATAAGAACAGAAATTAAATATTATTAAGCAAAATACTGGATAATTTATTTACTTATGACAAGTGCGCCATGGACAGCCATGATGCGTAATAATTTGCAACTGTTTTTATCAAGTCTTCTTTGGAAAACAAAGCACTCACTTAAGTAGATAATGACAGTGACATACGCTCTAAGAACAGACGTAAAAGTTTCTTAATTTTCGTTAAGTTTAGTTTAAATTTTCGTTAAAATAATGTATACTCAAAGTGAAAAAGTGGATATATTATTAATATTTGGAGAGTGTCATAGAAATTCAAGAAATGCTGCCGAGTTGTACGCTCATAAATAGTGCTTTGTTTTCCAAAGAAGACTTGATAAAAACAGTTGCAAATTATTATGCATCATGGCTGTCGATGGACACTTGTCATAAGTAAATAAATTATCCAGTATTTTGCTTAATAATATTTAATTTCTGTTCTTATGTCTAATCCAATCCCAAATAAATTAGTACCGTTAGATTCGTCAAAGAATGCTTTTTTCAAAAAGTAGTTGTCAAAAAGGGGTCGTCATTTGAAAATTAATAGTTAGAAATGAAAACGTAATTTTGTCAACTTGTCTTATTCCTGTCTTTCATACTAGTAACTAAAACTTTGCGATTGTATTTTTTTGACATCACCTAAGGCCCTTAGATTAGTTTGCGTCCGATCATGGCCACCTAGATGCAATTTTAAAAGTGGCTCTAAAAAAATGAAGTAGACGTAAAAAGTTTTTAAAATGTCACATTCTGATCTAGAATTGTCTCAGAAATCCAAAAATGTTAAAATATACAGGGTGTTCTATTTAAAAATTCAAAACCGGGGCCATTTCCGGTGAAACCGAAAGTGGCCGGAAAGTGGAAAATATGCGAAAACTCTCCCCTTCACATACTATTTACCTGTACCAATTCTCATTTTGATACACATAATACTCTAGAAATTATGACTTGTCTAATAGATTCGTTGACACCCGGTATAGTTCTCAAGTCAGGCGGAGCTTATATACAACAAATAGAGAAAAACAATCACTTTCTGATGCTAAAATGGATTGTTTTCTTATCTATTTTTAACTTTTTACGAAAAAAAGCATTAACACCTATTTAAGTTTTTATTTCTACTTTTTGCCACTGGAGAACTTTACCTTGCAGTATTTATTTCTAATCATTACTGTGAGTGTAATCGCGGTATTTTTTTTTTTAATTTTACACTGTAAGGTGATAAAATTTCTAATATTTCCAAGGAAATTTACTTACGGCTACTATTTTATGAGATACAAAAAAATTGTTTAAAAAATAATGTTCGCTGTGTTTATATTCTTTCTGAGAAAGAATATAAATAAAAAAATAGGGTATAAAATAACATGGAATAAAATTTTTAGAAAAAAAATTGAACCGACTTCTAAATAATCCGCAAAAAACGAAAAATAATATAAATTTTTACATGAAATTGATATTTTTGATGTCGCTTACAAAATGAGATTCACATAAAAAGATTGAAAAAGTTATTTCCAATTGCTTTTATACCGTAGCTTGTTTGTATCTCATCTCGGTCGTTATTTGTTTGATTTGGTAATAACTTTGCGCCGACGTCAAAAATTTCAATTTCATGTAAAAATTTGTTATTTTTCGCTTTTTAATGATATTTAGAAGTCGGTTTAATTATTTTATAAACATCTGATTTTTTTTGTTTTTTAATTTTGAATGGAGTTGAATTTTCAAGGTCGCAAAAAAGTACCATTTTATCCGAAGTTGTAGACCACACTCAACGGAACAACTAAAAATTGTTTAATTGTGAGAATTCTCCTAATAGCCGTTTGAAGAATAAAATAGTATCGAACAAATTTTCAGTTTCTTATAATAAATTGAAAAAATGTAAAATTTTTAGTCTCCCATACTTATTTGCCATATTAAATTGAATTAAAATGAACTTAAAATTCGTAACCCACGATTTAGAAAACTCCTTAATACTAACTTTGAAAAAGCATCCGCCATAATGGATTTAAAATATATATATATATATATATATATATATATATATATATATATATATATATATATATGAGCTTGTTTGTGATTATTTGGAGGTATTTTGGAGGTATGGGCAAGGACTTGGCGGAAAAAATTAAAACAAACAATTACAATTTCTTTAGTAAACGTATTTCGAATTCCATGTTTTTGCATCCCATAACTGAGAGTGAGCTAATTACCGTAATAAATTCTTTAAACACTAAAGCGGCGGCTGGTAATGACAATATCTCTCCTAAAATATTGAAAGATAATCATATTTGCCTTATAAAGCCTCTTTTACATTTAATAAATTTGATATTTGAAAAAGGAAGATATCCTGCCATTTTAAAGAACGCGGTTATCGTTTCAATTTATAAATGGGGGGATAAATTAAATAAGGAAAACTATCGACCTATTACGATGACTAGTTCGATCAGCCGACTTTTTGAGAAGTGCATTAAACTCAGATTGGATGATTTTTTGAAAGAAAATAAAATTTTGTCTCTTTCCCAGTATGGATTTCGGTCGGGAGTAGGCACGGAAGATGCAATAGTGCATGTAACCGATTATATAATTCGTGGGTTTAATACAAAATTCAAAACACTGGGGATATTTGTTGATTTGGCTCGTGCATTTGACACTGTGACGCACCAAAAATTACTGAGTAAACTTGAAAGTATTGGCATTCGAGTTATCGTGTATGATCTGTTTGAGTCATATATAACTAATCGAACACAGAAAGTGAGAATAAATGAAACACTAAGTAAAACAGGTAATGTGGAGTTTGGAGTACCGCAGGGTACAGTATTGGATCCTGTCCTGTTCTCTCTATATATAAATGATCTTTTTACTGTTCTTCCAAATGAAAATAATGAATGTATTTGTTATGCCGATGATACAGTTATTTTAATTAAAGGTAAATCTTGGCAGGAGACATTTCAGAGAGCAGAGGATTACTTTTCGAGGGTACGATTGTGGATGGATCAGAGTCTTCTGACTATTAATGTCAGTAAAACTGTCTACATGGTCTTTTCTATGAATAATAGAGTTAATACTGTATATCCTAATCTTTGAGTACATAATTATGAATGTCTTATGGGTGAGAAACAGTGCGGAATCTCAGATATGATGCTCACGTAAACTATATCACTAAGAAACTTCGAAAAACTATATACAAGTTCTACCAACTGAGAGAATTCCTGTCTTTGAAGCTATTGCGAATGACTTACCAGGCTTTGATTGAGTCAGTCCTCGCATATGGTTTGAATGTTTGGGGCAGTGCATGTGGTAGCATTCTTTACCCGTTGACTGTTACTCAAAAGTATATAATAAAAATATTCTTAAATAAATCAAGGCGGTTTCCATCAGACTTGTTATTTGAACAAGCTGACCTTTTAACTATTAGACAATTGTATTTTAAAAATGTTTTAAAATTTATGAAGAAGTGTGATAAATATAAAAGTCCGATTATGCACAATGTTCATACCAGGTCGGTTCACAATGGAGGCGTTACCTTTCCTGTGGCATTATACACGGCTTCGCAGAGGCATATTATGTATATCGGTCCAAAGATATTTAATTTGTTACCTTTAGAAATAAAATCTATTGTAAATGTATATTCTTTTTGTGTGAAAATATCTACGTGGATAAAGGCAAACCAACATCAGATTGTTAATGCAGTGCCGTTATTAAGTTAGTATTGGAAATGAAGATGATTTTAGGTATTGTTTTATTGTGTTAATATTTTTTAATATGATTGATATGTATGTATGTGGTTTTCTCTTTAAATAGATATAAGTTTAATTTATTTAATTAATTTTAATTTGACTTGAATTTTAATTGTTTTATTTTGTGACAGTGTATTAGAAAGTAAGCGTTTGTTATTTGACATCCAGACAAGCTGCTTGTAGCTTATGGATTCAAAAAATACATGGATGTAGAAAATTATTGTAATTATCTTATTTAGTGGTAATAAAATTATTATACATGATTTACAAGCCAAACGGCTTCGCACTCCCTCCAGGGATTATTCACTCATACCAGGCATACAAAGACGCCAAAAGTATGAAGCTCTGTGGGAACCCTTTCCATGTTATCGGGTCCTAGGTGACGTTGTCTGCTGCATTTCCCATGAATTTTCGGACGGTTCGCGCGGTTGCTAGGAGAATTGCTTTCTGCATCGGTTTATAAAGATGCTCACTAAGGCCCAGTCCCTTGATGTTCTGCAGGAGGTTCTTCGGTATCACTCCAGTTGTTGACAGTATTATGGGAATCGTTTGGACGCTGTTCATTGCCCACTGTCTTCGGATTTGGACCTCCAGATCTCTGTATTTGGCGATCTTCTCGTTATATTTTGGCCTTAGGTTGTTGTTGTTAGGCACCGCAATGTCGATTAGTGTAGTTCGCCTAGAAATTTTATCTATTAGTATAATGTCTGGTCTATTATGAGCTACTGTTTGATCCGTCAGAACCGTTCGGTCCCAATATAACTTGAACTGGTTGTTTTCAAGAATAGGCTCCGGATTGTACTTGTAATAAGGCACTTTTCCTACCTGTAATAGGTTTAACTTTTCTGCTAACTCTTGGTGAAGTATCTTAGCGGCTGAGTCGTGTCTTTCCTTATACTCGGTTGCGGCAAACGCTTGGCATCCTCCAGTTATGTGCTGAATTGTCTCCGATTATTATTATTATTATTAATTATTATTATATATATTTAACCCTTAATCTAATCTTAATCTACAACCTCGATATCCATCCAGTATCAGTTTTAGAATTTTTTAAAACAATTTTAGATTCGTCATTTACACTCCCAAAAGCTATCCAGTTTTCATTTTGAGCAAAATCAAGAGATGTTAAATTCTTAATACGCCGTATTGGATCCACGTTGAAAATTTAATTCGCAATTTACAGCTTCAGAAACCACCCTATAACAATTTTGGATAAAATCGACACATGTAAAAGTTTTAGTACGCCATATTGGATCCGCAATACTAGACTTTTTAAAAATAATTTTAGATTCGTGATCTGCGACGCCACAAACTCTCCTGTTCCAATTTTGAAAAAAATCGGACAAAATTAATTTTTTTGTCAGTCATATTATCAGCGATCTTAGATTTTACTACACCAATTTCGGCCAAAATAACATGGGACCACTACAACAACTTTCTAAAGATAATGAAAAAAATTTAATCCAAATCGGTAACGCCGTTCCAGAATAATCGATGTACATACATAAAAAAATATATATAGCGGTCGAATTTAGAAGTTGATTAAAAACAAAAGAGACAAGAAAAAATAACTAGCTACGAAACCTAATATAATGCGTGTTCAACACGCATTTTCCCTTTTTTCTTTATCCAATTCTAAATGTCTATACAATTCACCATTAATTATAAAACTTTTA
Source organism: Diaprepes abbreviatus (assembly GCA_034092305.1). Taxonomy (NCBI): domain Eukaryota; kingdom Metazoa; phylum Arthropoda; class Insecta; order Coleoptera; family Curculionidae; genus Diaprepes; species Diaprepes abbreviatus. The sequence continues at coordinate 146,157 of JASJET010000470.1, forward strand.
TATACATACTTAATCTGTGAACATCTTTCACAGCCTAAAAGTCAACCTTGTCCACAAACACTTGTTCGGTGGAAAAATCTTAGTATCACACTCAAATCTTATAGCCAACTCATCATTCACAAAGAAAGTTGTAATAAGGTAAAATTTTCTTAAGAATTCTTTTTCCACGAGTCTTTAATTTAATACTTTAACTTGAAAATAAATTAGCCCAACGATCCGTAGACATCGTTTGTTTATATGTAAATCGAATTCCACCAACAGTACGTTACGTTTAAAAGTTTAAATGAAGTTTGTATAAAGTTTGCAAAATTTTCATCGACAGAACTTTGCAGACTTTTAAAAAATAAATTCTATTTCAGACTTTTAAAAACGATTTTATCAACAAAATTATACACTAATGAACAAATTGGAGCAATATTTTTTATTATCAAAAAATTACTGACAAATAATTTTTAATTAACGTCGTTAACTTATACGTGTGCTAATATTGTTCATTTAGTAGGTGAGTACACTCAAATTCCTTAACATGCAACGTCTCCCTTTTTACAGGGTACGGCAACGGATGCGTACGGCAGCTCAATATGTCGGAGGCTAGGTTCGTATCTCTTTTAGAGATAGTTGTGCTCTGCTTTGATTACCCAATAGGCGCCACCTGTGTTACTTACCTAGTGATTAAACAGGAAAACACATAGGTATGAGGAATGATTTTAATTTATTGACTGCTGGTGTTTAGCTCCACAATGAAACGACTTAATTAAAACAAAATAACAATTCCATTTTATTCCAAAAAATTATTATGTACATAAATCAGAATGGTACCTACAATTTTTTTTATATACTCTATCTTAATAACTATTGGTGTTACATCGTTTTTAAAGGTTATATAAAAATTTGGCCGCAAATGTTCTAGAACCTTTAATTGCCAAGAGTACAGAAAGTAATTATTATAACGAAAGTTATCAAGATGTTCTTACATTTATATTATATAAATATGTTTTATTTGCATGTAAAAAAATTGATTCATTGTTCCAATTCCCTAAATTAAAGTTTTCTCCTACCTGGTCTATACTTATGTGAACGATACCTCTCACTTCTGTTTATTTGATCCAGCGCTGTGGCTAGGATTCTTGTGGTTGTTCGTGGATGAATAGGGTTTCACCAGGCCAATCCCAACTCACCAACCAAATGCAGGGCGAGCCCAATCGTACAGCTCAAAATCGTCATGGTAACACGGCCACAAAAAATAGAGCCAGAAGAATCAGATGGCCTTAACAACCGAGAAAATCGGAATGGAAAAACACAGTAAACGGAATGAGACAAAGCCAAAGATGAAAAAGAACTTGCGTTAGATAGCCCTCATTGATTAGTGAACTTTAACGAAAAAAAAAACACTTGACCGCCTGCCCTTTAAAATCTAATGACAGGATTGGTCTACTGCCTTCGACGGTTCAACAGTAAAAGAAACGAAAATGAAAATCTCTCTCGCAACCATTCGTGACAAATCTTAGGAATATTTGTTGTTACAAACTCTGTTAACAAGAAAGAATGATAAGTTATAAGACCAAAAGAGTTGTGAACCAAAAAAAACAAAAACAAATTCCATGTTTACTATTTTAAATTACAGGATAAATAATTAAATTTAATCAGATAAAAATATACAAATTATGTCATATTACTAAAAACATGTAGCATTGATGTAAACTGGTAAATTTAAATGCTACAAACATTTAATCAAATTAATGACATTTATGGAAGAAAATTCTACCAATTAGATCCTATAATGGCAACACGGGAATATTGATTGATGACGACGGCCTGTCAACATTATTCGTTGATTTGAATTGGTTTAGAAGAATATCGATAAGTGGATAAATATTCTTTACGCGGTCCAGCAGCTGGATTCTGTGTCATATAGAATTCTATTAATAGCTTTAATTCTATACGTCTGGTATTTTGTGTTGCAGAATAATCATCCGATATCGATTATTTCTATCGCTAGGAAGCGATCTGTCGCAATGGCATAATCTAACCTCATTTCTTGTTCAGAAGTGATCCTCAGATGATAACATTCTAAACTTCAAAATATTCGGACAACTTTGTATCATATGGCTTTATTTTGGAAAAACAATAAAAAAAACTGCCAAACATTGACATTGATGGCGAATTAAAATAAATAGTAACTAGATCTCACTAAGTTTACTATAATGTTTTTCATTTGGATAGTACGATATCCGAAAACGTCCGAAGTATAGGCGAAATAAACACAGAATGCCGACAAATTCCATTATCGCTTTCTCCGATAGAGATCGAGAGTAGAAAACTACGTGTAGAATTCTATGTAACACAGAACCCACTGCAGGCTAGATTTCAATTGTGAAAACCAGATGGACGAAACCACGAAGAGTTGACTCTAACTGTAATGTTTGAAGGTTGTAGACAATGTTGAAGATTGACTAAAATGTGGTTGTCGGACTTGCATTGTCTTTATTTCTATTTATTTTTACGGCGTTTTTTTCAGGTTGTATCTCTAATCGTTATCAAGTATAAACTAAATGTTTTGTCTTAAGACTACGAGCTTATATAGAGACTGTATCCACTGAAGCGCACGTTTCGCTTCACTGTACACACCTCAATAATTTGCTGTTACAAAGTAGTGGTTGCCAAAGATTAGGTATCTCAACACTCGGTTTACTAAACATTCCATTATTGTTTTTAATGTAAGCTGCTTCTATAAATTTTCTTTTTTCACGTTGGGTTCCACATTGCCGCAGCCTCAGACCATTTTAATATGGTGTTGTTTATCCCAGGGTAGCTATTCTCCTTCTTAAGAGAACGATCATCATGATGGAAAGTGGGCGTGGTTCTCACGAAAAAGTATGAAACCGCATTCTGGTACTTTAAGCGATTGTCACATCCATCAAATCTTGAGAGAGCTTGTTCTACTGGTCCGAACCAAGAGAATGGCGAGATTTTGAGAGAACGATACTGTCGTTTCCGTCATTATGCGATATTTTTAGGTTTTAGAAGTTGAAGAAAATTCATGATTGTTTTGAAAATATTGTTAATTTTATAAAATATTTTTGTTCGCAAATATACATACATAAAATGGGTATTGAGGAAGTAATTTTGAACCACGATGGACCTGAGGATGTCAGATTAACGGAAAAACAAATGGCAAATTATAATCGTCGATATCTATCACGGTTGAGTCGATTTAGAAATTTAAATGATTCAGAATTCACGAAGCTGTTTAGGTAAGTATCTATTATATAAATATTTGTGGAACTTGGCGGACTCTACTTCATTTATTTAATTTATTTTACTGGCTTGGTAAAGATCTGCGAAGATATCTTGTACTAAAAATAACCTAATTTATAGAATTCTCAGGGCTTGAAAGGAGGCAACATGATCTTTGCCAGAAGTCATGGTAATATTTGGTAACTATAAAGTTAACATATGCAAGAGTAGCAAGTCATTAATGATTTTTTTACTTGGTTGGATTATACATATTTGTAATATATTACCTGCTTTAGTTACTCTTAAAAAATTTGGAGAATGTAAAGCTAATATTAATTTTTTTTTTTAGATTTAGGTACCCACATTAATATAATTTTGTTAAAATATAAATATTTGTAGGTTCTTGGATTTTTTGCGACTAGCAGCTAGCACGAAATAACTGGGTTGAATATAGTTCTGGAGTGAGTCGCCCAAGTGTCAGTTAGAGTATTGTAGAAGAAAAACCCAGATGCTTTAAATAGAGACGATGCTAGTTCAGAGTAGATCTAAATGCTACAAAATTTAAATGAATTATGAGCTTGTCCAATTGGGTAATTTTCTATTAAATTGTAAATTATATTCAGCTAGCAGTAATACGTATTTTGTAAACTTAAAATTTAAATGTAATTTGTTTTTTTTAAGAATTAAAACTGGTGTTAAATAGGTAATATGTAAGATAATTTGGAAATATACGAGATTTTTATAATGTTTTAGGTTTTATACTAAACATAATTTCCCTGGTATTATATGGTACATTGACGGCACTCATGTTGCAATTACAAGATCAGTAACAGATGACCTATAATTTGCGATGATACTTTATAAATCATGAATGTAAATGCTAAATTTCCTAGGAATACCCAAGATTCTTATATTTGGAAATAATCTAACGTTTCCAATATAATGGAAATGATCTATAGAAGAAACCCAGATTTATTTTTCCTCATTGGAGATTCAGGTAAATTAATTGTACAGTAAACTGATAATTTGTTATTAATTTAGAATATGTTTAAATATATTAAGGAAAGTGAACCAAGTTTAATTTTTTCAGGATTTCTTTTAAGGCCATGGCCTTTGGAAGATATTTCACAATTGGGGACACCAGAGGAAAGATTTAATAGATATCTGTTCATTATGGAGTACCGTTGAAAGATGTTGAGGTGTCTTGAAGAATAAAATTAGATATTTTTCAAAAGATAGATAATAATTTTTTAATATGGGAAATGTTCATCAAAAACAAGAGATACACCCTGATCTACAAGAAGCAAGACCGATCCAACAACACATTATCAGTAACTACTTTAGGGAAAATTAATAATTTTACTATTAGCCGAATATTATGTATATATTTCAAGTATGCAGAATGTATTTTATTGATGAAATAAATTTTTACACATTTCATTTTGTTTTTTTTTTGCTTTGTATATTCATTCCCTGATGTTTATGGGAAGTAAAAAAAATAGCATTTTTACAAAAGTAAGGAAAATCTTTCTTTTCCCAACCCAGTAGGAAATAAACTAAATTTGTATTTTAGGAAATGAAAATGTTAATTTCATTTCGCATGATATCCTTTACATCTTTGTAGGTGAAACTAATTTCACGCATAACGGCTTTTTTACCAGTAAAATATTTCGATTTGTTTTTTTATATATTTATTTTTTTCTATATAAAACTCCCTTTCTAATTATTTTCTCTCATTAAGAATACTAAATGGGTTAAAAATATTAATTATTATATTCATTTTAAATTCGAACATTTGCTTGCTAAGTAGAGTTATGTCCATATTCACATTTTTTTTAAGGTTAAATGCACAATTTATATGGTTACATATATTATTGACGCTGGGCAACATAGCTTACTAGATTTTGTTTCCGATCTCCCATCACATCGTACGAGAATACGGTAATACACGATCGAGAGAATAACCGTAGGATGGGATTGTCCCTATTCTCTCAAGAAAATGATCACTTCCTATGAAGAACCAGAATAGCTACCCACGCGTGTTCTGCAATACCTGATCTCGAGGTTTCCCCTTTTTTGTGTATGAGTTTAATGTTCCTTAATTCTAACTTCTAGTGGTCGTTTGATTTCTCCAATATACATTTCACCGCACTCACATGGAACTTTGTAAACACATTCTTTTTTATCGGCGGTTCTCGGTTTTGTTTTTGTTAAATGAGCTCCAAGTATATTTCCTGATTTAAAGGCTGTTTATATATATATATATATATATATATATATATATATATATATATATATATATATATATATATATATATATATTTGTATGGTAACTTCTTTGGATTAGGTTTCAAAAATTAATACTACTATTCTGTGCTTGACGTTTCGCCCAACGTAGTGGGTTTTTTCAAAAATATAATCTAAAATAAAAATAAAATACAACTAACATGGTCATAGATGCACACTCACAAAACTTAGAATTAACACTCAAATGGTACAAAATTAATTAAAAAAATCAATTGATAAAATAATGTGACATTAAAAATCAAAAATTAAAATTAAAAATTACAAATTAATCCCAGATACGCACCTCAATTTACCTTGGCCATGTTTCTCAGTGAAGTATTTGACGATTCCTTCAGTTACTATCAACTTAATATTTTTTTTTTATCTGGAAACCTTTTTACACAAATTCATGTTTAAAATTTGTCTCGTGTTTGTGCAATGCTGTCGTTGCGTTTTTTGTGTATTTATGTCCGTTCAATCTGCTGTCTAGATATTGTGTTTCAAGAGGTACGTTGACGACTGTCTAGCAGCTGTCCCCGAAACTGAAATAGACACCATGCTAAATGCATTCAACAATTTCCACCAAAAGATGCAATTTACATCAGAAGTCGAACAAAATGGAAAAATAAATTTCCTTGACCTCACACTAGTTCGAAATTACGAAAGTAAAAAGATTGAGACAATGTGGTACACAAAAGATACATGGTCGGGAAGCTACCTTAACTATCAATCACATCATCCGAAACACCAAAAGATCAGCGTAATAATAGGTTTGACTGATAGAGCTTTAACCCTAACTTCGCCGAAATATCGTCAAGAAGCTTTAAAGAAAGTCAGACAAATCCTGCGTGATAATAATTTCCCCGAAAAACTCACAAACAGAATAATAAAACAACGAACCAACAAACTGTATAATAAGAACGCCCTTACACAAAATAATAATAATAACAACCCAAAAACATATGTTGCAATACCATACATAAATTCATTGTCAAAAAAAGTAACACACATCCTCAAACAGCACGATATTATAGTTTGCCACAAAACATACAACCACTTGTCACCACTATTTACAAAGCTAAAAAGTAAGGTGACCCATAAAAAGAAATCTAACATTATCTATTCCGTACCATGTCTAAATTGTCCATAGAAATATATTGGAATGACAACACAATATCTAGACAGCAGATTGAACGGACATAAATACACAAAAAACGCAACGACAGCATTACACAAACACGAGACAAATTTTAAACATGAATTTGATTTTTCAAACACAAAGATTCTAACCCAGGAAAGAAACTACCATAAACTTCAAATAAAGGAAATGCTACATATAAAAAAAGAAAAACAAGCAATCAATGACAAACAAGATATCAAAAAGCTGAGCCAAATATATTTTAACCTAATAAACTAAACCACCTATTGTAGCCCTTATTGTTTGCAACACACTGTATAGTCAATATCGATAAAATTTATTTATAAATCAGAAAAAACTGAGTAAAAAGGTTTCCAAATAAAAAAAAATATTAAGTTGATAGTAACTGAAGGAATCGGTCAAACACTTCACTGAGAAACATGGCCAAGGTAAATTGAGGTGCGTTTGTGACCATGTTAGTTGTATTTTATTTTTATTTTAGATTATATTTTTGAAAAAACCCACTACGTTGGGCGAAACGTCAAGCACAGAATAGTAGTATTAATTTTTGAAACCTAATCCAAAGAAGTTACCATACATTTATATAGAAAGATGGTTTAGGAAAGAATTTTAGAAAATTAAATATATATATATATATATATATATATATATATATATATATATATATATATACATACATGTATATATTTTCTCTGAAGGTCCCTTAATGTACGGAATTGTGAGGAAGGAATGTGTTTCTTGCTGTCCAGTGGTCGTTGTTCTAAATTTATTTATAATATCGTCAATTAGTTTTAAAGGATAATTAGTTTTCGAGAATACGTTGAAAAACATATATTTTCAGTTTCAAATTTAAATACGTGTATCAACCGGCGCTCTAGTACTACAAATGTAAACATCCTTTGTCATATCAATCGATTCTGTTGTAAATCGGATTTAATATTTACCACCTCTTTTTCTAATGAATCGGCGTAATTGTATATAGATATAATCTATATAGAGGCTCGTTTTGGTGTAGTATAAAGTTAATATAATATTTCTACCGTTTATTAACAATTAAAAAAACAGCGATTTTAGCAGGTTTTTTGCAATTACTAACAAGCAAATTATCCGATTTAGATGAAATTTAGCTCATTTTGTAATGATTTTGAATTTTTATTTGAAACTTTTTTACCGAAAAATAATAGATATTCCTAGAACTTGAAAAAACTGTCTTTATACATCTTAATTGTTAAATAAAAAAATTTCCCCCAAAAAAAAAATGAGACATAATTACTATTATCATTTTAAGGGTTTCTACATAGTCAGAAGTCTTTTAGTAATAAATTTTTTCCAGATGCTTATTCCGCTGGCCTAAAAGCGTTAGTTTTGGAGGGAGGGGCAAATGTTTTGGAAATGTACTTGTTAAGAGGAACAAACTCATGGAACTGACTAGATGAATAGTTTTTATATTGAAAATATTCTGCAAAATTATGTTTTGTCATATATTGAATACGAAAACGATTCGTATTAAGTATATATTGTAGGTGATTGGCCACTATATATCCCAGTTATAAATCCAATACAGCATAGGTGAGATCTGCTAAGGCGCCTCATACAATGAAGAAATCCACTTCAAAGGACAATAGAAAATCTTCGGTTTGTTATGTAATATAAAACGAAATACAATCCCCCAAAAATACTTTTAAACTCTATCTTACTCTGCTCTCATTTCAAACAAAGTTTAGTATTTCTCATCCGTATAATATTTAACTTTAAAGCAAATGTTCGTAGTTTTCATCAAATTTAGCATTAATTTATTTTCACGATTTTCTTCACATAAACATTTAATATTATCAACTAAAATTTGGTAAAAGAAAGCAAATAAACTGCATAAAGCTGAAATTAATAAACTTAATTGGAATCAAATGATCTCTTCCGACATATGTTAAAATAGTAATCATTTTTTACTCCCATTAGCAACAGCAACCCTTGTGATTCAATACTTATTTTCGCACGTAGAGTAGTAAATTGCTGGTAGTATTTTATGTAGCAAGTGTGGTGAGACTTTATTGCACTCGTGTAAATCATGCGAAACGAATTGATAATTATACTAGTATGGTAGAAGTACATTTACGACACATGTTACATATGACTGGTTTTTAAACAAACATAAAATCGCTTTTAGAAACTGAAAACACGTTGCTGCAGCCACAAATGCTTACTCCAAAGGCTTATTTTAAAATGGATACAAACTGTCTGGCGTTATTCAAACAATTTCGGATTAAACGTAATTAGTTTTTGGAACTCAACGTGAAGAATAGTTAAAAAACTGTTTGTTTTTTTTAAGTATATTTTCATACGCTTCAGCATAAGTTGGTTTGTTAAAAAAAGAATTAAATAAGGAAAGCAGCCGTTATTATCGTTTATCATCCAGAATAAAAATTATTAGCACTAATTTTTCGCACCATAACAATTTTTAAACGAATAATGTTACATAAAGAAACATATGTTACAATTTTTATTAAATTCACTGCTCAAAATGTCCATGAATTAGATCTGTGCAGGCTCGGCAGCGTCTTAATTAGTTTTCGAAAATACGTTGAAAAACATATATTTTCAGTTTTAAATTTAAATACATGGATCAATCGGCGCTCAAATACTACAATTGTAAACATCCTTTGTCATATCAATCGTTTCAAAAGAAATAAATTAGCGCAAAAAATTATTGAGATACAAACAAATTACTTTAGTTGGGTTTAAAATTTTTGTAACGTTAGTTTATATGTGGCATTTTTTTATTTTGAAAAAACTTTTTAACAACAAGTCATGGATCCAAGTGGATTTTTGTAGCTGATAAAGAGACAATGGCGTCACAAAAGAAATTTATATATATTTTGACACTCTGATTCGAGAGCGGATTTGTAAAAATCGCTAGAAAATTTGTTATAAACAAATACATTTCGAAAAATAAAAGAAAATTTTTGTCATAGTAAATCCCTATCTTAAATTTCAAATTAATTTTAGATTGGTAATATAGGCCCCAGAAACTTCCAATATCGATATTTAAAAAACTTGAGACGTAAATTTCTTAGCCCAATATATTTTATACTGCATATTGAGTTTGTATACGCCCCAAGAATCTCGCAATATCAATTTTAGGCAAAATCGGACAATATAAAATTTTCAGTCCCTCATATTGTATCTTATCAACCTAATAGTTGTAAAAAATGAACTTCATATTCGTAATACACGATCCCGAAAACCCCTTAATACCAAATCTAAAAAAATGCGAATAAGGTAAAATTTCCAATCCACCAAATTGGATCCGCCATATTAAATTTCAAAAAAAATAATTTTAACGTCTTAATCTAATCTAATCTACACCCTTCAGATCCCGCTAGTACCAATTTTGAATGAAATCAGGAAATTTAAAATTTTTAGACCGTCATATTGCATGTGACATATTAGATTTTCTTAAAATAATTTTATATTAGCTATTTACATCCTCAAAGACGATTCAGTCCCACCTTTGAACAAAATCAAAAAATGTAAAATTTTTAGTCTGTTATATTGGATTCCCCTTTCGAATCCTCAAAAAAAAATTTTAATTTATAATTTACACCCTCAAGAACCAATTATATCAGTTTTGGAGAAAATCGAAAAATGTAAAATTTTTAGGATGCCATATTGAATCCGCCAGAGTGAGTTTATCAAAAAATAATATAAATTCGAAATTAACACTAACAAAAATCCCCCAATACGGATTTTAGACAAAATCGAGAGATGTAGAATCTTTAATCCGCCATCTTGGGTCCGCCATATTTAATTTTTTTTTTTAAATAATTTCAAATTTGTAATGTGTAACCCCAAAAACTCCCCCATATCAATTTTGAAAAAAGAATCGGACAAAATGAATTTTTTATCCGCCATATTGGATACGCCATATTGAATTTTTTAAAAATAATTTGAGATTAGTTATTTACCACCCCGAAAACTCTCCCATACCAGTTTTGGAGAAAATCGATCAAAACACTGATTTTTTTCGTCCGCCATATTAAATCCGCCATATTGAAATAAAAAAAAAAACTTTAGATTCGTTATGTCCGACCCCGAAAACTGCCCCATATCAATTTTGGAGAAAATCGGACAAAATCGATTTTTTTGTCCGCCATATTGAGTTTTTTAAAAATATTTTGGATTCGTTCACATCAACTTAGGCGAAATCGGGCAAAATTAAATTTTTTGGCCGCCATATTGGATCTGATATAATGAATTTTTGAATTTTGAATAATTTCAGATTCGTTGTGTACGACCCCGAAAATTCCCCCATGCCAATTTTCGAAAAAATCGGCAAAAATTAATTTTTTTGGCCGTTATATCGTCAGCGCCATCTTGAATATTACTGCACCAATTTCGTCAAAAAAAATATGGGACCACCGCAACAACTTCCTGAATATAACGTAAAAAATTTCATTCAAATTGGTTCCGCTGTTCCGGAGTAATCGGTGTACATACATAAAAAAAATATACAACAAGCAGATTGCTGAAAGATGAATTTCCAAGGAATCTTGTAATAATAAACGTTTTGAAAAAGCTCATAATCATGGGCGAAACGTCAACATAAACAAGTTGTTTTTATATATATATATATATATATATATATATATATATATATATATATATATATATATATATATATATACATGCATTTAAAATATTAATGCAACGATCAGCGAAATTTATAGTGGATTATGTGCATTAGATGAGTGTCTGTAAATAGACCCACACGGCGACGCGTATGTTATCATTGATTTTTAAATCTCGCTGGTAGCTCTTAACTTCAGTTATCAATTGTAACGCGCAGAATTTCAAAATATTTATTTAGTCAAAATAAACATTTTTTTGATTATTAACATTTTTTTAAACAAATAACCAGATCATTCTTCAGGAATCCACCGTTGATATTTAACTAGGGGATTAATGTACATATAAAAAACTTTGATGGAGCTATATCTGTTCATCGGCCGCGAGTTCTCACTGTGCTCCCGGACTATTAATGCGCTGATCAAATTTTTGTCAAATTATTTTTTTATGTAACAAATTTTTACTTCTAGCCTATTGGTAATTTCAAAAGCATGTTTACCATAACCCAAAAGTCGAACTGCAAAGGTAAAACTTTGCAATAAACAGCTAAACTTTTAATGAAAAAGAGAAAAAATGCAAACAAAAGCCGAAAGATTCGCGTAGAGCTGATATAAAACGGCATTTCAAATTTAATGAACCTTTGGGGAATGGATATTTTACATTGTAAGGTTGAAAATATCTTTTAAACTACAGTGTTGCTTTTCTTAGCAGACCAAAAAAACTATAAAGATTAAATACGAATAGTTTTTGAAATTTCTGGATTTAAATCAATGGTCCATGGAAATTAGACTCAAAAAGAGCCGTTTTGGGAAAAAAAAGTAACTAGCGATTTTATTGCTGAAAAGAGTATATTATAGCATCACTAAAAACATACTTCGATGGAGATACGGTCCATGGCATTCAAAATGGCGGCCAAAAAATGGTCACTTTTTTCAGTTTTTCCAGTTTATCTTGAAAAATAAGGGTTGTATGTTTCAAACAAAAATTGTAGATAATTGAAAACCTATCGATTGATATAATTAAAGTTATAGGTGGCGCTACTAGTTATCGAAATATAATTTTTTTTCTCGGAAAATTCTATTTTTTTATTTATAATTAAGTGATATTTATTAATTAACTATCGCTTCAGAATTCTAGGAAATGATAGATAATTTTGACCCACAAAAGTGTGTTTAATCTGAAATTTGTGAGTTGAATAGTTTCCGAGAAAATCGAGCTCAAACTTGAAAGTTCGATATCGATTATTATTATGAGTATAATAATAATAATAAAAAGTAATATATCCTCATCAATTGCAGACCAGGTTCTAATAGTTGAATTTATTATTAACATTCGAACAAAGCTACTTTCAAGGTATGTACTCTATTATAGTTTTCAATATTTTAACCTCTTGTATCGTTTTATTTTACTTTTAAACTGTTGTAAAATATGTTTTATTAATTTTAATTAACTTGGATATATAAATGTAATAGTTCTGTAGGATAATTTCTGTGATACATGTTTTATTGAAAAGAAAATTTGTAATTTGTAGATTCGACATGAATATAAAATAATTTTTGAAGAATTATATATATGTACAAGTATATACTGTAATAATTACAGTGTAATTAAATTATTATAATAGAACAATTATACGTATAACTTATCAAATCAATCTTTTATATATATATATATATATATATATATATATATATATATATATATATATATATATATATATATATATATATATATATATAAAGAAATCAATAAATACATTAATATATTATACATATCTGTATACAATTCTACAATAATTTTGTAATAACTTTAATTGAATGAACAATTTAATAAAAAGCTTATTAACCAGTTCTATGTAATAGTTTTATAATATTTTACAATTTTTCTTACCTTTGTAAAGAAATATACACTGTTTCGTAATGATTTATATGTCACATTCAACGGTCCACCATGTGTTCAAAAACTTTTTTAAAGTTAAAATATGCGTGAACTTTCACTAAAACGCTTTTAAATGCAAAAAATGTTTACACTAGTGCTTTTACAAATGTACAAATACTATAATATTTTTTTCTTTCTAGTATGTCAAAACGTTATATCAAATTAACTCCAAAGCATACTAGTCCGAAATGACAGGTAAAATGCCGGCTCCGAATCGGATACTGCCAAGAACGGAAGACATATGCGCCTTGCAACATAGCAACCCGCTGACAAGCTGTACCATCGCTATTTGAATACCGTCGGATATATTCTGTGGGTAGTTTTCAGATGTCCATAGATCTTACAGGGATGTTTTTCGCGAAACCGAAAAATTTCTCGTAAAACTAAAAGTATTCAATAATGACTTCTGTAAATTTCAGCCCTTAATGTTTATAAACCGCGACGTTGCGAATTTTCTAAAAAAAAAAAGGTAAATTTTATCGTAAAATAATTTTTTTTCCAGAGATCGGAAGTGATATATCTAAGTCTAATAGACGTATTAAAAGAATCGTAGGTACACTGACAAAAATGTTATTGCAATTTTTCGAGTGCAAAAAACTGTTTTTCGCAATTTTCTCGACGGAAAATCAAAACAAAAATTTGAAAAAATATCTTAAAAATATACATCAAATTTTCAAATTTTAGCTCGATTTTCTCGGAAACTCTTCAACTCACAAATTTCGGATTAAACACACTTTTTTGGGTCAAAAATATCTATAATTTCCTAGAATTCTGAAGCGATAGTTAATTAATAAATATCACTTAATTATAAATAAAAAAAATGGAATTTTCCGAGAAAAAAATTATATTTCAATAACTAGTGGCGCCACCTATAACTTTAATTATATCAATCGATAGGTTTTTCAATTATCTGCAATTTTTGTTTGAAACATACAACCCTTATTTTTATGTGAAGCCAAAATGTACCCTTTTCAGCAATAAAATTGCTAGTTACATTTTTTTCCCTACAAAAGTTTAATTTCTATTAAAATTCTAAACGCATTAAAGTGAAAAATTAGTCACCAGTTTTTTTCTGTTCTTATGAATGGAATGAAATGAGTATTAACACGTTAGTGTTCCCTCTACTATTCCGGGTAACTTAGTTACAAGAAAATTGAAACATAAATGAACGCGCAAGTTCGCTTCCAAAAAAAAATACCTTTTAAACTTTTGTTATTTGAACTCGTAAATTCATCCGAACGAATATAAATTAAAAATACGTTTCACTTTCAAATGACACAAATGGAAACTTTCCAAGTGTAAGTTGAAAAAGTAGGTAGATATTCATATTTATTAGAACTGAATTGTGACTATCAGACCGATTTCAACTAAAATTACATTGGATCACCAGAGCAAGTTCCTATATAAAGCGCAAAAATTTCATTTAAATGGATGGAGTCCGCCCGCTACCACTTTAGCCTTGCAGCTATAATATCTCCCACTTTTGTTTGTTCGCGTGTTCAGGTATTACGCTCTATATTAGTTACGTTAATACCCAACATTTGTCTTTTGTGTGTTTTGATACATTTTGTATTTAAGGCTCCGTGTTTAACAGAAGCAAAATATAGCCGAGAAAATGCATTAGTAGTAGTCTTTGGATTTTAGGGGATTTGAGAGTTCGGAACATTTTTACCTTTTAGTATGTACTGAAGTTTCTAAAGAAGGACGATCCTATTCGAATTCCCTTAGTGATTTCTTCAAACATACTACCTTTTGTGTTGAAATTTGCAATTCAAAGTATATGTAGATATCAATTATTTCAAGTAGTGTTCCTTCTTATTTAAATGCTCAGCTGTGTTTTTGTTATGTACTTGTTCATTTTGAAGCCAATTTTTCTTAAACACATAATAAGTTTTTGAATCGTATTTTGTAATTCTCGGTTTGCTAAAAATAATGACGTGACAGTGTACAATCTTATCTTCTAATTTACGATTACACAAGGTGTTAAGTTACTCTTCTCCAAAACGTTCTTCACTATTTTAAGCCGTCACGTGTATTATTCAGCCTAATGGAATCTAGAATTTTCTTTTATTACCTACAAGGTAAAAGGATCCTACAGTGATAACTTCCTTAATAGAAACAAATATTTCTTTAATTTAATTGAAATTGATTTTTTACCCAACTGAAATATTTCCAACCAATATAATATTTATCCAGGCATCTAAATTTAGATAGTATAAGGAGTAAGATTGACAGCCTTGCTCTACCTAATCACAGTTAGCATTTTATTCAATTATTATGAATATACTGTAAAGGCATTTTTAAATTATAAAACGATTGTCAGTCTAAATAGAAAGGTCACTACAATATTCAGTCAATACGTTATTTCTTAGAAAATTAACTTTAAGTAGTGTAGACATTTATCAGTAGGAAGGAAAATATTTTTATACGTTGGATTAAAAATAGCTAATAAAATGACACCAGAATTTTTGTAAATACTTTTGAAATTGCCTTAATATCTGTCGTCCAGTGTTTCAAAATCATAAAAAGCTGTTGAAAAAATTTTTCTTTCTCAGAATATAAATTTCTTACTTCTAATTGTAAAATGTTGAATACTCACAATGAAATCTAGACATGTCAACCAATTTGGGATGAAAGGACCTAACTTTTTTCTCATCATGCCAGAGACATAAAATTTATAAATATTGCTGAATTTGGTCTCTATTTCTAGAAAATGAGGGTATCACAAAATAGCGTTGACTATTGAAGAAGTTGAATAACTAGAAAACTAATCATTCTATAAAAAAAGTTTTAATAAAAAAGTTGTAAATAATCACGGGACATATCGTGGTTACCTTAACGTTGGCCTTAAAAGTGAATCTTAGGGTAATTTCAAGGTCAAGTTGATTTTTTAACAGTATATATATATATATATATATATATATATATATATATATTACTGCATAGGGGGAAACCCTGAGAAATTTTGCATCTAACGATATAAATAACTTAGATGAGCATATGTCGCATTAAGGTCGTCTGAAGATTGAATCAGGTTTTCCGGTGAATCTGTAACAAATCACCCAACAAATCTATAATGAAGCTTTAGCAAGAACAACTTTACATATGAAAATTATATGAAATTAAAGTGATCTTAAGCCTGACCTTGACAATAGACTTCAAAACCGTTTCAAGGCCAAGTGGATATTTTACGTACATTTGAAGTTCAAATTTATATAATACTAAGTTATTTACACCGTTAGATGCAAAAATTCCAATTTTCTTTTTCTACAATAAAACTATGGGGCTTCGTTTTATGGAAATCACATCAATCTCAAACCAATCCAAAGAGTATTCCTCCAGGTGTACCTGAAGGTAACCATAAGATGATCCGTTCAACTTTATAGTATATATATATATATATATATATATATATATATATATATATATATATATATATATATATATACATATAATTACATTTTCCAAATTCTTGAACGATACATTATCATTTTCTTTTTATTTTGTCTTTTCTTGGGTTTAGATTCTTTATTTAACAAACAATCCAAAACAGTTTGACGTTTCGCCCTTTATTTAGGGCATCTTCAAAAATGCTAGTATTATTTATTAATATTATTAATAAATAATACAAAATGTCAAGGCAGATCAATAAATAAAAAAACAAAAAATTTTTGAACATGCCCTAAATAAAGGGCGAAACGTGAAATTGTTTTGGATTTTTTGTTAAAAAAAGAACCTAAACCCAAGAAAAGGCAAAATAAAAATAAAAATAATATATATATATATATATATATATATATATATATATATATATATATATATATATATATATAACAGATATGAAATGACCATAATATGATGTTTATCCACCCCAGTCATACCATTCGATGAGGAATTCATCAGACCCCTATATCTGCAGTAAAATATATAGATACCAAAAAAAAAAAAATCTTGTCCTTGAAATTATTTTAAGAGTCACTTTCAAGATCAACCTCAAAGCCTCCGCGACATATCTCGCCTAATTATTTACAACCTTTATATTAAAGCTCTTCCTCCAGAATGCCTAGGTTTCTGAGTTATTCAAGTGAGTAAGGCGTATAATCCATATCTCATTCTTACACCTTCTGTATTTTCAAAACTGGTCGTAATACGGCTTCAGGTTCATGAAAACATTTAATCGGGAAGCTAAAAACTACATCATTTACATTTTTAGCTAATTTTAGTGGGAACCGTTTTCCATAAAGTTTGTGCGGAGCTCTTTGGCACAAACTTATACCTGATGTTCACAGGAAAACTTTAATAGCAGGAGGATTTTTTTAACTGATTTATATTGAAATACTTACAAAGTTGTTTCCTTCGGAACAAAACTTGGCACTCATTTATATTTCAATTCCATTGACTTTATTTTGTTTTGTTGAACATCATGACGTTTCGACTAGTAGTTATATGTGGGCGTTTTCAAGTGAAACTGAACAAAACCTGAAGCTACAGAACTATTTTTACTACAAATAAATCACGAGTTCTTGGAACTCTCCGACTTTTGAGCTTGCCAAATTCCTTCTTCAATCCTAAAACCATTACATGGAAATACTTCGTCCTCTGTCAAGAAATCGCAATATTTCATTAAAATTATACGTGGAATGGAAGTATAACAAGAAGCCTTTTTTACTAGCTTTGACGTTCGAATTAAGGAGTCACTAAAGATCATAAGGAAAAAAACTTGAAGCAGACCAGGCCTTAACAGAAATAACATCTCTACCACCATATGTTATCATGGATTTGCTGGAATGTTATCTAATCAATTTCTATGACGAAGAAAATAAAAAACTCTTCATTCAGGATGACGAACTACCAAAGGGATTTTTGCTTTCAGCAGTGGTCGCAAATATTTTCATGGAATTGTTCGAGACCCTTGAAATTGAATCTCCAAAGAGGCAACCAAGATTGTAGCTGGGATACGTAGATGACAACTAGATTATCTTGAACGGAAACGCAGAAGGATTTTATAACTTTGTTTCTCATCTGAGCAATATTAGCCCAACCACGTTGGAAAAAGGAGTACAAAATAAATTACCATTTTTAGATGTTTTGGTTAAAAGAATTAAAGGCAAATTTAAATGTCAGTCAACAAAAAAATCCACACAAACAGACCAAGATCTAAAATGTTCATCCAACTATTCCAGCAACAAGAAATATGGAATTGTAAGAAACCTCGTAAATAGAGCATTAATTCCATCAGAATGAGATAAATCACAATAAAAGTAACCTAATAGCCACCGAATACCCAGTAATTCTGGCGGATAAGTTTCTGAAACAATTTAGAAATCGGACAAGATCAACAACGGACAAGGAACGAAAACTAGTATTGAACATATCCTGTGCATTTCGGAAAAGTTAAAATACTAGAAGAACATCTCATTGAGAAATGGAAAAATATGGTGCCGTCAACCACGTCTGGACTCATAGACATCACAAAAAATTGTCGGAGGCTAGAATCTTACATCGAGAAAATACAAATTCGAAGAAGCTACCGTTATACATTAAAATCCGAATATAAGAGAAGTACGGAAACCACTTTTTAGTAATTGTAAACTAAAACTAAATGCAGCATAATGGGATCGTGGCAAAATATGGATAATTGCATTCCACTGCATTTACTTTAGACTTGAAAACGGTTAGAAATAGCTGCCAGACGAAAGGTCATGATATTTAACAAAAATTAAAGACAATGGGAGCCCAACATATATCTAGCACTTCGCAACTTGACCACCTTTTCACGTTAATGAATTTGGTGAGATTAACTATACTCAGACAACTCCTGTCGCAAACTTCATTTTCATGGGTAACAATCACCATTACATAATCGTTAAATAACATCTTATTATTCATAGCAAAACAACGAAAAAAGACAAAAAAATTCAGCTTTAATTGAAAGCTGATAACAACGTAATTGCTGATTTTATCATCATCGCAGAAGTTTTACCTAAGTCGAAAAACCCATCCGCATTAGATCTAATTCTAAGATCAATGAAATCCCCTTTACAGAAGAGAGGGCAAAAAGTGAAGCGATAAGAAAACCGTTTGGTAATTTATTTCTTAGATTTATTCTCCCGTTACATTTGAAAATGCACTAAGGGGATGATTGCATTCGATAAACGAAAATGTATTATTTCTATTAAATATTTAAACTCAATATTTTACACGATTTGAATTTAACAAGTTCTTGATACAAGGTTTTCCAGAAACGGTTGCTGGCCAATTTAGTTTTTAAATAAGTTATCTATTAGTTATAGAACTTTTGTATCTGGTTTTCTTTACCTAATTGAATTAAAAGAAAACTGTAAAGCTTTTATTTTCTATAAATTATTGGATGAAACGCATTGGACGCGTGGAGATAAATAGACGAATGACCACAGGTTTTTATATCAAAAATATCCGGCCATATGGAATACGAAAAATTCGTATTAATGCACGATGGTCGGGCACCACATGCAGCTGACAAAGCGACTAATTACCTTGACGGTCCATATTTGAAAATTATATTGGCTACCGTACTGTCCAGGCTTAAATCAAATAGAGCACTGTGGACAACGATTGGATGGAGGAATTTTATGTCTTTCCGATAAGGGTCTAACCAATTAAGAGGGTCGAAACTGCCTCCTCGGTAATAAAAAAATAAAAAACACCCGCATGTTCTCCATCATAAAGTACTTACACAAAAAAATTTTAGCCACTTTTATCGCCCCATAACCTCAAAAAAATAAAACGTCTTTTTTCGTTTTTTGACGATATCTTCGGTTAGAATCATCGTAGTAACTTCTTTTTTTTATTCATTTTATAGATTATTTTATTGCTTACAACAAAATATATTTGACAAAAATTTTTGGCGAGAAATTCAAGTTTTTATGGGTGTTTGAAAATTTTAAAATTCAATAAAATAAAAAATAGGACAATAACAGGATCGAAAAAAATATGTTGTTTTTTAGACGCCAAACATCTATGAATTTTTTCAGGTTTTTAAAAGTGGTGAAACATAGTCAATACCGAAAAAAAACGCCATTTATTAGTATTTTTTCGCATTTTTATCGATATTTGAAGTATGGAATTTTCTTATAAATCCTCAGTTGTTTTTAAACTATGTATGTATTTAATATATGTATATATATATATATATATATATATATATATATATATATATATATATACTATATATATATACTATATATATATATAATATATATATATATATATAGTACATATATATACTATATATATATATATATATATATATATATAATATATATATATAGTATATACATATATTAAATACATACATAGTTTAAAAACAACTGAGGATTTATAAGAAAATTCCATACTTCAAATATCGATAGAAATGCGAAAAAATACTAATACTATATTATATATATATACATATATATATATATATATATATATATATATATATATATATAGTATATATAATATATATATATAGTATATATAATATATATATATATATATATATATATATATATATATTTATATATTTATATATTTGTGTTTTTTAGCAATTTATTCAAACTGTGCAACCTCTAACACAGAAGGAATATGATGGAGCGAAGTTTTGCATTCACTGTTCGCGTTTTACTTCATTCACACACGAAGTTGCATATAGTTGTATGTTTGCTGAATGTAATTTTAGCACTACAACAGCATAATGTTGATATAAGCACTGCTATTGCATCTCACACGAAGGAATCCGTGAAAGCCGCATTAACATATATACGCCATCCGGCCGGAGGTCGGTGAAGCCGCGTTCAATGATGCATGCTTCCTTCCGTTCATCTTTTGCACAGACAGGTGCACGTCGGTACCCTGATGAATCTAGTGAGAGACGAAACATGTACCTCTGCCATATCACTGTAGCGGAGAGGGTAAATTTGATAACTTTCTTCTCGGTGTGGTGGTACAGGTAAGCCATCATCTCAATGGTGGTGGAATAGGATAAATTATGTTCCTTAGCAATTTGTTCAAAACTGTGCAACCTCTAACATGGAAAGGATATGATGGAGCGAAGTTTGCATTCACTATTCGCATTTTACTTCATTCACACACGGAGTTGCATATAGCTATACGTTTACTGAATGTAATTTCAGCACTACAACAGCATAATGTGGATATAACCACTGCTATTGCTGCTTATATATATATATATATATATATATATATATATTATATATATATATATATATATATATAAGCATTTTATAAAACAAGATTTTTAGTACGTTAAATATTACTTTACTGTTTAAAATAGTAGTAATACTTCTTAATACTTACGTGTATGTTTAAAAAAAAACTTTTTCGTGAACTAAGTGATTTAATATATTTATATTTAAAAAAAATTACATGGTATGACCAAGTATTTGAAATAAAAAACTAACCTAAAATTGTCTTAGCCTTGTCTTAATCATGCCTTCAAGGGGAAAATGATCATTAATACAAAATGGTTTAAGACAACGGAGAATTTATCAGAAAATTCCAAACTTCAAAACTCGATAAAAATTCAAAACAATGCTAATAAATGCCGTATTTTTGCGATTTTGACTATATTTCACCACTTTTAAAAAGCTGAAAAAATTCAAGGACATAGTCTGGCGTCTAAAAAACAACATATTGTTTTTTCGGCGCTACTATTGTCCTAGTTTTTATTTAAATAAATTTAAAAATTTTTTAACACCCATAAAAATTTGAATTTTGCGCCAAAAATTTTTGTAAAAAACATTGTGTTGTAGGCAATAAAATAACCTATAAAATGAATAAAAAAAGAAGTTTCTACGATAATTAGAACCAAAGATATCGTCAAAAAACAAAAAAAAAAAACGTTTTATAATTTTTTTTGAGGTTATATAACGATAAAAGTGACTAAAAATTTTTTGTTTGTGTACTTTTTGATGGAGAACAATCGGGTGTTTTTTTTAATTTTTTTATTACCGAGGGGGCAGTTTCGATCCTCTTAATCGGCTAGACCTTTTAACAAGAAATTATATTGACTGTATTATAAGGTTAAGAAAAAACAGGGAAGCATAAATTTTCATTCTTTTTAAATAGAACATCCTGTATACGAATCAAACATATTTATTAACGATTTGAAAGACCTTAACTTAATAGTTTTTGAGATATTTGTGTTTATGAAGAAAGACACCATTCTTAATTTTATGAGAAAAATATCTAAACTTTTTATCAAGGAAAATCAAAGCTAAATAAAAACTGTTTCCTATAAACATTTGCAATAAAGTCTATAGGCTATTTAACAATTTTAAATTAAAATAAATCACTTTCTTCAAATGGTAAATCATGCATTTTTTATTTTATTTTAAACTATTAGAAATCTAATAACTTTCGTTCAATGTCCTATACCAGTTTTTAATAGTTTTTGAAGTATTTGGATTTCTTGACTTCTTCTTATGAACTTCATGAATTTTTTTGAAATGTAGCAGCCATGAAAAAAAAATAGAAAATAAAATTTTATATAGTCAAATTTACAATCGTAACGCTTTTTATGATTACCATATAATGTTGCTCGGTTTTTAGGACATTTTTCTTATATTTTAAAATACATTTTCCGAAAAATGAATGAATAGATATAATTTATCTATTAGAAAAGGTCGAAAAAAAATGCCTTCTTGCTGAAAGAATTTATAAAATGAAGTTTCCCAAGCGATGCTTACCTAATCCCCTTACTTTTCAGAGCTTAATGAAAAGATCTGATTCTTCTGGAAGTGTTGATTATCTAAAACGTGAAGTAGTCAACAGAAAAACTTCTGATGAAGTAAAAGAATTAAAAAGTTTGCCATATGTTGAAGCAAATGCTTGTATTAGTAGTCCACCGCCAATCGACCACCAAAAAATATAAATATCTCCCATATTGCATGAAATTATATCAAAAACTGTATGATAGGAGTTTTTCAAGACATGAAAATTTTTGCAATACGATAACTACGCAGACTAAATTAAATCTAAATGTCTTGTACACGATAATATTTTGCTATGAGGCTACTTGTAGAAGTAATGGAGCCATAAATAGACACAACATGCATTATTATTCAACAAAAAAAACTCTTTTTGGGTAAGAGTGTGATATTCATCGTCATAGAATCATTAGGCCACAATTTTTTTGGTAAATAATTAATGGCGATAGTTATTTAATTTTTTTACACGAGAACTACCCCAAATGCTTAAAGGTCTCGATAAGAAGAAGCGCAACAGTATGTGGTTGCAGCAAGATAGTACACCTGTACATTATCATCATGAAGTTTGTGCCTTTTTGGACCATTTTTCATAAAATTGGATTAGATATGGGGGTTTCGTTCAGTGGCCACCAGATCTTGCAACATCAGTCCATTAGATTTCTTCATGTGGCATTATATAAAAGATAGGATGTTTGTAAATTCACAAACAATCATGAAACAGACGCCAAACAGAATTAGGGATACCCTTGATACAATTACTCCACTAACGTTGAACAAGGTCCGAGAAGATGTGATACAAAGACTAAATAAGTGCATTCAACAATTGGGGGGGGGGGGCATTTATTCAAAGAGTAATTCAATTATCATTTTCCTTTTTTTTTAACGAGTTTAAAAACATTTTTTATTCATTTAAAAAGTAAAAAATTTTATTTATCTTGTTTTATTTTTTATATTATTTAATTACATTAAAATCGTTGTTTGAAAGATAATTTGTTTTCAATATATTTATTGATATTATGTTATGACAAAAAAATTCGGAATTCGAGAATAAAAAAAGGAGAGAAATCGAAATATCTCAAGAAATATTACGAATAGGTATAGAGTATATTGAATGAAAGTTTTAGGGTTTTTATAATAAAATAGAAAAAATACAGGATATACTATTTGAAAAAAGTGATATATTTAAATTTAGAATTTTTTGAATTTAGACCAGTGTATTGAGTCGCTTTTATTACAAATGTTTAGAAGAAATAGTTTTCTTGATAAAAAAAAAACTGAATATATTTCTTGCAAAATTAAGGGCAGTATTTACGACTGAATGGATATTTGAAAATGTAAATTTTTTTTTTTAAATAATCTATATCTCATAAACTATAAAGTAAGGGTATATGAAACCCTTAGTGGAAAAATTTTCAAAATAATACGTTAAGTAAAAAAAATGATTTATATACAGGTTGTTCTATTTAAAAAATATACAATTTTGGCTTTTTTTTTTTTTGGCACACTTTGTAGTTATAATTTTTAAATCTGCATAAAAGCTAACCATATGATGTAAGTAGATATAATTTCTAGGCAAATTTTACCTAAAAGGCTTAAGCTTACTTCATACAATTCACAAATTCACACTATAAAAGAATTTCAGTTTGAAGCACAATTCTTCATTATTCTAATCTCGTGGAGTAAAGACCCCTGAAGATGCCTTGTGCAATTGTAGGCGAAACGCCGCATAATAATTCCAATTTGACACGATCTAAATCCAAGAATCATGATGTTTAAAATATTATACCATCTTTCTTAACTTTAGAACCAAAAAACCCGATGATACAGCGAACTATTATAAACGCTTAAATAATTATTACATTATCTTCTATCCCATGTTTATATATAAGCACTAGTTTGTTAATTATAGCATGTGAAGATGTAGTTGTTACTTTTTTAACATACGAGAATGGTTCGATAAATTGTCGGCCTGAAACAGAGAGGGCGCTAATAGGACCAAATAACTATAATATTTTGTAAGCATTAACCTTGAGATGACGCCCTGCAAAGTTTCAGATGTTTTCGTTCAGTTGCTTGTTTGTGGCGATCGAGTGAACACATAAGGTTCGATATTTTGTGAAAGATGGATAAAATTGAAGTTCGAGCGGTTATAAAGTACTTTGTTTTAAAGGGCTTAACTCCTACGGACACTAAAAATGAGCTAAATTCTAATTTAAAGGATTCTTCTCCTTCGTTTTCGACAGTAAAACAATGGAATGCAGAATTTAATCGTGGTCGTACATCTATTCAAGATGATGAGCGCTCGGGACGCCTAAAAACCGTTACAACTGAAGAAATTGTCACAAAAATTCATAATGTCATATTTCATGATCGCCGACTGAAAGTACGAGAGCTTGCTGGTATAACAAACATCTCGATAGATCGTGCCCACTACATTTTACATGATGTTTTTGGCATTAAAAAGCTTTCTGTGCGATGGGTGCCGCGTTTGTTAACAGTCGACCAAAAACGCCTTCGAATGAACACTTCGCAAAAGTGTTTAGACGAATTCAGACGCAATCCTGCTGAGTTTTTTCGACGTTTTATAACTGTAGGTGAAACCTGAATTCACCACTACACGCTAGAGACAAAGCAGCAGTCTAAACAGTGGATGGGGGCAGGTGAAAGTGCGCCAAAAAAAAGCAAAACCGGTTCCGTCTGCAGGAAAAGTCATGGCAACAGTTTTTTGGGATTCACATGGCGTGGTGCTTATAGACTATTTAGAACAAGGCAAGACTATCACCGGGGAGTATTACGCTTCACTACTGGACCGTTTACCGTATGTGATTAAGGCTAAACGTCCACATCTTGCCAAAAAAAGTGCTCTTTCATCAGGATAACCCTCCTGCACACAAATCTATGGTTGTTGCTGCAAAACTCCATGACCTGCGTTTCGAAGTGCTTCCACATGCGGCATATTAGCCGGATCTGACTCCCAGGGATTGCTTTCTCTTCCCAAACTTGAAAAAATACCTCGCTGGACGAAAATTCCCTTCAAATAACGGCTTATTTTGCCGAGTTGGACCAATCACATTATACTACGGGTATTAAAATGTTAGAACATCGTTGGTCGAAATGTATTGACGTACAAGGGGACTATGTTGAAAAATAAATAAAAAACATTTTCAAAAATCTTCTATTTTCTTTATCAGGCCGAGAACTTATCGAACCGTCCTCGTATAAAAAACTTTAGTGGAATTACTTCTCTTCATAGGCAACAAAAACCCACTGGACTCCCCACTATAAATATTTCTTAATTTCTTATTGATATTTAATTTTTAATGTTGCATAAGTTTGTTAGTAAGTTTATAAATAACTTTTCGCTCGGAAAATTTCAAGTTAAAAAAAGAGACTGTGTCTTGAAACTTATTTTGAAAATAAAAAAAAACTGTTGAATCAGGGCAAAAAGTTGTAATGTGTCTGTGCCAATCCCCAAAGTACAGTTATAAAGTTCTCGATAATCTTGTTTACACCATATAACTATGTATCAAAATAATAAAACTTTGGTGGAAACAATAACACCCTGTTGTATTATCAATATTTTTTTTTGCGCCTTTTAAACAAAGTCAATAAGAAACTGCTCAATAAGAGAATAATATTTAAAATATAAATCAACTGAAAAGTTACAAGAATCTCTCGATAATTTATATTCAAAAGGGTGCAAATTGAAAGATAACATTAAAACTTTACGTTAAAAGTAATTTAAATTATAAGATTAATTTACCGCCAATTAAAACTTCACGATAATTTAATTATAAATTTTATTTGAAAATTATTTTCCATTTAAAACGTCGCTTTTTAGCGTAGGTAAATGTTTGAAAATTGACTCGGAATTTGCTGTAAAAACATCTTATTGATAATTGTAGAATGATTTAGAAAATACTTTTGATACTTGTTATTTTTTTAACATATCGCGCAATTATATTGAATGCAATAAAAATAAACTCTCATTGACACAATCAAACATCGACGACTGGAAAAATATTTTGTTTACCAGAATTCAATTATGGAAACAAACTGGACGAACTACGTCGATCAAAGCGTTGGCGAATGGAACGCCAGTTGCAATCTCATACAGAGCGTTAGTTTTTATTATATATCAGTTATAATCACGAACTTGAGATATAAAACTGGACTGCTCATGAAAATAATTTTTGACCCCCCCCCTTATTGGTCGCCATTCGGTGCAATGATTTGTATGGCAACATTGAATTCCCTGCTAGTTTCTTCCATTGACGTGAATGTGTCGTGAATGAATGTCAATTCTATTATTTTAACTAACAGGTTTACACAATAACTATCTCTTTCTATACTATATCTAAAACAATAAATCGCTCTTCCTTGTTTTACTTGACAGGTTAATAGAGTATATTCAATAAAAAAGACCAGAGCTCCGATTCTGTAAGCATATTTTTTGACATTCTCTTTCCTTATCTCTTTTAGGACAGTGATATACTTATGTGTTAATACAGACTGAACAAAGATAGAAGATCCTTATTATGACATTCTCTTTCCCTTTACTCTTATAGAATCGCAGCACAGGATAATTGTTTCTGTAAAACAATATTTAACTTGAATTTCTACTTTTAGTTTCCTCAAAATTATAATTTTTCTGTTTAAAGCAACTCCAATAAAGCAAATTTTTTTAACTTCTTCGGAACAGCGTAAATATGTAACAATTTTATTATTTTTAGATAACAAGCATGAA
This sequence comes from Diaprepes abbreviatus, assembly GCA_034092305.1. Taxonomy (NCBI): domain Eukaryota; kingdom Metazoa; phylum Arthropoda; class Insecta; order Coleoptera; family Curculionidae; genus Diaprepes; species Diaprepes abbreviatus. Next base: position 173,899 of record JASJET010000470.1, read on the forward strand.
ATGTCAGTTCTTATAAATAAATGAAAATGCTTTTTCTATGACTGTTTACATATTTTATTTTTTACAAAAAACTGTTATTTAGCAAAATAGCTAAAATGTGAAATATGCGCCAAAAACAAATCGAGACAATTTTTTTTTGAAATATCTGTTTTAGAAACATCCTTATTCGGACGTAGAGTATAAGAAGTTAAAAAAAAATGTATTAAGGCATTTATTTTTTGAAATTTTATATCATGAACTAATATAGTATATTGTTTAATGTAAGGTATCGAAATGTCCACATAATCTATTGCAAAGTAAAATAGTTTCATCATTTAAAAATAGCTTTGATTAGGTCTTTGTTAAAATTATTTTCTCCTCGATGCTTTTAGGGAACTGATATGTTAGGTATTTATATAGGGTTAACAACATTCATAATAATGTTGACATTTCCTTCATAAAAACGGAGCTTTAATTTAAATGAAGTAAAGTAATATTATGTACTAAACCATTTTTATAAAAAAAAAATTAAACTCTAGAGGAGATAGTATTAAAGCAGTTTATATTTAATTGTAAATAAAACAATATTTATTAAGACACTTTAAATATAAAGAAGCTTGTAAATACAAGATAATTCTTACATTAATACAATCATTTTTAATCTAAATATATATATAAAGATTTACTAGCAACTTTTAATTTTTACACTAGGTTAAACTTTCAATTTCCTGTTTAAGGATCTGGAATTGACCTTTCCTAGAGTTGAATTTTTCAAATGGTAATCAATCGCAGCTTCTCACTACTTTGACAAAGGATTTTCATGACACAAATTTCCTATCTGAGCTAAAATCAAGAATTTTTGTTTTATTAATTAATAACATATTCAAACAAAAGGTTATTACTTTATTTTTAGACAAAACAAATACATAAAAGTAAAATTTATGTAATTTCCAAACATCCTTAATAATATTGAAAAATTTCATATTGTATACAATCATTTATTTCTAATTTAATATGGCATATTGGTTTTTAAACGTATGATCATTTTAAATTTTAACACCATACCAGTTTCGATATTCAGCTTTATATGTCAGTGGAACATTAACTTTATGGTAAAACGATATTGTTGTTGGTTAATGCATACCTAATTCAGGACTTTTTTTTTGTAGAGCCAGTGTATGTTATTAAGTCCAAGTTTAGTTGTTTCAAGATGTTTACATCAAACAGTGCTTCGTAGTTTTTTTCAGGCAGTTTATTTGTAAGAAGCACAACACAAATTTTTTGCTCATCTTCTTGTATAAAACAATTTCCAGAAAAATGCTCTGAATAGAGTTACTTATCTGATGTATAAAAGAATTATGATCATGACCAATTTGCTTCAACTCTTGAATTTGAAGATTCTTTTCTCTTAGAAAACTAAAATATTGATAGCATTTAATAATTATCATATATCATATCCATAAGATTAAACTTGTTACCCTTAGATTTACAATTTGATTATAAGGTAAAATTTTAAATAATTATTATTAAATGCTTTATAACTTACCAATTAAATAAATTCCAATTTACCAGATGAGATATTTGCACGTCTTACGATGAAGAATCACATTTTTTAAAATACAAAAAAAAACCTTAAAGTTCACATTCCTGTTTGAAATTTTCAGTAAAACGTTACATAAAATGTGGAAAAATCCATAAAACAGCAAAATCAAAAATAAATTTTTGTCAAAATGAAAACTATTCAGTCAATGTCAAAATACACTTTCACCAATATCATAAAAACTTAGGGAATTCATTGTTGCCAAAGCAATTATTTGCACCAAATGGCACGGAGCTCGGTGGGGTCATTTTTTTTATAAGGGAGATATGGAACACGAGCAGTCCAGTTTTATATCTCAAGTTCGTGGTCATAATGGATACGAAAGATTCATGTTAATACCCGATAACGCTCGACCACATTTAGATGAAATAATAATTAATTACCTGGATGCAGGACAAAATTAAAAATGTGATTGGTCACTGTATAGCCAAGTTCAAATCCAATAGAGCACATGTGAGATCAGATAAAACGCCACATACGATAAACAAATCCAGTTTCAAGTACAATAGAAAAACTTTGATTTATAGCACAAAACGAATTACACTCAATTCCTCAAGAATACATTCAAACTCTACTTAATAATATTTGCTTATAAGTTATTCTCTTTTCAGACAGAGAAAGAACGTGTAGAAACAGTTTATTTCCTGCAAATATAACTCTGATCCTCTCTCCTTACGCGTTTCCATCACCTCATTGTCTCATCAGCAGAGCTATATCTAACCCAGAGCAACATTCGCAGGAAACAACTGCTATATAAAATATAAATTCCGATACATGTCGGTAGGATATTAAAAAATTATCTCTGCCTAAAAGAAGAATAACTTACAGACAAATATTTAAACATGGGAGTTTTTTTTATACTGAAATTTTGATTTCCTACTTATTAACAGTATTGTATGTATATACCAATTAGAATCAAACGACTAGTATTTACAATTTAATTACTTTTTAACATCAATATCCTTAATTTTCATAACATTTAGCTTTTTTTTCAAGATTTTTCTTTCATTCAAACTTTGCTATGGAATTTTATCAAAAAAATCAAAACAGACAAAACCAAAATGGCACACACCTCTAGATTTACTCTTTTTCGAATTATTACCAAAAATAATATCTAATAAAAAAGGTAAATAACAATATTCTATTTAAATATAAACGACCTAAAACAGTGACGTAGAGTCGCCGACCTAAAAATCAAGTTAGGAATGGAATTAAATTACGCCTGTATTTCTTAGAGGCAAATAACTGAATGATAAAGAAAATAATTCAGTTGGGAAGAAAATTTGCAAGAAAGTGAAATTTGGAATGGCTCGAAAAGCAATAGGGCTCAAAAATGCAACAAATAAGAGGCTGTTATACGAAGGAGAAATGAGAAATGTTTAATGACAATAATATAGTGCTGCCCAAAACGTGAGTATTAGCAAAAAGAAAGTAAAAGTAACCAAATTAACCACAGTAAATTTAAGGTGAAATTTTAATCGTGACATTGTTCAGAATAAAGAAAGTAAATATAAAAGATTAACTTAAAATGGCAAATTAACACACCAAAATTCCTAAACATTTAACTAAACAAGGAATAAAAATTGCATTCAGGACACAAAATAATCTCAGTAAATTTATTAAAAATAATTAAAGTAAAATACACAAAAATTCTCAATCTCTCAATTGTTTATCAGTTTAATTGTGGCACACGCACATAGGTCAGACAAAGACACTTTTTGCTTAAAATGGTGCTAGGAATACGACAGTATTTTTAATTTTACAAAAAGAAACATTTTTTTAAATTATTAACAATATTTTTGTTATTAACAAATAGCCTGACCATTTTTTGGAGATCCACCCTCGAAAATAGTAATCAAATGGCCAAAATACATATAAAAACTTTGATGGAGACATGTCTCTTCAACGGCTATAAAAACTGGCCTCCTGGACTATTAACCTCGACGGTACTAAGTTTAATAAAGTGGTAAGTAAATCAATCTATAATTATTACCTTAATTGTAATATAAAGCAATTTTTAATTTATTTTTACTCTTAGATAAAATTTTTTCATGTCAGTATAGTTTTCCTTCAAATATTTTATTATATCAACACTTTTCAAGTTTCAGGATTTAAAAAAATTATATATTCAGCTCAATTGATACTTATCTCCTCCAAATTTTAATTAAGGTCGAAATTTCAAAAGGCAGACATTATAAAAAGTAAGTTTTCCGCTTTTTTTTTAACTTACCGTTCTTAAATTGCCTTTTTTTCTAAATAGAACATTTATAAACATCTTCTTTCGCCTTTCAAGTACCCTGCATTAGCAAATTGTCGTGGCATCACGCATCGGAAGACGTAATTGTCGGCCACCACCGGCGGGGCCAACTGGAGCATACGGTCTATAAAAATTCATGAAGTGAACCGTCGAAATAATCGCCTTAGGTTGTTTTTGCTAATGTCGGTATTTTAGTTTCTTGAGGTATTAGATTGTGACATTATTCCAAGCTCAGTACAAGTTTAGGAAATGTAATTGCTTGTTTTGTTTCTTTTTTATTTTTAAATTCAAAAAATGTTGTAAATCAAAAATTTTACTCGATAATTTTCTGACGTTGCAAAAAAACCCTATAAAGGCATATTTATTCTTTAGAAAATTATAGGCTAGAACTATGTAAAAATTACTAGAAGCTCATATTTTTCATGTATATAAAATTAGCAAGACAAACTGCTTAATTAATTAACAACAATATAACTTTTACAAGGAAGAAATAATTATTCTCGAGATTAATGTGAGATAATATAAATATAATATAAAAATATAAAAAAATATACATCCTTCTGAGGAAGCTCAGTATAATAGGCGAAACGTTAAGAAAATAAAAATTTTGAAATACTACCAAAACCTATATCCAAGAAAATAATATATATATATATATATATATATATATATATATATATATATATGTTTTAGACCTGTCGGTAACAAGAAGCGATGATGTACAGGAAACAAACAGATTTAAAAATAAAACACCCCGATTCCAAAAACAATTAAAATCTATATTTAACCATAAGAAAAAAAGATGATTCAAATTTACAATTACTATGTGTATTTTAACTTAATCTAAAAGAAAAATTTACAAACTATGTGTATTTTAACTTAATCTAAAAGAAATATGTTACTATTTGAGCTACAAGAAAAGAAAAACAAGAAACAATGAACAATACCACTATTGCAAGTATGACGTCATCCGCGCCAAACGCCAAGTCGGTTAGCTTTAGGCCCAACTTTAGACTGTCAGGTAATCTTGAATAGCGACGTTGAATAACCTTATTTTTTTTCTGTTCAAATGTTTTTATTTATTTTGAGATTTTAAACTATCTAGTAGGCCGATTAAGACTAAAATTATGTTTATTTAAACCTAAACTCTTGTATTGGACTATTAATATGTGAAATGATGTTTTAAATTACCTAGTGTATATGTATACCTTCGGTTAACATGATATTTTAAATGAAAGTAACTATAAAGTGTCCTGTAAATGCTCGCAGAAAGTCTTATTCCCAATCACAGGAGAAAAATGAAAGTATACTTTAAAATCGGTAATATCACTGTTTATTATGTAGGCAGTTTTGTCATGGAGTCCAAATACTTTCGGCAGCAATGGTGTGTTAAATACCGGCACTGGTATGTCAATCCAATCCAAGACACGAAGGCAAAGTCCTGGTATAATAAAAACTGTTTGTGGCATATATCTGTTTTTAAGGATAGACCATGTATTACAAGTGACAAAGTTAGTGTGTTGACTTAGGTGTGATCAGTTTCACTACAGTTTACTTAATGAAAAATGAATACAATAATAACTTTGTTTATCCTCAATATCTGACAAATGATGCCTTAACACATTAAACTATGGTTTTAGCAGCAAACAGGAATAAAAGTTGTATTGTACTCTTAAGAAATCAGCAAAAATTCTGCTTTCTGGGTTTTTGCCAGTTTTCACAACTAAGACTTGGCCCAGACTCTCTCTACTAACGCTTTTAGAAATCTCCAAAGCGCCAAAAACAAAAGATTAACTACACCCTTAATGAAAGTAGTAAAAATAGAGTGTTTGGATGCATTTCTAGGCACACTTGAATTTTTTACAATACCGGTTTTTGATGTGACAGGCGAATAAACTTTTAGCTTTATAGTAGGTATTATTAGTATAAACATTTATAGTTATTATTGTAAAATTAAAAAAACAACTGATTTTGCCATGTTTTCGCGATTATTTTGGCTGACATTCCTGAGAAATTCTTAGTTAAATAGGAAGACAAATTGCTCGAATTGAAAAATCGTCCAGACGAGAATTTGTCGCTAAATAGTCGCTAATTAGTTGTAGAACGGAAAAATTTGTCGTATATTATTTTTAAAAATGTTGTTTGTTTTACTAACTTGATGTAAAGATAGTGAAACGTCTAAAGTTAAATGAATATAATACTTAATTGAGTAGTCCTTTACTTTGTGAGAGTTCATTGTAAATAGTTAATGAAATAAAATTTACTTTGTTTATTATTAAATTGGCGTGACCGTGGTTCGTAACACTGATACATTCTCAAACGCAATGTCGTAAAAAATACGGATTACACTAATTTATAGAGCTCTTTTAGTTCGTAAATTTTTTATTACTACTATCTAGGTACTAAAGGCAGAACATCGAACAACCGAGAATTTTGTACGCCCCTTTGATCATTAAGAAGATCAAGTTTTGTTGTTTCACAACTAATTAGCGACTATTTAGCGGCAAAGCATCATTCGCACCATTTTTCGATTTTAGCAGTTTGTCTTGCTACCTTTATGTACGTTGACTTTTCAGTTTCTCTTTCGCTCTGGCCTTTCAAGCAAGTCCATCCATGGAATGTGTTAGTTATACCTTATGTATAAAAAACAACTCAATATTGAGACTTGGGGCAAGAAAGGAAAATATATAAATATGGACAAACGCCTCTCATTCTCGGGTCGATCGGAGCATTTTATTAAAACAAAATGCTGGATAGACCGTATAAAAAAAGGGTAATACAAAGGACAAACAAGGTTTAATAGGAATTTTCAATTTACAGATTGATACCGGGATTAATACTATATATGTAAATTTTAAAGGTATCGACATTTGGAGGTTGAAGAATTTCCGACGGTCAAAAAGGGCTATAAAATCCTTGTAACAAGAGATAATCATGAAAAGTTTTTAATTGCAGCGTTTGCGATTTGACCTTTTGTAGCAGCTATTATCAGTTTCGCAATAAATTCATTTTCCTTTGGTTGTAATATTCCAAGGAAAGCTCAATATCTCTAGTTTCTTAGAGTACTCTACCAATTGCCGTTAAGAAAATTATAAAAAAATACAAAATTTTTGCAAAATTAAAAAAAAAACACTATTTTCAAAGTCATTTTAGCGAAGCCAATTTTAGCTTGAAAATGGGAATATTTCGCTGTATTTCAAACCCATGTAAATAATTAATGAAACTGTGATGTGATTATCGAAAAAAACAGGGCAAATAAAAAATGACGGTAATTCTGAAAAGATTTTTGACCGACCCATTTGATTTTTAACCGACTTCTAACTGAAGTCTATATATTTTTACCTATTCTATGTTGATTACTCCGGAACGACAGCACCGATTTAAATGAAATTTTTTGCGCTTTGTTCAAAAAGTTCCTATGGTAGTTCCTTATCTTTTTAGCTGAAATTGGTTCAGTAAAGTCCATGGTAGCGATTATAATATGGAGGATCAAAATATAAATTTTCTTTCATTTTTCTCTAAAACTGGTATGAGGGAATTTTCGGGGATGCATATAACGAATATAAAATTAATTTAAAAACACTCATTATGGAGGTTTACAAATTTTACATCTCTCAATTTTGAAAAACTGGTATTGGTATTATTACTAAATGAAATAAACTACTAACACGAGATAAATACAAGCTACGATCAGAAAACAGTTACAAATAAAGTATTTCTCAATATTTTCATGTAAATCACATTTTTTTAGATAATAATTAGAACTTGACTTTGAAAATGAAATTCAAATTTCATATAAAAATGTATATTGTTATTATACCGCTTTTAGCGTGTTTTTAGAAGTCGGTTCAATTTTATTAATTTATATATATATATATATATATATATATATATATATATATATATATATATATATATATATATATATATATATATATATATATATATATATTTATTTTTGATTTTTTCTTGGGATTAGGATGGTTTGAAAAGCTGCTCAAATATCTTCCGGACCAGGTTGGTTTTGTAAACAAATGCGTTTGAATTTTATCATTCTGGCGTATTAGAGTCATATCCAGGAAATTTATTTTTCCGTTTACTTCAGATTCTGATGTAAATTTCAATTTGTTATGGAAATTATTAAATTGTTGTACAACGTAACGCACTCTGTCCTGAGGAATTGCCATTAAACAATCGTCAACGAAACGTTTAAAGAAAATTAAGTCTAAATCTAGATTTTGAATGACTCTTTCCTCCAAATATTCGACGACAAGCTGGGATCAGAGATGAAATAGGTAAACCCATTACACAACCATCAACTTTTCTGTAAAATTTATTGTCATACTGAAAGTAGTTTGTTGATAAAGCTAAAGTTACAGCTTCCATAAAACTATTCTTGGACAAAGTTGTGTAGTTTTTTAGTTCTTCCCATATATATATATATATATATATATATATATATATATATATATATATATATATATATATATATATATATATATATATATATATTCAAAGCGCAACCTGTTTTAGGGCGGTCGATAAGAAGAAGCGATGAAGTTAGCGAAAACAAGAAACAACCAGATTCAAAAATAAAACACCCCTATTCCAAAAATAATAAATATATATTTAACAGTAAGTTAAAAAAATATATGATTCAATATTAATCCGGAAATACATCCATTCGTCCGTTTGGTTTCTTCTAGAAGCTTGCAGAGGTTTCGCCAAAATCTCATTTGACATCTTCTGTGCTTCCTGGATGTAGATCAACTGATCTACATTTATATTTTTTTATGTTCTTTTTTAGGAATCGACATGAAGAACTTTTCAATTCTAATTCCCCAAAAATCTTTGGCTATGGGTATTGAACACAATACCCGTCATTTTGAATCCGCCATCTTGAGTTTTTCAAATCTGAAACCAGATTGGTGATCAGTGACCCCAGAGACCCTTTTAATGATTGTTTTTTGCATAATACAAAATCGGATACGCCATTTTGGGTCCGCTATCTTCAATTTTGCAAATTGGTCTTCGAAACCATAATTATAGACCTAAAAAACCTTATATAATCAAAATAGATAGTTTAAAAACCACTTCTACGAATTTATTTTAAGATGCAGAAATTACCGCCATTTTGAACATGTGCATACTAATTGTTATTTAAATCTGACCAAAACTGAGCCCAATAAATATTTTTCTTCGCTATATAGTTTTGTTGAAATAATTCGAAAAATTTTCAAGCGCCACTTTTGGTTTAAATCCAAGCATAACAAAATTAACAGTCGTTATTCAGTTCATAGAGCAATAATTAATCAGTCAGCGCTAACACAATTTACAAAAAACAGTCAGGTAACAGTATACCCACTGTTTTTGAATAATCTGATTGTTCTGTTAACGGAGCTATTATTAATTGCCCGATTTCCTCCAGAATAGACTTGTACATTATAAAATTGTTTCTTTTAAATTATATATTAATTTCAATAAATGCAATTATAAATAAAAATTTAATAAATTACATTAATATTTTTGATTTCCTTTAGAGAGAGGTTAATTTTTTTTTTAATTTATGAACTGTAATCAATCATCAAAAGCGATGCAACATATACAGCCAAATTCACTAAAAAGGTTTAATACTTAAATCCGAGATCTAGTTGTCATGGAAATTAGATCTTCTAAAGGGTGTTTTTTATAGAGGTATAGAACTTTTAAATGGAATAAAACAAAGATGAATTTTTTAAATTGACATGAAATTTACTTTATTCGAAAGATAACCTTCTGGCATTATAATTTAAATATGACTTCTGGCATATCCCCGCCACGGCTGGCTCGGACGTAGTCTAATCTGGAGGTCCAATTTTCGATGACTTTTTCCAACATTTCTGGCCGTATATCGGCAATAACGCGGCGAATGTTGTCCTCCAAGTGATCAATCGTTTCGGGCTTATCGGCGTAGACTAGCGACTTCACATATCCCCACAGAAAATAGTCTAGCGGCGTTAAGTCGCACGATCTTGGAGGCCAATTCACGGGTCCGAAACGTGAAACTATGCGGTTACCAAACGTTTCCTTCAATAAATCAATTGTGGTACGAGCTGTGTGACATGTTGCGCCGTCTTGTTGAAACCACAGCTCCTGCACATCACGGTTGTTCAATTGATGAACGAAAAAGTCAGTAATCATGGCTTTATAGCGGTCACCATTGACTGTAACGTTCTGACCAGCATCGTTTTTATAGAAGTACAGTCAGTTTTTCTGGATGTAACGGTGTCTCAACATATACTTGAGGATTATCATCACTCCAAATACAGCAGTTTTGTTTATTGACGTATCCATTCAAACAAAAGTGAGCTTCATCGCTAAACAAAATTCGCTTATGAAAATCGGGATCAACGGCAATCTTGTTTTGGGCCCATTCACCGAATCTACGCCTTGCTAGGTGATCGTGTGGTTTCAATTCTTGCACGAGTTGGATTTTGTAAGCACGCAAACCAAGACCTTTCCGCAAAATCTTCCATAAAGTGAATGGACACATATCTAATTCCTGTGCACGATGGCGGATAGACTGATTCAGGTCTTCCTCTACGCTACGCTCTACAGCAGCAATGACTTCTTCTGTACGCACTGTACGACGTCTCTGTAGATGCGTATTATCATTTAGAGTAAACGTGGTGCGAAAACGTTCCATAGTTAATCGAATTAATTGCTCTGATGGACGATTATGTTGACCGTAAAATGGACGTAGTGCGCGATACGTATTTCGAACAGAACCATGATTTTCAAAATAAATTTGCACAATTTGGAAGCGTTGTTCAGGCGTCAGTCTATTCATGTTGAAATGCCAAACCAAACTAAACACAAATCACTTGACAGCTGACAAAATGGCCGCCAGTTAAAAAAGTGTTGCCAACTTAAAGTTCTATACCTCTATAAAAAACACCCTTTAGTTGACCAGATTTATTTTGCTTATGATATTTTTATGGTTTGCATCACATATGTTAACAAATAAACGCTTATATAAGAATATTAAGAGAAAAATATTGAGAAGAATCTTTGAAATTGGTAATAGGAACAGCTGTCTCATGACAATTGAAAAAAATTTCAATTATTGACTGTTTAGTACTAAGACAAAAATATTTTTTATCCTTGTATTTTTAAGGTTCAAAAGATGCTTGACTTATTATGGTACTTGTCAATATAAACCCTCTACTGCCAACTTAAAGCGATTTTAAGGTTAGACCATATTAGTGAACAAGGGAATTAAGGTCTATTTAGAAACACTCCTTTTTTCTACCTTGGAGAAAAATCTAATTTTGTTCCATATCTTATAAAATTGCGGTGCAAAATTTTTCAGAAAAACATAGAAAGGGACACAATCTTAAATAGTATATACGAATATACGTATTTGTGATGAAAATAAAATGGAATCAACTTATCCTCAAAGATAAATTGACTTTTTCGGGTTACTTTGGGTGCTCAGAAATATTTCGTAGAACATTTTATGATTTCAGTACATCAGAAAGAACCAATAAATATCCCGAAAATTATCTGATGACAGGGGGTGGAAAAAATAACAACAAAACTAATTTAGAAACTAGTAAAATTGACAAAACTTTTTTGGAAAGAGATGTAATTTTCCGGAAATATTTAAAAAGGAACTACTATGTTTTATACCACTAAATTTATTAAGAAAACAGTGACTGCAGTTTCAACTCACAGAGTCATTTTCTAATAATAATAAAAGCAGATAAATCAAATGCAACAGTTATTTTACCAAAAGAATATGTCAATAAAATTGAAACATTTATTCAATCCGAAAATATTACAGAAATTAAAAGCGATCCTACAAAAGTTTTTCAAACAAATTTAAAACAACAGAATTCAATAAAAAAAGAATAATCAATATGAACCCACAAGCACCAAAACTCTATGGCCTTATAAAAAATCACAAACCAGGAAATCCCATTCGCTCAGTCGTTTCATACATAAATATCCCCACGTGAGAACTCAGTATGAAACTAAATTCATTCTTCAAACAAATAAACAACTTTAAACCAAGTCACAGTTTAAATAATTCAGTAGATCTCGTCCAAAAACTAAAAAACATAAAAACCCCATACTCCATACTAGTTTCTTTTAACATAAATAGGAACGAAATATAAATCCAATAGTTACTACTGAAATCTTGTCCTCTTTTGAACTTTGGCTGTCACAAACCTATTTCCAGTTTAATAACAAATTTTATTTACAAAATTCAGGCCTACCAATGGGTTCTCCTCTTGACCCTCTCCTAGTAGATATTTTCATGTCAAACATAGAAAACAAAATTCTTAATTCCCCTTTAAGCAAAAACCATGTTCAACTTTGGTACAGATATGTGGATGATGTTCTAGCATGTTTTAAAGGCACTACTAGACAGCTTCAAAAATTCTTACAATACATTAATAATTGCCATCCAAAAATTCAATTTACTCTAGAAATAAGAAAATAACCATCAAATAAATTTTCTAGATCTCACCATATCTCATCTCAATAATCAGTATAATTTTAAAATTTTTAGAAAACCAACGTTTACAGGTAATACTATATCTAGTGACTCCTTCGAACATACCCCTGTAGAAGTAGCATAACGTCAGAACTAGGGCCCGGTTGTTTGAACGCTGAATAACGTAATTATATTTTTATTTATATTTCAAAAAGTGTTGATAAACAGTAGATATTTAATTTCTTGGTACAGACATGCCGATTTTATGCTATCCTTTTCTAATTGCATTATTTAAACGAGTATCATCGGTACGTCCTTCGAACATACCCCTGGATACGTCAATTCTGAAAACAAAGTATGAATATATGGTTGCCTAAATTTTTATTATTGTTATTTTCAATATGTAAACAATCTAACAATATTTACCGATAAAAATAAGTTTTTAAATCCTCTTTTTGTTAATATTAATTGTAAACTTCGCATTTATAGTAATTTCTAACACTTAAAAACACCGAAAAAACTCACGACAAGCAATTAAACTGAAAGACAAGATAAGTAAATATGTTTATGTTTGTCAAACATCAAAAAAGCGTCTCCCCCACCGACCATAAATAGCCTTCAGACAAATCCATTGTTGTTTATATCTAGAGTATGATCGAAGAGTGACAAAATAGCTGCATACAATTCAATAATACATAGCGCATTCTCTTTGCCTCTCTCTGAAGAAGATCTTCAATAGGAACTAAATATCATTGAAAGGATTGCAATATCAAACAATTTCTCTCAATAAACCATAAAGAAATTAATAAATAAAAAACAAAAACAACTAGCTTTTAATTCAATATATTCCAAAATAAAAAATGATAAAGATAGTTCATCTTATATATCTTTGCCATACTGTGGTACCATATCAGAAAACATAGCTAATACTCTTTCCAAACATAACATAAAAGTAGCCTTTAAATCTCAACATAATCTGTCCACTATCCTTTACAATGCTAAAGATAAAATTAATAAATTTGATAAATCAGGAGTTTATAAGTTAAAATGTTCAGGGTGTGATAGCTTGTATATTGGACAAAGTGGTAGAAGCTTTAAAACTCGCTTTTCAGAACACCACCGATCATATAGACTACAAAAAACAGACTCGAGCTTTGCCAACCATTGCTTAGAACTCAGCCACAGTTTTCCTGATTTAAGCAACACTGACATATTACATTATTCAACAAAGGGCCAAAAGTTAAATATTCTTGAATCTTTAGAAATATATAAACATAGTAAAAATAAAAATGTAAATTTGCTTAATGACCAGACGGAACTTGGATTTTCCTCGTTATTTGTTGTCGCCAAATAATAATTAGTTCCCAAAATTTAGTACCTCCCCTTTGTAATAATGTAATTTTTCAGGTAGTCTTTATTTATTGTTCAATTTTCTCATGTTTCTGCATTAAATACTTAGTCAACCTTTGTAATTCAGTTTGAAAATGACTGTGAGTTGAAACTGCAGTCACTGTTTTCTTAATAAATTTAGTGGTATAAAACATAGTGATTTCTTTTAAAACATTTCCCGAAGATGATTAACTATCACATAGTAACGGCTACCAGCATCAACTTTTTAGATGTAATTTTAACAGAATGATGCCACCTGTCACATTACACGCGAAACAATGACGTTACTGCAAACGAAGTTTTAGAGATGAAAACTGCCCGCGAAAAAGTTGCGATTTATCATATTTGGATTTCTCCCAATGAGGTTTTTCAAAAAGTAAAGAAGGCGAAGCATCCCGAGAAAATTCAAAAACTTAAAAAAGAAATTTAACGCCAAATCTGTGAAACTCAGAGGTGCTTAATCCATAAAGGGTTACGAAATTTCATCAAAAGAGTTAATACCTGCCAACAGAGCAGCGATGACTAACATTTTATTTTATGTTCAATGCAAATAATTCCTCTGTATACATCAACAAAGATATCTAAAAAATCATTCCAATAATCTGTTTTTCAATTTGTGTAAAATTCTAGTCCTTGCAGATACATAACTCTTTATACGATAAATATCGTTCAACATCAGAAACACTAAAAATTCTTGCTGCAAGTATGCATTTGATACTGTTGCGGACAAACGCCGCAGCCTCGAACGCCGCTTATAAAAGGCGATCGAGATTATTCCGCCGGTTTGCTCCATGAATTTTGATAGTCCGGTGTGCGGCTGCTTCAATTACCCGCACTGGTCGAGGATTACGGCTTAGCGATGCATGATTGGATGCGACACTATGCTACGTATAGACAAGTTAACGGCTCAGAATAAATTTTCTCATAATAAATTCACTTAATAAAAAGGCTAATTACGTTGGGCTCTATTAATCGTAACGTATGATATCGAAATATTTCTCTGACTGGAAAAATATTGTCCAACCTGTACAAATTACCTAATTTTATTACTCCAGCTCTCAACTCAATTAGCCGCAATGGTCTGTCGAGCCGTAATCCTCTGTGGTATTCGATTGAGAAAACCCGATCCAGGTCACTTTATAATGCCTGAACGTGATTTAACTACTTATGACTGTCTAAAACAGTTATGCTCACTGCTACTCGCTAAAGTATACAGGGTATAACATAAATAATTTAAGTAGTAGTAGATTGTATTTATCAAAAGAAAAATATTGGGTCACGACGTTAATGCAAACATATAGGGATTTACACCAATTGTAATTATATACAGAGATCTAAAAAGATGAAAATATTTAGGAAGATGGTGGTAACAAGTGGTAATCGATGTATCATAAAAAAGTTTTTAGTAGAAAATTACGTGTAAAAAATGGGTTGTCTGAGTTGTAAAAAAAACTGTAAAGTTTTCCAGAAAATATTTCAGCAAAAAGCGTATACCCATTTGAAACAGGCGCGGATCCAGGGGGGACGGTGGGGAGTGATCCCCCCCAAGAGGTTTGAGTTCAGGAAAAAACACCCGATTTTGCCTTTTATACTATAGTTTATTCAAGAACTAGAGAGAGTAACAAATCATTTTTTACCCTTTTTTTTTTCTTAGTCCAATGTCTTTGGCAAAATCTGTTACACACATATATTTTTCATAGGAATGGATTGGAAATTTTATAATGAAAAATACCGGTCTATAATAATGGCCTATTTGGGTTGGATAACAATAGATATTTGGATGTGAAGTGATAAAAAGATTTTAATCCTTGTCATAGACGTCGGAAAGAGGTTTATTTTATCACTTAGTATTTATAGCATAGAATATTATTTCGGTTAGAAACTTAAAATAAAAAGTTTATATAATGTTATTTTCTTTCTTAATAATTCACACACATTAGAAAATATAGATAATTTTGACATATTTAACACAAATCATAACTGTATTTTTATTATTTTTAATTTTGTCATAGAAACCATTTTAAGCACATTCAGACTAAAACGTAGCCTTTTTCTCTCAAAAAATTCTTAGTTATAATTTAAATACTTACAAAATACCCATTTTTGTTTCTATTTGTTGACCGTGTAGTTATTAATTAGTTTTTACTTTTTTGGGTTTCGGTCATATTATTACTTTATAAAAAAATTAACACATGTTTTTTTCTGACGTTTCGGTGTTTAATTATATTATATTAAAGTAATAAAATAGTTAAATGTAAGTTTTTCAAGTGAACCACCTGTTAACATTAGGTAAGAAAGTAAAATTTTCAGTTTATATAGCATAAATTTACATATTCCTTTTCATATTTACAGTAATTCTCTGAAGATGGTTTAATCAATAAAATAAACCGAAACGTCAGAAAAAAACATGTGTTAATTTTTTTATAAAGTAATAATATGACCGAAACCCAAAAAAGTAAAAACTAAAAAATACCCATTGTCAAAAATATAAGAAGTTAAACATATATAAAAAAATAAATTCGTCCATATAATATTAAAATTTTTTTTGGGGCTATCGGTCATTTTATTATTAATTAAAAACATTTTTAGGGTATTAGACGTTTCAGTTTATTTATTTCTTCAACCATCTGCAGAATTAAAATAAAACACTAAAAAGGCATACAAATGTAATTAATTTTTATATGTTACAGAAAATTTAAATAACAAATTGTGTTGACGCTGGTAAACATTACCTATCTAATTCGTAATCAAAGTCAGTGAAGCTATCTTCGCTCAAATTAATTATAATTGGTTCCTCTATCTCACCATCATGAGATCGAGTCTCAACATTTTCTTTTATTCTTTTATTATACGGATTTTTTCAATTTTCTGCACTCAATTTATTCAAAAAAATTTTTCAAAAGTTCAGTTAAATTATTAATTTTGTAAGTTGTGTTATTGCTAGCAACTCTACCTTTTACTTGATCGAGATATTTCCTTCTCCAACGAACATTTTCCGGACTACCTATAAAAACAGATTTCCTATCCGGTTTTTCCCGGCAAAAATTAAGTTCTTTGAGCAATTTCCAGAGCTCAGTCTTTTTAATTTCAGGTAAATCGCGATCTTCATTGATTTTAGTTAGAATTTTATCGACGGTTGGTATCTGCTTCTCATAATAAAATGTATGTACAACTCCTTTTATTGCAGTTTACATCTATTCTTCCAACGAAGTTTTTCGTCTGCCAGTGATCGAATGTAGCTTGGGAGTATTAGCAATTCCAATCGTTTTTTTCTCCTCCAGTTTTCGGTACATAGTAGATTTTCCAACTACTGTCATGTTGGAACACATCTCAACAGAGCTTTTAACATTATTATCTAGATATTAATATCTTAAGGCATCATAAACATTCATCGTAATAAGTTTTTCGTTGAGGAAAAAATGTCATGGTTTAATGATTTTGGAATAAATATAGATGTGGAAGCCATATATTTTGGATATCTCAATAATCTCCAATAATATATAAAAACAAGCACAAACAAGATAAATCAGTAACGACACACTGTAAGCTGTCCTTTGCTCACTGACAGAAATTAAATTGAAATATCAGAAATTTTATTGTTGCAGTAAATTTATAAAAGCTTATAATATTCAAATATAATTAGATTTACGGCAGTCCTTAGTTACCTGCGGCACTGGAGCAGGTACGTTGGAGGTTTCGGTAACAGTTTTATTACTCTTTCTAGTTCTTGAATAGAGTATAGGAATGTGTATCCTTGCGATAGCCCCTCCCATTTCCAAGAGCTTTGAGTTCAGGAACCCTCCCCCCCGTTGACAACTTGTTTTTCTTGTGATAGCCCCCCCCCCCCCAAAGAGCTTTAAAGGAAAATAGACCCGATTCTGCCTCTTATACTAGGAATGTGAATGCTGCTCGCATCCTCCCCCCTATCGGCAAATTGTGATTCTTGTGATCGCCCCCACCTCTCCAAGAGCTTCAAATTCACAAAAATAGATCTGACCTTGCCTTTTACACTAGAAATAGGAATGTTGCTGGTGCTCCCCCCCCCCCGTCGACAACTTGCTTTCGCTTGCCATACTGTACTTTTGTGATATAACCCCCCCCCCCCAACAGAGAGACGGGATCCGCCCCTGATTTGAAAAGCCTACAAAATGAGCTAAAGTACATCAAAATCGGTCAGTTTGTTTAAAATTTATTACAACAAAACATTTCAAAAATATCAACAAATAAAATTATTTTTGCCGAATAAAAACTATTTTCACATGTGCAAAGTGTCTTAAGTTGATCTATAAACTCATTTTTGAGATTCGCCCCAAAACCATTACAATTTTTTTCGGCTGTTCTACAGAAAATTGCACAAGCACTTACCGAATATTAGCCTTTATACTAGAATAGCGTTCCCTGGTGCGGTGGTTCGCAGACCACCACCGGTTCGTAAGCTTTATAAAGGGGGTTGGCGAGAAATATATAATAATGACTATGTTTTAAGATAACTGAGGATTTATAAGAAAATTTAATGCTCCAAAACTCGATAAAAATGCTAATAAATGCCGTTTTTTGAGATTTCTCATCACATTTAAAAATCTGAAAAAATTCACGGACATAGTTTGGCGTCTCAAAAACAACATATTTTTTTTTCGGCCCTGCTATTATTCTAGTTTCTATTTTATTGAATTCAAAAATTTTCGAACACCCATAAAAATTTGAATTTCGCGCCAAAAATTTTTGTAAAATATATCTTGTTGGAGGCAATAAAAAACCATCAATTCCTTGTTCTAAGTGCTCAAAAAGTCATTTGCTTGGGACGATGTGTTAATTTTTCACCATAAAGTTTATTAACTGTGAAAAGTATCACGCTCGGTGCCTTATATCATATGAAAGAAAATATAGGGAAAATATTAAAATTTAAAAAATACTGAAGCAGCGCATCAACACATGAAAAAATAATTATAAATAAAATTCGTTTCGCTAATACATTATTTATTTTATGGTTAGAAGCTTATAATTGACAAATAAAAATAAATAAGGTACGGGAGACAAATATAGGCCACCTTAATTTAAAATACATTTTACTTCCAACTCTAAAACTTTGATCAACCTTTTTTTATACCGTAATAAAATACTAATATATATAAGTTATTGTCTTGTACATTTACTAGGCTGTTAAATACATTCCTGCAAGAATTGTTTATGAAAATGTTATGTGTGTCTATTTGGCCCATATTGCCTATCTAGTGGGTTTATATGAGCACCAGTTAACAATTTTAGAAAATATACGTAAGCTTTTTATAACTTATACCTACCTGAAACTTATTTTGAGCGAACAGGAAGATAAAGTCAACATGTCTTTATGAGAACAAAATATTTTATTAAGACAGGTATGGCATAGAAAAGAGAGTGATCAGATTACAGGAACAGGAAAAAAACTTAAAAATGTAAGTTTTGTTAGTAGAATAAGAAAAGAACTAACAGCACTGAAAATCAAAGGTATTAGTAGGTTCAAGACCAATACATGGCTCATGGTACAGAGTCAGACAGTTGACACACATTCGGATGCTCGTCTCTTTAACAAGTAGCACAAAACAAAGATTCTTTAATGAATTTCTTCAATGTCGATTTATTAATGGAACGCAGTTGTTTAGAAGTCGATGAAATTGAACTTTCTAGAGAAAAAGGAATTGCGTGAGCTTGATGTGCGCTATTAAAAAGATCTTTTATAATCTATTGAGCTTTGTAATTAAAGCTTTTCTGCGAGCTTTTACCCCTTTTCTTCTATTTAGGGGAGTGAGCAGCAATTCTCTAAAGAATTTATTTAATTTATCACGAGAAGAATATGCAGAAATTTTGGCATTAATTTTGTGTGCTAAAATAGGCAACAGAATATTTTCCACATGTCTTCCAGTTTCTGATTTTGTTCTTCTGTCACTGGATATGTCTCTCGCCGTGGCCATGGCTAATGAAAGTGTAATCGTTGAATCAGGTATTTCCTCTGGATTCAGGGGAAATAATCCTGTAGTTCCAAATCCACTAATTGTCATTCGCGTCATTCATTTTAGTCAAACTTGTGATAAAAAAATATTCAACCTGGCCTTGCTCAGACTTCTGTGAGAGTAGGCATCCGAGTACTTAAAAGTTTTTGATCCCAATGGGCTTCAAATGAGAGAAATATGGCTTTGTTTAACGTTGAATTTCGTCTGTAGTATTTGATAGGAAACAGAACAGGGTCACACCGAGAGAGTGAAAAATTTCTACAATTGTAAGGTTAAATAACTACTGGCCCCGTCAAAAACTTGTAGAGTTAGTTCGTCTGATTTGTTAGTAGCAAAATATTCTTAAAATTTAATGAAGAAATCTGTTGTTATACTATCTTTTGAAGCCATTTTAATTAGAGAACCATATGGTAAATTGTCAAGAAGTCCAGGCATCAAACATTTTCTCTTAAAAAAATAACCATTGGTAGAATAGAATTTCCAGTGGCGTTCGAATAAGCCACTATTGTAGCATTTTTTGCATGCTCTGGTGCTACCATATGCACATGTTTCTAACCTTTTTCACTCAACACATATTGCTGATGGTGGATAGTCAGACGGCTTCCTTTTTCGTCCATATTATATAAATTTCGTGGTTAATATCCGAAGTTGTTATAAGTTCAGTAATTTTAGCGAAATAGTTAAATATAATAGACCTGTTAAGTAATTGGGCCCAAACTTGATTCGCAGGCTGTGCGTTTCTTGTTGACAAGTCTGGATTTCGCCTTAAAAAAAAGTGCAACCAATCTTTTCCTGCAAGCTTGTTTGTTAAAATTATCAATTTGACAATATTTAAGCATTTGCATACGCACCAATTTTGGTGTGAGAGGTAATCCCACCTGACAATACCGTTTAATTCTCTGAACAAAATCTTCTTCTTGCTAAGCACTTAATATAATTGGACGCCCAATCGTTTCACACACAAACGTTCATCTAAATGTGTTTTAAGAGTGCGTCTGGGTGTTTTAAATCGTTGGCAAGCACTTCTTCGACTTTGCTCATTTTTAACTGCCGCGGAAACATTTTCAAGCTGTACTTGTGGCCATTATTTCCGCAAATTTTTACTCACTTTTCCTATTGCCAACCTAAAAAAAAATTAATTTAGTTTACTCCATGGATTCGAGGCATAAAGTTTAATATAGACCAGGTCGAATAATGTAGGCGGCGGCCCATATAACCCCATAAAATATGGCCCATATTACGCGAACCGGTTACTAAGCCTAGTTTTATTAAAAAAAAAAAGAATATTTAAGCTGAAAACGAAATATTTCTTGCACAGTCTACTAATATTAGAGTATTTACTTCCAAATTTACTTTAATTTATAATTCAAAATTGTAACACAAAAATTGTAGCCTCAAATGCTTTTTTAAATTAACAAACGATTAAGGGAGCATGGATTTATTCAAGAGAATGTTACGACGTTTTTTACAAAACCTCTGCTTTGCAAGTTGTACAGTGTAGTCCATATTACCCGCCGGAAAATATTTGCCTCTAGCACCTTATATGACAACATACGTTTAAAGTATTAATGCAACTATCAGCGAAAGCTATAATGGATTATGTGCACTGGACTCCCCGACTAAAATAATTTACAGTTACTATCTTTAGATAATATTTTCTCTAGAAACTACTTGCTCATCTCTTTTCTACTTATAATGTGTTATATCCGTTATTTTTGTTTCAAATCACACTTGACGTTATTAAAAGGCTGTTAATGTAGACTGACATGACAGCCTCTACGTTATTCTTCTTTACTGTGTAGTAATTAACATGTTCGTTATATCAAATTTCAAAGTAAGCAAAACGTTTAATATTTGGGTGGTCTTTAGCAAAGAACAACCTATTCAATGACTTTGAAGGAATTTAAATTATAGGAAGTATCAGGGTGAATATATATCCGTGTTAAACTACTGTTTTTTTGGTGTTCGATATTCAAGATCCTGCATCAGTAAACTTTATCGATGGGTGAATTCATACTACAAGTTATATCAATACAAAGTAATACTCCAGTCAAATAAGCGAAAAAAGACCTAGTTGTGGACATAGATTTTGTGTCATATACTTTTTGTAAACAATTAGAAGTCGAAAAATGCATTTTTTTGCACTTTTTTGCTTACCAGCAAGAACTAAAGAAATTTCGGAACAAAATGGAATAGCCATCTTATATAGAATTGACAAATCTACAAATTTGTTTTTTACCGCTCTCGATATTTTTATTTGTTGCTGAGAAAAATGCAAAACAAGGTCAAAATTGTTATAATATTCAACTAACAATAATTATTATTAAATGCAACCTACAACTTTGTTGTTATGTAAAAAGTTGGGTCTTTTAGTGCTTAATATGTGGTAAAAATTTCTGATCGATTCATTGTGCAAAATTTAACAAGCGAGCGAATTTTGCAATAACATTTTAGCTCCATCGATGAAAGTACACCGATTCTGAGCACATCTCATCTTCTATGAGAAATATTACATGAAATTCAGGAAAATTAATTTTAAATTTGTTTAAACTTCATTAGAAAACCACTATCATTTTTACCTTGTAAACAAATTAAATACCTTTTTGTTTTTTTCTGATAAAAAAATTCTGTTTTCATTTTTGCGAAGCTGGTATTTTTAGACGAATTTAGAAAAAAGAAAAAACGGCTTAGGTCAATATGCGCCAAAGTTAACAATTTTTTTTAATTCATTCCTCTATTGTTAATAACAATTAAGAAACGAAACTAGCGCCATTCGAAAGTTTAGAGTTTAGGTTTAGGTGTAAGTTGTCCGGAAAATAATAATACAAAAACAAAAGCTTTAGTGAAGTTTAAAATATGGTTATGGTTAAAAAGACGACTCGGCAGGAAGATGAGTTACTAACAGATCCGCGCGTTCAAAAAATGAAACAGCAACTTCAAACTGCTACCATTAGGTATATCTCCGAAAGTTATTGACGGATTTTGATGATTCTTTTTTTAATTTGTGGTACCTTTCTGCGTACATTACAAATATTCATATTTATTTGTTTATAAATTAAACGTTTAATTTGTTTAAAGGTTTTTTTCACACAATTTTTTCATTAGAAATCAATAATTTTTGTGCTAATTTTATTGGCAAACATGATTATAAGTCGGGAAAATTTAATAATTAAATTATTGTAATAAAACATTAATATTCGTTACATTGCATTGCATTGCATCCAGCACATTTGAAGATCATAGCTTTCTTTTTTTCAGATATTCTAAATATGAAATTTTAATTGTCGTTAAAATAATTTGCTTTCAAAACCTATTACTATGTTTAACTATGAAAATCTTAAAAACATAGTAATTTTTCGATTTATCATATATTGCTATAACATGTATATATTACGGTAGCAAACAATACTTACGTATACAGCTTTTTCTTACACGCAATGTGACGAATATTAATGTTTTACAATAATAATTTAATTATTCAATTATTCAACTTATAACTATGTTTGCCAATAAAAATAGCACAAAAATTATTGATTTTTAATGAAAAAATTGTGTGGAAAAAAATGTTTATTTAAATGTTTAATTTATAAACAAATAAATAAATAGTACGCATATTTGTAATGTACTCTAAAAGGTACCACAAATTAAAAAAAGAATCATCAAAATCTGTTAACAACTTTCGAAGATATAGCTATTGGTAGCAGTTTGAAGTTACTGTTTCATTTTTTGAACGCGCGGATTTATTAGCAACTCAACTTCCCGCCGAGTCGTTTTTAAACAATTAACATTTTTTAAACTTCACTGAAGCTTTTGTTTTTGTGTTATCATTTTCCGGACAACTCACACCTAAACCTAAACTCTTAAATTTTCTAATGGCGCTAGTCTCGTTTCTTTATTGTTATAAAAATTATTAACTTTGGTGCATATTGACCTAAGCTGTTTTTTTTTCTAAATGCGTCTAAAAAAGCCAGCTCCCCAAATATGAAAATAGAATTTTGTCCAAAAATTTCTTTAGCATTTGCTGGTAAGCAAAAAGGTGCAAAAAAAATATGCTTTTTGACTTTTAATTATTTACAAAATGTTTATGACACAAAATCTCTTGCAGAGAACATATACGGTTTTTTTCTATAGGCCTATATTACCCGAAAATCCGAGTCTCTGCCTGGATGAATGAGTGTCCCGGCAAAATGCTTATTTGATTGATATATAACTCCCTTCGTGATGTGAATGTTTTACACTATATATATATATATATATATATATATATATATATATATATATATATATATATATATATATATATATATTGCACAGCCAGGTGCATGTCGGTACCCTGATGAGTCTAGTAGAGACGAAACATGTACCTCTGCCATATCACTGTGGTGGGAAGGGTTTTGACTTTCTTCTCGGTATGATGGTACAGGTAGGCCACCAACTCGATGATGGTGGAATAGGATAAATTGTATTCCTTAGCAATTTGTTCAAACTGTGCAACCTCTAACACGGAAAGGATATGGTGAGAACGAAGTTTGCATTTACTGTTCGTATTTGACTTCATTCATAGACGGAGCTGCATATAATTGTACGTTTGCTGAATGTGATTTCAGCACTGCAACGGCATAATGTGGATTTATCCACTGCTATTGCATCTCACACGGAGGAATGCGTGAAAGCCCCATAAACATATATACGCCATCCGGCGGGAGGTTGGCGAGGCCGCGTTCAGTATTTGCATGCTTCCTTCCGATCTGTCCTTTGTACAGCCGGGTGCATGTCGGTACCCTGATGAGTCTAGTAGAGACGAAACATGTACCTCTGCCGTATCACTGTGGCAGGGAGGGTAGGTTTTGACTTTCTTCTCGGTATGATGATACAGGTAGGCCACCAACTCGATGGTGGTGGAATAGGATAAATTGTATTCCTTAGCAATTTGTTCAAACTGTGCAACCTCTAACACGGAAAGGATATGGTGAGAACGAAGTTTGCATTTACTGTTCGTATTTGACTTCATATATATATATATATATATATATATATATATATATATATATATATATATATATATATACTCTTGCTTCTTCTTCTTCAAGTGCCATATCAGGTCCCCCTGACGTTGGCAATTACATTGGCAAATCTTTCACGGTCCTGCGCCAGCTGGAACAGTTCCCCCGCGCTACGTATACCTGTCCATTCACGAATATTCCTCAACCAGGAAGCCTGTCTCCTTCCTACCCCTCTACGTCACTCTACTTTACCCATCATGATTAGTTCAAGAATTCTATATCGCTCCCCTCTGAATATATGTCCAAGATATGAGATTTTTCTACACTTCACAGTGTTCAATAGTAGACGAGTTGTGTCGGCCCTATTGAGTACCATTTCGTTGGTCTGCCTAGCTGTCCAAGGGATTCTCAGCATTCGCCGGTGTAACCCCATTTAGAGAGCCTCCAACCGATTAATCGTGGCAGCCTTAATTGTCCAGATCTCTGCCCCATATAGCAACACTGGCCAGACGTATGATCTGATCATTCTCTGTCGTAGTTTTAGGTTGAGGTTATCATTGCAGAAAAGTGGTTTCATTTTTTGAAAAGTTGCTCTAGCACTCTCTATTCTACACCTTATCTCTTTATCTGGGTTTAGATTTTCGGTGATATAACATCCAAGATATTTAAAATGAGTCACCCTGTCTATACTTTTTCCTTCTATTTGTATTGAAGCGTTAAGATGAGGTTGTCTACTAAAGACCATAAATTTTGTCTTTTTGATATTTATGTTGAGCCCCATTTCTTGACCCTCAGTGTTAACACAGTTTAATAGATGTTGCAGGTCTTGTAGTTTGTCGCTTAGGATAACAGTGTCGTCAGCATATCGTATTGTATTTATATATTCTCCTTTGATTTGTACTCCCATTCGTTGTCCTTGAGTAGCCCGTTTAAAGATTTTATCTGAATATATATTAAAAAGCAGTGGAGATAATATGCAGCCCTGTCTGACGCCTCGCAGAATTTTACTTTCTTCTGTGAGTTTTCCATTTAGCCTTACTCTTGCTATTCGTATTTATTATAGCTTCCTACCTTGTCAGGACTTTTCATTGATTATTAGGCTGGAATTCATGTATTCTGCCTGATTCGTTTCAAATCCTCATTCCCCCACCTCTCATCAATCCTATTTTTGATCTCTAAGAAAACAGTTAGTGCCAAAAAAGTTAATCTTTAGATATTTTCTATAATAATTAGCGCTAGAAGCCATATAATTTATTTTAACACCAACCAATAAATCGTATGTCCCATATATACGCTCGATACTAATTAAGCTATCCCCGTTCTTATCGACTTTTTATTCATGCATTGTCTGTAATTTTTAAATTAAGCCACCGTTCGCCCTAAAAAACTTGACTTAATTTGGTACCCAATCGCGGCAACCCATTATTTATACCCGGAATAATTATACGTTCGGGTTGATTTTTAAATTACGGCCCCGTGATAAATGGTAAAAATTAATTAGAATATTTACAAAGGATTATTTTATATCGGCGGCGATTTAAATTTTAAGACGATAATTCTTTTTCAGAAAAAAGAAACTTTACGCATATATATTATAACGGTCGTTTTTATTTTTATACCGGTTTTATTAATTCAACGTGGTTTATTTGATTTTGCGCTAAACTCTATCAAACGCTTTTTTAAGATCCACTAGGCAGATGAAAAGAGGTTTATTGTATTCTATCGATTTTTCAATAGTCTGTCGGATAATGAAAATCGCATCAACGGTCGATCTGTTCTGTCTAAACCCGTGTTGTTCTTCACTTATTGCAATTTTACTCGTTAGTTTTGAAGTCATGATTTTTGTTAATAATTTGCTTGTACTGTTTAGTAGTGTTATTGTTCTATAATTGTTGGGGTCATTTTTATTTCCCTTTTTGAAGATGGGTATAGTCAGGCTGTTCCTCCTCTGTTTTGGAATACTGCAGGTTGATAGAATTTTGTCGAATAGTATTGTTAGTGCTTTTTCTAGTTCAAGGCCCCCATATTTAAGCATTTCATTGGAAATATCGTCGGTTCCCGGAGCATTTCTATTTTTCAGTTTGGTCAGCATTTCGTGTACGTCTTTTATTTTTACGTTCTCGTCTTCCATCATCAGTTTTACCTTATCTAAATCTATTTGGATGTCCTCATTATTATACTCCTGGTTATTGTAAAGGCTCTGCATGTATTCTTTCCAGTTTTCTGATGTTATAGAGTTGATTACCACTTCTTCGTTGACTTCTTTTTTCCTATTTCTTATTACGTTCCAAACTGTCCTTTGCCCTCCGTAAAAATTGCTTTCCATTTCGGTGGAAAACCTTTTCCAGTATGTTTCCTACTTCTCCTTTTCAGTATTTTATACACACCAGAATGTACTATATTAAAATTTAAAGCTGTTTCCATGAGTAGGGATAGAGGATTATCTTGAGGTATCAACAGAATATTAAGCCGATCTTCTTCTATTATTGAAGGCCTCTGTGTTTGTGCGCGTTCTACCTCCAAAACCAATCACGCATAATATTTTAATTCTTTCACATTCCGTTAATTTTATCATTTTTGAGCAAAATAGCAATAAAGTTAAATAAACTTTCGAACACACAATTTTCGTCTACCAGGAACGTTAAACATTCATTGAAGATACAAAATAATAATATCTAATTGCAGAACGGACTTTTTGTAACACTGGAAATAAAAAACTTTCTAAACAAATTTAATATCGTTAATGTTGTTACAGCTAGAGGACCTTCCGAATTAAAGAAAAATTTTTTGACAATCTTCTTATGTAACCGAAATCGATATTTAAATTGTCGTATGTAAAAAAATGCGCCTTTTCTAAATTTGTCGTCTACTTTACGAAATAAATATATATATATATATATATATATATATATATATATATATATATATATATATATATATATATATATATATATATATATAGACGAGTTCGCCTCATATGGGATTGTTTTTATTAATAGCTTTATTCGAAATTTGAGTTTGGCAACAATAGTGGGGTTATATCTCAAAATATCGGGAAAAGTTATTAGAAAAAGTTTTTCTAAATACAATTTTTAGCCCCTGCGCAAAATTTCAGCTGTATAAGGTAATTTAGATTTTTTGCCCATTTTCTGTAAACTGCTTTTGCGATAAAATGGACATTCCTCACCAACCGATTGCCTGCTTTTTGTCATATATTTAATAAGTTCATAAGTAGTATTGCAACGACTTCTTTAATATTTATTATGGTTTTATTTATCGTTATTCGTGATGTTTAATTGTTGTTAATATGTTGAACATCTGTGACGAATTTTTTGGAAAATAATTTTCAAATTTTCATTTTCTTATAGTTTTGTTTTTTTTTTAATAATTAGGATTAAATATATATATATATATATATATATATATATATATATATATATATATATATATATATATATTTATTTTCTTGATTCTTGAACCATAGATTATATCATTTTTCTTTATTTTGTCTTTTCTTGGGTTTAGGTTCTATATTTAATAAATACACAAAAACGATTGACGTTTCGCCCTTTATTCAAGGCATTTTCAAAATTCTTTCCTCACAAGACACTTAAAAACAGTAGGCAAAAATTTTTAAAAATATTTAATTTTACCGGTACACACCTTGACATTTTGCTGTTCTGTTACTAAATAAAATTTAAATTTTACATCGTTTACTGAAGATACGTGGAATGCAAATGTGTTTTATTTTTTTAATATTTTTTATATTTTACAATGCATAAAAAACAAATAAGGTATATGTTTGATTTTATGTTTAAGAGGATATTCCATTTTTGATTATTATTTGACCGGATCAAATACTTAATATTTTTGTTTAAATTAGGCTTGCGTAAATGTGGCTCCAATTTTCCATATCTGTTATGTCGTTAACAGTGTTTTTATCTTTTTTAATTTCAATCATTTCCTTTATCTGTAATCTTTGTTTTTTATAATGGTACTGTTATAATCAAAAGTGTGTTTTTCGTCCTGTGTGTGTTTATTTAACGCTATTGAGGCGTTTTTTGTATATTTATGGCCATTTAATCTGTTCTTCAGTAATTGGCTCGTCATGCCTATATATTTTTTGGGAGAATTTGTGCAAGGGATAGAATATATTATATTTGATTTATTCATTAGAGGAGTTTTACTTTTTAAATTTGTGAACAATGTATTTAATTTATTATGTGACCTGTGGCATACGATAATACCATGCTTTTTTAAAATGTATTTTATTTTTTCTGACAGCTCACTAGTGTGCGGTAATGCCACATATTTTTGCTGTTTATGTTCTATGTTTTTTGTTTTTACGTTATTATAAAACTTATATGTTCATTTATCAATTATTTTGGTGATAGTCTTTTCGTTGAAATTATTATTTATTAGTGTCTCTTTTACTTTTTGCAGTATTTTTGGTCGGAATTCTGGAGACGTTAGGAAGATTATAACGCTATTTTTTTGAGTTTTTGAATGATTAGAGAAATAGTTTAGATATCTACCTGACCAAGTTGATTTGGTGTACCATTCAGTTAAAATTTTGTTTTTTCTGCGTATAAGTGTCATCTCTAGAAAATTTATTTTATTATTATTCTCTGTTTCGGACGTGAACTGTAATTTTTCGTTGAAACTGTTAAACTCTTGGAGAATTTCATTTATTTTATTTTGTGATACGGCTGCTATGCAATCATCGAAAAAACGTTTGAAAAATATTATATTAAAATTTAATTTTTCTAAAACTTTTTCCTCTAAATATTCCATTACACATTAAACAAAAATATTAAGTATTCGATCCGGTCAAATAAGAATCAAAAATGGAATATCCTCTTAAACATAAAACCAAACATATACCTTATTTGTTTTTTTATGCACTGTAAAATATAAAAAATATAAAAAAAATAAAACACATTCGCATTCCACGTATCCTCAGTAAACGATGTAAAATTTAAATTTTATTTAGTAACAGAACAGCAAAATGTCAAGGTGTGTACCGGTAAAATTAAATATTTTTAAAATATATATATATATATATATATATATATATATATATATATATATATATATATATATATATATATACATATATATAAGAGGATAATATCCTCCTAATGGGATATTATCCTCTCAGTCTTAGTAATACTTCACAACATTTTACCAATCTTACCAAACAAAATTTAGATTCAAAAATATTTATAATTCAATATGTAAAAGTGTTTTGCGATTTTAGCTTTCTACAGAAAAAAGTTGATTTCCTTGTGAAGGTTTCAAAAGGCATTTTAGATAACAAAATAATAAAAAATAAAATAAACGACTCGCTTTAGTCGAATAAAGGTTGAAAATGCACAATGTCGAATGAAATTTGTTTTTCAATTTTTATTCAGACCTTTTATATTAGTAAACTTGGGATCGTGAATGATGAGCAAAGTGATTTTATCGGGACATCCGGATGATGAAAACAAGGACAATGAAATCAATCGATAATGTTTTTTTGGGTCATGAAAAAACGAGAAACAACACTCCACAAGTGACAAGAAAAGTCATTAATTCTTTTATTTTTAAAATGTTTCTGTTGGCCCTAATGCCCTTCGTAAAGAGAACAGTAAACAACTTTTATTTTTAATTAACTCGTGGACAAAATTATCAGATGTTTTTTGTTGGCACTATTTTGTGAAAATTATTTTAAGTTGGTTCTATGTCTTTCTAAAATCAAGAATGTTGCCAAAAAGACATGTTTAATGGAATATCGGGAAATGAAAAAATATTTTGTTCATGAATAAAACTAAGATTCAATTATGGAAACTAGATTGACGAAATGAGGTCTTTCAAGAAGCTGACGAATGGTACACCAGTTGCAAACTCATAGAAATCGTAAGTTTTGCAAAGTATAGATTTGGAAAGGTATTATTTAACTGGGAGGGACAAACCGAACCCATCAATGTGACTTGGCAAATGACTGGTGACTTTTCTATAAAAAAAATTGTTTTATCATATGTCGGCCATATTAATATAGTTTTTTTTTTAATATTTAGCTCCATATCTAGACGCTATATTATAAGAGATGGAAAAAACTTTAAATATGAAAGGTGTAGAGTAATGAGGACTACTTGAATACGATTCTGTCCTTATAAAAATACCGTCTCATTGATTGTCATTGTTAGTTAAGTTTCTATGGAGATTCAAGACTGTTATTCTAATATGTTCTATACGTGTATATAAGTCGATAGCGTATGAGATAAGAGTTAGTAGTATTTTATCAATGAACGTGTAAACAAGTAGTAATTACAGAATTGAAAGTAATTAGTGAAAAGTGCTGTTATTATTCGAATCCAGTGAGAGACTAATAAGTGAAAATCGTAACAATAGTAAAGATTCTACAGACTTGGACGTAATCACAAGAGTTAATTCCGTTTTTAACCGTGGGTTTTTGATGGGATTATGCTTTTTAAATAGAGTGAATTACTTTTTTTAGTTGACTCAGCACAATTTTTAACAACTCTTCTCGTATTATCGAAAAAATCTTAAAACGTATTCTCTACATTTCTCATTAATGCTAAAAACATAAAAACTTTATTCATATTACCGGCTACACACACTAAACATGTTGTCTTTTACCCGAAAAGTTCCGGAAATACGTTTTCAGTCAGCATAAAAGTATCAAACTTTTCTTTTTATTACGGGAGAAATGCTGATTTGAGGTTTTCCTAGACGAGGGTCGTGTTGAGGTGAAATGGTCAAGGTTTTCGATTGGTAATCGAACAATCTGCTCGAAAATAAAAGTTTTTCTCAACATATACATGTCAGCAATACAGATAAAACTAAAGAAGGAATTTACGTCATCGCAAGTATATATTCAAGGTTCTATCGCATGAAGTTAATGAAAACAATTATATAATATAATATATCTTGTGTTATATATATATATATATATATATATATATATATATATATACATGTGGAAAAGGTATTTTATTCTCCTTACGACCGTTAAGAAAGGGGCAGACAGTATATTCTCTGCGAATTTCACTGTGGTTCTCTGTTCATACTAGTTTCGACCACCTAATGGTGGTGGAGCTGGAACGAACCGAGAGCAAAATGCACAGAAAACAACTGTCTACTTAAAAACCCCATATTGTAAATATATATATATATATATATCCTCCTTTTAGGCGGAGAAAAGGAATGAATATATACAAACAGTTTATTTCCTGCAAATACTACTCTGATCCTCTCTTCATACACGTTTTGATCACCTTATGGTCTCGTCAGTGGAGCTGTATCGGACCGAGAGCAACATTCGCAGGAAATAACTGATATATGAAATATAAATGTCAAGGTATATCGGTAGGTTATTAAAAACCTGCCACCTACCGACCTCGATATCATACTGAAAAATATCTATTTTGAAAGGCCATCCAAACTGCTTTGCGAAAGTTTGTCCTTGTATACTTTGGCCAATGTTGGAGCCATTCTTGACGTTAATTTTCACGCACGTTGGAGAGACCTTCGAGATCAAAAATTAATATTCAAATTGTCTTAAAACAAAATTATCACAATTCCTTTTGAAAAGTATTCAAAAATAATAGTTTTGGCAACCGTTTTCCCAGTCTTCGATTTTGGCTTTTCCTTAGAAAGTTACCTGCTTTCGAAAATAATCGTTCTGTAGGAGCAGAAGCCAAGACCAAAAGGTGCTTACACGCCAACTGAGTGAGCTTAGGGTAAGCACCTTCATAGCTTCGCCAGACCTCGAGATGTTCTGGAAAATTTAATTTTTTTTATGTTTTTAATTTATGTATTTAATGTATGATTACATTAGAATTAATGGAATAAATTAATTTAGATTAATATAAATTATTTAAATTTAATGCACTATATTCAACGTATTTAATAAACGTTTATGAAATTTGCTTCCAGCACATTTACCTTCAATTTAAAGCATTTCCTTTTTACAGTAAACTTAGTTGTATTCTTAATGAAATTGAGGCATGCACTTAGCTCCGCGCTATGAGCAACCTGTATTGATGAGCTGATATAGCAATGGTGTGGACTATCAGACAAATTGTTCTCTATCACTGCTATAGGTTTGGACGAATTTGAGGCTTGTGTGCCGGATACTACTTTATTAACAAAATTAAACTGTATAAATATTTTGTATCCCTTGTATAATTGTAAGAGGGTTTTGTTTTTTACAAAATTGTTAGCAAATATGAGAAATTCAATATAATCTCTTGCAATTTTAATATTGTTGAATTTGTGTGCTTGTTGATTCTAAGTAAACAAAAAAAGAACCTTGATCAGTTTCCCTGTAAAAAATTGTAATCACTGTTGCAGGTCTTTCTTCATTGGCCAGCATGGTGTGTGGATTGTTCTGTTTTCGCGCGTTTAGTGAACCACCAACTTCAATGTTATCTTCCTGTAGGAACTTTTTGCGCTAATAAATCATGCACGAGATAGTTGAACCTATAAAAAAAACTGACTACGCCACTCAACTCTACATAAAAAACCTCAGTAGTTCTATTTAAGTATGCGATAAGTTGCAAGATAACTGAGATACGAGGGGTGTCCCAAAATGCATAATTTCCAAAATCGCTTTGTATCTCCAAAACGAAGATGTTGATGAAAATTCTGTTAGTGGCATCGTTCGTTTCTTAAAAAAGTAACACACACAGTGCCATATAAAGCTTATCCTTCTCTTTTTACTAAGAGAGTTAGTTCATAAAAATTTAAGTTTTAAAAAAGATATTAAGAAAATTTAAAGATATTTGATAATTTCATCCACGAGTTTTGAATTTTATTTCGTTGTAGATTTATCATTAAAGTTATTAAGAAATAAAAAGCAAATATTTTTTAGATCCGCAACAAAAAAATTTGCAATATTTTTAAAAAAATTTAATTTACCCTACATATAATAAAATATAGCAACATGATAATTTCTGCGTATTCCATATTTACCGAACCATTCATTGAAAATGAATAAATCACATTTCACCTGACAGTTGCATCACTGCATAACAAACAATTAACCCATTAAATTGAATAACTGTATTGCAATAAAATGCACTCTATTGACAGATAATAAAAACCATTATAGATATTTATTGGTAACTATTGATTTCTGACTGAATATGCATAACCTGAAAATAGAGGGTAAATATTACATAATGTATGATTTAATTTAACTCGAAATTCTATTTTAATCCTACTAAAAAAAGGATAAAAAAACTATAAATTTACATTGTTATTGATATTTAATAAAGTAATATTAATTCCTAAAATGGTAAATGTTAGTAATTTTCAAATATTTCCCCCACGAAAACTGTCACAATATTTGCTTCATTTAACATGTTAATTAAATGTATTTTCCTTGAAATATTTTTACCTAGATTGAGTTCTTTTCCTTCTCATAACCTGATTTTAATAAAATTTGCTATTTACAAGCTAACGGTACAACATAGTAGTGTTGATAACGTCAGGTATCGTGTAAACAAAATATTCCCGTAGGATGTTAAAGAAAAATTGATCTATGTATGTCGTGTTTAAATTCTTTTAAATTAAAATAAAACATGGAAACGTATTTTAATTTACAATGTAAACAATAACATTGCACTGTGCACAATTTCGCTATTTTTAAAAAATTCATTTGCATATCGGAAATTCAATAAAGGTAGTTTAAAAAAGCAATCAAGTGTGTGTTGAAGACGTATTGTATTAGGGTTCAGTAGCAGTTGTTTTTACATTTATTTCCTATTTTTCTATATTACCTTACTGTATTATTGAAAATTTTGATTTAAACACGATAAAAAAGGTATATCTCGACAAGAATTTAAAAAAAAATTGAAAACATAGTCAAAATGTAAAAGTTTTTATTACTGTTTTAACACTATAAACAAATGGCCTTACATCAATTATAACTTACGGGCTGACGTGTATGAAGAGAAGTGGAAGTCTAGTTACAGCTCACCTAGTGCACATAATCAAAAAATAAATAAATATATATGTATGTATGTATGTATATATATATATATATATATATATATATATATATATATATATATATATATATATATATATATATATATATATATATATATATATATGACTAGTCAAGAAACAATATTCCAAAGTAGGGTTATTGAGGATACAGTCTTTTAAAATTTGTAGACCTTGGTAAGGAAAAAAACACCCTTTTTTTGATTCTGTCATGTTCGTGTTTTCTAGAATTTCAACGAATTTTTACAATCCTCAATCATTACATCCCTCTAAACAAAATTGAAAAGTGTTAATCTTGGATTTTTCCACTATTTTTCAGATATTTACCTATTTCATATTCAAATCACATTGGTAAGTTACTTAATAATTATAGGTTAGGTGAATACTCTAACTGTTTAATTAATTATTATAGAGATGTCCTGAAGAGATAAATAAATTCTCGAAAGCTCGGCAGAACCAAAAAAGGGGTTTTGTCCTTACCAAGGCCTACAAATTTAGAAAGACTGCGTACCCAAAAATCCTAGTTTGAATATATATATATATATATATATATATATATATATATATATATATATATATATATATATATATATATATATATATATATATATATATATATATATATATATATATATATATATATATATATATATATATGTTAATGCGGATTTCACGGAATCCTCCGTGTGAGATGCAATAGCAGTGGATACATCCACATTATGCCGTTGTAGTGCTGAAATCACATTCAGCAAACATACAACTATATGCAGCTCCGCGTATGAATGAAGTAAAATGCGAACAGTAAATGCAAACTTTTCTCGGTATGGTGGTACAGGTAGGCCATCATCTCGATGGTGGTGGAATAGGATAAATTGCGTTTTATAACAATTTATCTAACTGTACAACCTCTAACATAGAAAGGATATGATGGAGAGAAGTTTGCATTTACTGTTCGCATTTTACTTCATATATATATATATATATATATATATATATATATTATATCGTAAGTTTTCACAGATGGTGGAATGAATGGCTTGGTTATTCTGGGTTTCAATCCGTTCGTTCAAAAAATGGTTTTTACGATGTATCACCAAAATCTCATTTGGCATTTTCAAGTGCGGTTCGTCTCGTTACTCTCTGAGAACTGACGGTGACCTCCGATGAATTTCCTGTTTTATTTAGCTTTCTGATTAGACGAGCAACTTCGCTGGCTCCTCTCTTCTGCCGAGTGCTATATATTTTGTTCTGATATGCTGGTCTCTCGTGTATTGGTTGATTTTTGTTGCTTTGTTTCTTGATTTTTTATTAATGCTTTCCATGTAGTTAGAATATGTGTATATATAATCGCATGTATTTGGAAGTTAACATGTTTGAGATAGGAAAATCTGGTAGAATTAATATTAAATGTTAAAATTTTATAAGAACTTTTAAAGAAAACTCTTGCTTGGATTTTCCTAACGAGAAATTTCTCTTAGCTCAGGATTTTTCCTTACTAAGGTATAAGACATACATTCTTCCGCGTTTTCTGTGTATTGACAGTTGCGTGTGAGGATCCTAAATGTTGTGCCTTTTTCAAGTAAAACTTTTGATAAAACTGAAATATTTTGATTTGAGCTTTAGCATATTGTAGGAGATATTGGCAAGGAGGTCTTAGAAATTTATTTCACGGTAGGTTTATCGGTTAATGACCGAAAAATTAAAAAAATATTTGATAATTGGCGTAGGTAGTGTGTCTGCGAAGATGCAAATGTTTAATGTTTTTTTTTACTCGGTGTATATCAATACAAATTTCCAAAAATTCATAAAAATAATATTAGTCTAGGAGCCCACTACATTTTCGTAGCCGATGAAGAGACGTGGCTATACTAAAATTTTTTATGTGTATTTTGACGCCCTGATTATCAATATCGAGGATGGATTCCCGAAAAATGGTCAGCTCATTTGTTACAAACAAAAAAAATGTTAATAATTAAAAAATTGTTTTTTTGTAAAATAAAAAAAAAGTTCGTGTTCCCGCTGCCGATTCTGACGCATGGTTTTTGAGTTAAGGCATTTGAAAAATGGCATTTTTGGTTAAATAAATATTTTCCATTTTTGCGTCCAGCAATTGATAGTTCAAGAACTAAAACTACAAACTAGGTTTAAACGCCATGAGAAAATGTAATGTTTTTACTCCTTTCTAACGCTATAAACATATAGCTTATCATCATTTATAATGTACTTACAGGCGTTCACCTAGTGCACATATTCCATTACAGCTTTTGTTGATCGTTGCAATAATACTCTAAACGCATTCATATATATATATATAATATATATATATATATATATATATATACAGCCAAAATGTACTTACCTAGTGCATATATTCCATTACAGCAGGTGAACGCCTGTATGCACATTTCTACTCTCCTTTATAGACGGCGTTCCAAGTTCATAAACATTATAATGAAAAACATTAATACAGTTTTGTTATAAATCTTTAAATAATCGGAAAGCTGTGTCCATTCCATCTGATGTAGCTTAGAATTTCCTTTATATAATGTTTCTTCGTAAATAATATATTTGTTAGCATACATATATATATATATATATATATATATATATATATATATATATATATATATATATATCTATATGAGAGAGAGAGATCACTATTCTCTTGTTGTTAACAACTGATCTAACTACTGACATCCTGTTGTTTTAAATAGAGAAAAAAAAACAAACGCAGTTCACTATCACTCTCTTATTTCACCTACAATGACTTCATTCACTTTAATTTTTAAATTAAGGGAGGAATTGTGCATTCTAAAGTGCGTAAGAGAATAAAGTTCATTAATATGTCCACGAGTGTATTATTTAGGCAACGTACATATTAATATGTAAATGTAAAAAAAATTTTTGATTACACGACGAGAAAAACCTAACAATCAGAAAACAAATTATTTAAAAACAATTTAACTCATTTTTCAACTCGGCTAGCTAAAATCAACGCCTACTTTAAAACATTTCAGAAACAAGCGCTCGTCGCTTCCCATTTATCACCGTTGCCAAAGCGTTCAAAGTTTTTCCAATTTCTGAGCGTAAATTATTTATTGGGCCGTGTTCATCCGTGCGAAAAGTGATAGTATATCATTAACATTATCTTGGCTACATATTTTCCGGAGATCATATCGGAAAAGATCGGTTATAACTAATGGTAGTGTAAGAGGGATTCCGCCGTTTGCTGTCAATAAGGTTCTTTGTTAACGTCTTCTTTAGCGGGACATTTATGCCATAATAACTAGTTAAATTATCAGTTTACGCGAGCGGCTTATACTTTTATTAAGCCAAAATTTAGTGCATGTAAGAAGTAATGTAATATAAATAAGATAAATCCTCAGTTATTTGTTACCTATATTATATATATATATATATATATATATATATATATATATATATATATATATATATATATATATATATATATGTATATGTATATGTATACAGGGGCGGATCCATCCTCTCTGTCTTTGGGGGAGGGGGCGGTGATATCACAAAAGTACAGTAGGGCAAGCGAAAGCAATTTGTCGACGGGGGTGAGGGGGAGGGGAGAGACATCACCAACCTTCCCATTTCTAATGTAAACATTCCTATACTTTATTCAAGAACTAGAGAGAGTAATAAAACTGTTACCGAAATCTCCAACGTACCTTCTCCAGTACAGCAGGTAACTGAGGACTACCGTAAATCTAATTATATTTAATTATATTTAAATATTATAAGCTTTTATAAATTTACTGCAACAATAAAATTTCTGATAGTTCAATTTAATTTCAGTGAGCAAAGTACACCTTACAGTGTGTCCTTAGTGATTTATCTTGTTTGTGCTTGTTTTTATATATTATTTGAGATTAGTGAGATACCCAAAAGATATGGCTTCCACATCTATATTTATTCCAAAATCGTTAAACCAGGGCATTCTTTCCTCAACGAAAAATTACGATGAATTTTTATGATGCCTTAAGATATCAATATCTAGATAATAATGTTAAAAGCTCTGTTGAGATGTGTTTCAACATGATAGGAGTTGGAAAATCTACTGTGTACCGAATACTGAAGGAGAAAAAAACGACTGGAATTGTGAGTACTCCTAAGCCACATCCGATCACAGGCACGAAAAACCTCGTTGGAAGAAGAGATGTAAACTGCAATAACAGGAGTTGTACATAAATTTTATTATGAGAAGCAGATCCCAACCGTCGACAAAATTCTAACTAAAATCAATGCAAATAGGGATTTTCCTGAAATTAAAAGCACTGAGCTCTGGAAATTGCTCAGGGAACTTAATTTTGGCTGGAAAAAACTAGATAGGAAATCCGTTCTTATTGATCGTCCGGAAAATGTCCATTGGAAAAGGGAATATCTCCCTCAAGTAAAAGGTAGAGTTGCTGAAAATAACCCAACTTACAAAATTAGTAATTTAACTGAACTTTTGAAAGATTTTTTTGAATAAAGTTACTACAGAAAATTGGGAAAAATCCATATAATTAAAGAATAAAAAAAATGTGGAAACTCGATCTCATGATCGGTGAGATAGAGGGAACCAATTATAATTAATTTGAGCGAAGATAGCTTCACTGACTTTGATTACGAATTAGATACGTAACGTTTACCAGCGTAAACACAATTTATTATTTAAATTTTCTGTAACATATAAAAATTAATTACATTTGAATCCATTTTTGGTGTTTAATTGTAATTCTGCAGATGGTTTAAAAAATAAATAAACTGAAACGTCAAATGTCCTAAAAATGTTTTTAATTAATAATAAAATGACCGATAGCCCCAAAAATATTTTAATATTATATGGACGAATTTATTTATTTATATATATTTAACTTCTTGTATCTTTGATACTGAGTATTTTGTATGTATTTAAATTTTTTGAGAGAAAAAGTCTACGTTTTAGTCTGAATGAGCCTAAAACGGTTTCTATGCCAAAATTAAAAATAATAAAAATACAGTTGTGATTTGTGTTAAATATGTCAAAATTGTCTATATTTTCTAATGTATGTGAATTATTAAGAAATCATAAGAAATAGAATAATATTATAAAAACTATTAATTTTAAGTTTATTACCGAAATATTATTCTATGCTAAAAATACCGAGTGATGAAATAAACCTCCTTCCGACGTCTATGGCAAGAATTAAAATACTTTTTAACACTTCACACATCCAAATATCTATTGTTATCCAACCCAAATAGTCCATTATTATAGACCGATTGATTATAAAAGTTCCAACCCATTTCTATGAAAAATATATGTGTCTAACAGATTTTGCCAAAGACACCGGACTAATGAACACAGGTAGTTTGCGAAGAAAAAAAGGGTAAAAAATGATTTATTACTCTCTCTAGTTCTTGAATAAACTATAGTATAAAAGGCAAAGTTGGGTCTATTTTCCTGAACAACACAACCTGTAACACAAAAAGGATATGATGGAGAAAAGTTTGCATTTACTGTTCGCATTTTGCTTCATATATATATATATATATATATATATATATATATATATATATATATATATATATAGGTATCCCGTGTGTGTGTGTGTGCTGAGTCCAAAGCTATTGCTTCTTATATCAGAAACACCACAGACAAAATCGCAAAAACTCAAGAGACACACAACATTGCAACCATTTTCACCACAGAACGTAAAGTAAGGATCTCCTGCCAATATTTAAAGAAAAAATCAATCTAGAAAACCAGTGTGAGTATATAAAATTCATATATATATATATATATATATATATATATATATATATATATATATATATATATATATATATATATATTATTACAAATAAACATAAACAATTTCACGGTCTATGTGTTTGGAAAAGTTATTTTATTCTCCTTACGACGGTTAAGAAAGGGGACAGATTATTATCGAACTCACTCTGGTTCTCTCTCCATACTAGTTTCGAACACATAATGGTCTCATCAGTGGAGCTGTAACGAACCGAGAGCAAAATGCACAGAAAATAACTGTCTACTTAAAATCCCCTTATCCTAAAATATCGGCAGGATATTACCCACAGAACCTGATGCCGGAGTGTTATCCTAAACAGATCAAACGAACATCTGAATATACCCCGAAGCGGTACGAAATTATTTAAAATAAACGTTTGTACTGTTTAAGATAACAATCCGGCATCAAGTTCGGTCTTCGGCCTTTTAATGTATCAATTAAGATATCAGCCTAAACATTTACCTTTTGTGGATCTTGAGTGTGACTCTCCAGCATCCAAGCGGGATTTGTATAGAACCAACATCTATAATTTTTAAAGTGAAAGTAGCTTCATCAAAAAAAACTATACTGTGTAAAAAGAAAGGACCTTTCTCGATTCTTGTTCATCATCATGTTCATTAAGCACCTGTACCAAATGGATGTTGCAGGGATAAAATCTTATAATTTTCACAACTCTTCGCACTATTTTATGAGCAACATCATGCTCAATTACTTGCTAAACTAAGGTGCGTATTTTCTGCAAATGCTTGAACAAGTTCTAATTGCTTATCCTTAGGTGATACAGCTTTTGGCTAACCAACCCACTTTTCCAAATACTATATATACAGGGTGATTCAAAAATCGATCACGAAACTTAAGGGGGTGATTCTACTTGACAAAATAAGGGTAGAGCTTCATATAATTTTTTTTCAAAATGTCATTCGTTTTCGAGTTACAAGCCGTCCAAGTTCAAGTTTTTATTTTTTGTTTTTTGAATTACTCGCTTACAGGAAAACCGATTTGACTAATATTTGAAAGATAGGCTAAGTCTTCTGCGCTTCATCATTTTAGTAACAATTCACATTGATTGTTTGCCGCTAGAGGGCACTTTACCTACATTGAAAATTGTTTTTTTGTCATAATTTTTTAGTGTTGACAGCTACAGTAGTTTTTGGCATAATTTCTGAAAGACTGATGCCAGGCCTTTAAAAAAGGTGCTCTTTATTTACATCGCTAAACCCAACGGTTTAGACGTAAATCACCCTTAAAAATTAAGTGGTAAATTTACTTTTCTCATTTCATTACCACCAGCTACCAGGTAAATAGCTATCAAAGTATGCTAGAGCTGTCAGTTTAACATCAAATAAATTCGCTTTTTAAACTATTTAATTTATAATCTTAAAATAACTAATAATGGCTAATCAGTAAATATTCATATTATGGATTATTGCGATATACATTTAATTGATAAAAATTAATGAAACAGTACTAAACAAACTAAAAAAGATTCTCAAAATGTCCCCCATTTTCTTCCATACATTTCCTAACACTCTTCAAAAAATGTCGCCTAACTCGATGAAAAATTTCTGGTGTTTCTTTAATAATTTAGCACTTTTCGATTATCCTGAAGCGAAGATCCTCGACGTTGATTACTGGAATATCGTACACCAATTGTTTCAAATGACCCCAAAAGAAAAAATCCATAGGATTAAGGTCTGGTGACCTCGCTGCCCATGCCAATGGTCCACTTCGTCCTATCGATCGCTCAGGATACGTTGCATTCAAATACTGTCGGACACGTATACTAAAGTGGGGCGGAGCTCCGTCTTGGAGGATCCACATGTTGGCCCTTACTTCCAATGGCACATCTTCCAGATACAATGGGAGACGATTTTTGATAAAATCTAAGTATACGTCACCAGTTAATGGGCTATCAAAGAAATGAGGACCAATAAGGTAATCTCCTATTATCCCTGCCCACACATTTAGTGAAAATCTACGCTGATGTTTCGTTTCTACCACATTGTTTGGGTTCTCGTAAGCATATGTGTGGATGTTGTGTAGATTTGTTATGCCATCACGAGTGAAACCAGCTTCGTGAGTGAATAATATGACGCCAATTAATCGATTATCGTGTTCATACTTAGCTAGGATCTGATTGCACATTTCCAACCGTCTCGGCCGATCATCGTCATAAAGAGCCTGCACCTTTTTTGAATGAAACGGGTAGAGTTGTTCTTGTCTTAGTATCCTCCATGAACTAGCCTGACAGAGCCGCACTTCATTCCCAATTTTTCTAGTACTAATACCTGGATTATCTTCAATAATTTCAAGCACTCTTTCTTCTTGTTGCACGTTTCTAGCAGTTCTAGGTCTTCCCCTATTTCCATTATAACTTTTAAAGGAACCACATTCCGCAAGCCTCCTGTGCACACTGGAAAATGTTTGAGCATGAGGGATTTCTTTCCGGATAACTCTCCATATAATATCTTCTTGCCAACTCTGCATTACCATTTGCTTTTCCATAACAAAAATGGATATCACAATATTCGATATTTGAATATTGGTGATTAGCCATTATTAGTTATTTTAAGATTATAAATTAAATAGTTTAAAAAGCGAATTTATTTGATGTTAAACTGACAGCTCTAGTATACTTTGATAGCTATTTACCTGGTAGCTGGTGGTAATGAAATGAGAAAAGTAAATTTACCACTTAATTTTTAAGGGTGATTTACGTCTAAACCGTTGGGTTTTAGTGATGTAAATAAAGAGCACCTTTTTTAAAGGCCTGGCATCAGTCTTTCCGAAATTATGCCAAAAACTACTGTAGCTGTCAACACTAAAAAATTATGACAAAAAAACAATTTTCAATGTAGGTAAAGTGCCCTCTAGCGGCAAACAATCAATGTGAATTGTTACTAAAATGATGAAGCGCAGAAGACTTAGCCTATCTTTCAAATATTAGTCAAATCGGTTTTCCTGTAAGCGAGTAATTCAAAAAACAAAAAATAAAAACTTGAACTTGGACGGCTTGTAACTCGAAAACGAATGAAATTTTGAAAAAAAATTATATGAAGCTCTACCCTTATTTTGTCAAGTAGAATCACCCCCTTAAGTTTCGTGATCGATTTTTGAATCACCCTGTATATATATATATATATATATATATATATATATATATATATATATATATATATATATATATATATATATATATGTGTGTGTGTGCATCACACCTTACACCTCATATATTTCAGAGCACTCAATACTATACCTTTCTCGTTAAATCTTTTAACTCTTTAATAATTCAATAATAACACAGTAGTAATGCAGTAAAACATGAAATGTAAGTTACACTACCGCCATAATACTAGTTATTAGTATTTAAAGAAAGCCAACGGAGTTATTTTCCTTTTACCCCAAACATTATATTGTATGCCCTTGGGGCAAAGAGACTTTGTTGAAGCAATTTTAATAAAAGTTAAATCGGAATCTCAAAACTTCGTCCCTTTAAATGTAAAACGGCAAAACTTCTTTTATTAAGTTTATAGAAGAGAGTTCACTACCCTCCAGATATTATCATAAACATCCCTACATTTTTGCTGCGTCTCAACTAAAAAACTAATTCCGCTGATATAGACAGATTCCTTTAAAAATGGTTGGAAAAAATTTCTCGAAGGGTATAAATAAAACTTTAACTTTTTTTCTTTCATTTTTTTTGCTAATAGTTCCGCATTGGGTTTTCGACAATTTATTTACACAAAAAAAAACTAAAACGGCTTTAAAAAATTGCGCAAAAAAGGAAAAAATAAATATTCTAAATGTAATAATTTACTTAACCTACAAAATATGTCGTACAGTCATTATCTGATTTACGGGCGGAGGCACCCGAAAAATAATTTGGCGCCGACTTCAAAAATTTCAATTTTATATAAAAATTTATATTGTTATTTTTCGCTTTTTAGACCTTTTCTTTCAAGTTGGATCAATTTTTTTATATATTTCTTTTGAGTCGAGTCTCTAAGGTAGCAAAAAAATTCTCATTTTATCAACAGTTGTTCATACTAGTGATGTTCCGGATATCCGGATCCTTATCCGTATCCGCGGATATCCGAGGGAAAAGAAAGATCCGTATCCGTATCCGTATCCGTTACTTTTCTCGCGGATCTTTTACGGATCTTTCAACTTATTAATGTGTTTAGATAGATTTAAAAAACTATTAAATTCAATTCAAGTATTTTTTATTTCTTAAAATCAAATATTTGGCACCTTTATATTGCAAACATTTATCGTAGTAAGTTACTATAC
Organism: Diaprepes abbreviatus; assembly: GCA_034092305.1. Taxonomy (NCBI): domain Eukaryota; kingdom Metazoa; phylum Arthropoda; class Insecta; order Coleoptera; family Curculionidae; genus Diaprepes; species Diaprepes abbreviatus. The sequence continues at coordinate 218,707 of JASJET010000470.1, forward strand.
CAATAGTACATAACTCAAAGGTACTAATCAACTCTCTTTATAATAAGATCAACATTATAGAAAGTTATAACATCACTTTTATAAATTAAGAAAATGATGAAGAGTAAATGTTTGGATGCATTACGATAAGGTGTTGACTGACGTTGGGCAGACATAGAAATCGAGCAGTCATTGATTCCTGGACTTGAGACAAAGGGCCGGGAAGATGACGATCTTGGATGAGGAGAACCGAGCGGGCAGATCGTGCTTGGCACTCATAGAGAACACTAGTTCTTTTTCAAATATTTATTTACGAAATATAATTATTGTCGGATAAGCTGGAATGTTCTTAAACGCTGTTTTTTAAAAGACTAACATATGTTTAACATATTGAAATAAAACATTTTATATATTATAATTTATTTTAATAAATAAATTTTAAATAATAATTTTTAATAAAATATTTAATTACTACAATGAGTAAACTAAAACTTAAATCGTTTTTATAATTATAATGAGATCAATATAATAGAAAGTGATAAGTTATAAGATCACTTTTATAACTATGAGATGATGAGAAAACCAAAAATAAATTCTAATTGAATGATTATTCTAATGAAGTAAATTAATACTGCGTACCTAATAGGTACTACCTACCATATAAAGTATAAAAATTAGATTACACGAGGAAACACAGTGAATATTAGAGGAACTTGAAAAAGTGATTAATTATAATTGAAATTAAGTAATGGTAAATTGTATTTCAAAATAAGTAACTTGGCAGCTTTGTCTCCCAAAAGTCTGTTACGATGAGGATCATAAACAATACCTGCTGCACTGAAAAATTGCTCACTTGGAACGCTTGTTGCAGGTGATGATAAATATGTGCGAGCAATGTGACTGAGACCTCCAAACTTTTTACTGTTAATCTGCCAATATTTTAACTGTTCTTGATCTCTTGGTAATCTTTTTTCTGACATATATTCTATGATCAAATTAGCTTTCGTATCTGATAATTAATTTTCAGATTGCTCATCGTCATCATCACTATCCAACATATTAGCAATAGACTCTTCTAAATTCTGGTAATGTCCTTTTCTAACAGTAATTGGTTTGACTCCAGTACTTATAGCTGCTGTGAGATTTTCTTCAGTTTCTAAAGCTGTAAGCAATTTCTCTTTTATTTCTTTTATGAGAATATCACTGAAGAATTTACCTTTGTACCGTGGGTCTAAAAATGTGGCTACTTGAAACAAAACATTTTTATCAATTTCAGAAAAACGATAATCTAATTCATTCTTCAAAGCAGATACAAAATTCAGAACAGTGGATACACTGATATTGAGACTTTCCTGGATCTCATCTTCATCATAGATTTTATTCAATGCTCGTACTAGAGGAATAACGTCAGATATACATGTGTTCTGTGAGCTCAATTTTTTTGTAATGTCTTCCAGAGGCTTCAGCACTTTTACTAATTCTTGAATCAAAGTCCAGTCATCAGCATTAAATTATTCTATTTTGTTATTAGAAGCATAAAGCGACAGCGAATCCTTGATGCAATCAAGTCTTTCCAACATATGATAGCTGGAATTCCAGCGTGTCGGTGAGTCTTGCAAAACATTTAAAACTTTTTGATCGAGTCGAACTTGTATTTTTTCTAGTTCTTGCATTGCCATTGTGGAATGGTTGAAATGTCCTGCAATTTTCCTACATTTTGCGAATAACACGGAGATTATATCAACTTTTTTAATGGCTTCTTTAACCACCAAATGTATCTGATGTGCTGTACAGTCGATATTATGTATTTTAGATAAAGAACAAGCGCGCTTCATATTGGATCGCCCACCTCGTTCCATACAGTGCACATTTTGTTTCTCAAGTCCCCATTCTTCTAACATACTTAGAAATATTTCCGAAATATAATCTCCCGTATGACGTTCCTCAAGAACTTCCGCTTTCAAAACGATATTTTTTCGTTGAAAGTCTTTGGTAATACCATGACATGTTAAAGATAACAATGAAACTCCCGATGACGAGTCTGACCAAATATCTGATGTGAAGGAAACTTTCTCAAAATCTTGTAACATGCTTTTTATTTTTAATGACACTTTGTCGTAAAGCTCGCTGCAAACAAGTTCCGTAAAATATTTTCTGCCTTTAAGAACATAGTTTGGAACTATATGGTCCATCAATCGTCGGAACCCTAATTGTTCTACGTGTTGAAACGGTAAATCTGATAAAGCTAACATTTCAGCAATCAAATAGTCAATTTTTATTGATTTGGGGTTTGTATTATCCCAAATTCTAGCTTTTTCCGTATATTCTGTAAAAAAAGTTTGTTTAAATTCTCTTTTTACCGTTTGCAAAGATGTCCCTGGCCGTGATATTTCATCGGTACTCTTCTTAGCGGAGTCTTCTTTTAAGAATAAATCATATGCTTCAGGATGTTTTCTCTGTAGATGATTTTTTAAAGAAGTTGTGCCTTTTCCCTTACGGGAATACTTTCCGTCACAAATTTTACACTTCGCACATTCATCATTTACTATCTCAAAATATTTCCAAATTACACTAGAAAACTTCTTAGTAGACATTATTTTAACTCTTGTACTAAAGGTATACGCAAACGTTATCTACGCGGCTCAGTGACACACTAAACAATGAATAAAACAAATAAAAGTAATACGCGCGCAATGCAAGTCAAAACATGTCCTGCCTGTCGTTCCGGCGGGCGTGACGTCATCTATCGTTTAAACGTCTCGCGCGCTGACACCGATTGAGTAAGTTAATGAAGATCCGTATCCGTATCCGCGGATCTTGACACCAAATATCTGTATTCAGATCCGTATCCGCGGATATACATTTTTAACGATCCGGCACATCACTAGTTCATACTAAAATGAACAATTGAATTTTAGGAAATTAATTTTAGGTTCGTAATCTAAACCCTCAAAATCTTCCGATACCGATATTAAAAAAACTTGAATACCCCAAGAACCTTTCAATTGACAGAATTTTTGCATTTAGCTACGGTCGAGGAGATAAATGAGGCAAAAAACAGTACAAAGTCGAATGCCTCAGATTCGGATCGTATTTCTCTACAGATACTAAAATTGTACAGTCCATTTGTAGATCCGTACCTGACACATATTGTGAATTTGTGTTTGAAGACCGGATATTTTCCCTCTTCGTGGAGGGTGTCTATGCTTCAATCTATTCCAAGAATTATATATCGGAGTCCTATGGTGATCTCCGTCCGATCAGTCTCCTCTAGGTATTGTCCAAAGTATTGGAAAGGATTGTTTACAATTAAATAGATCACTGTGTTATCGAATTAAAGATTATTTCTGAAAATAAGTCAGAGTTTAGCAAAGGACACAACACCTCATTTACACTTTCTAGCATTTTGGATGGTAGTGTGAGAGTCTGGATTCGGAGATGGTGTTTACTATGGTGCTGCTTGATTTTTCTAAGGCATCTGATACAATCAGTCATGATTTAATGTGTGCAAAGTTGCGATATTATGGGTTTTCAGATGTGACTTTGAATTTTGTAAGGTTATATTTGGTTTAAAGGTTTCAGGTGGTTGTAGTGAGTGGTGTTTTCCTCAATATTGCGAACGATAACAGCTGGGGGTTTCCAAGAATCGATTTTTTTTTCGTAGTAAATACTGCAAGTATATTAAATTCTATTAAATCCTGTACATACAGCGTCTAGGCTGATGATACACAGTGACACTATAGCTTCTATTCTTTGAGCATCATGCTGCTTATTATATTGTAAATGATGAAATCTACTCGATTTTAAGAAGGCACAAATTATTCCTTAATCCCAACAAGGCCATGGTAATGATTTTTGGAGGTGAACGAGCCAAGAAACTAGAGGGATGATTGAATTTTACCATTAATAGTATCAAAATACCCATAGTATAATCGGCTAAGTTACTTGTAATTATAATGGATAACACAACTGAAGTTTGGAGAACACATTATTAAAGAAACTTTATTTTAATTTGATCTATTAATAGCAACAGGCATTTTCTCTCGAAGAGGCAACGAGCCTACACAAAATCCTGTCAAAATCATTAATGTAATCTAACTTTAACTATTGCGACTTTATATATGATCCCTTCTTAAAGGTGAGAGAACAGAACAGAATTCAAAAAGTATAAAATTCATGTGTTCGTTTTATTTAAGGGTTAAAGAAATACGATCATATATCCCCCCAGTTTAATTTTCTCGTTTAGTTAAACATGGCCAATAGGAGAAAGCTGAATTTTGCCGTTCTTATTAGAAAAATTGTGTTGACCCCTCCCCCTCATACCTTCGGGTGAGACTTATACCTCGTAATAATATTTATAATGAATATACTAATCACAGAGAATTGCTGGGCATTCCGAGACATGTCAGGGCTTTATTTCGGATGGGTTTTGGTTATCAGGTGGTTCTCATATAGAATACTCAACAGGTATTCTAAAATGTATCTCCAGCTTGCTGCTGTTCAAGACCGCATTTTGGAAACTGTTACTAAGCCAACAATAAATCATTTTATACTTTTTTTAGTTATTATGTGATGACTTTGCCTTTGTTGTTTAACCGACTTTTGTTAATGTCTATGATATTTTTATCGTATATATTTTGCGATATTTTTTCTAATTTTAATATGCTTTGTGATTAATCTCAAGCACAAAGTTCATTGTTGTTTTTTATATTGTTTAGATAAGATATTTTTTTAGGATCACTTCTCTGAAGATTAAGTAGTAGAATAGCCTTTAAGCTAAACTCCTCCTTCGTTGATAATGTTTGTTTTCGATGTTTGATGTTGGAAAGATATAAAATTTATTAGTAAAATCCCTTTAAAATACTGACATAATACATTGTAAAAAATTAACTTCAGATTTGTAACCTACGATTCCGAAAACGCCCTAATACCTTTTTGAAAAAAATGTGAATAACGTAAAATTTTCAACCCACCACGAATATTAATATACATCCTCAAAATCCCCCAATACCAATTTTGGACATAATTCGAAAATATAAAATTTTTAAACCGCCATCGGCCATATTGCATTTTTTGAACCAACAACAAGGAAGTTGATGCGGTGGTTCCATATTTTCTTGGACGAAATTGGTACAGTAAAATCCAAGATGGCGCTGACAATATGGCGGTCAAAAAAATTAATTTTATCCAATTTTCCCCAAAATTCGTATGGGGGAATTTTCGAGGTCAAACACAACGAATTCGAAATTATTTTTAAAAAATTCAATATGGTGGATCCAATATGGTGGACAAAAAAAAATTAATTTTGTCCGATTTTCTCCAAAATTGGTATAGGGGAGTTTTCTGAGTCGCGCATCACGAATCTAAAACTTTTTTAAAAAATTCAATATGGTGGACAAAAAAATCAACTTTCTCTGATTTTCTCCAAAATCTGTACGGGGCAGTTTTCGGGGTCGCACATAACGAATCTAAAATTATTTTAAGAAATTCAATATAGCGGATCCAACATGGCGGACGAAAAAAATCAATTTTTGTGTCCGATTTTCTCCAAAATTAGTACGGGGGAGTTTTCGTGGTCGCACATAACGAGTCTGAAATTATTCTTAAAAAATTCAATATAGCATATCCAATATGGCGAATAAAAAATTAATTTTGTCCGATTTTTTTTCAAAATTGATATGGGGTGTTTTTGGGGATCGCACATTACGAATCTGAAATTATTTTTTAAAAAATTAAATATGTCGAATCCAAGATGGCGAATTAAAAATTCCACACCTCTCGATTTTGTCTAAAATCAGTAGTATTGGGTGATTTTTGTTAGTGCTAATTACGAATTTAGAATATCTTTTGAAAAACTCAATCTGGCGGATTCAATACGGCGTCCTGAAAATTTTACATTTTTCGAACTGATATAGGGGTTCGTGAGGGTGTGAGGGTATTTTCCGATTTTGTTCAAAGTTGGGACTGAATCGTTTTAGGGGATTTTTGAAATATTGTATTACGAATATAAAGTTAACTTTTTATAACTATTAAGTTGATAAGATACAATATGAAGGACTGAAAATTTTACATTCTCCGATTTTGTCTAAAATTGATATTGCGTGGTTCTTGGGGCATATACAAACTCAATATGCAATGGCTATATTCTTTTGAGTAGTTATCAATTGATCAAAGTGAACAAAGTGAAACTGATAACTTCATGTTCTTTTGAAAATGCTTTTACTTGTCATTGGGCTGAAGTGATCATGATTACTTCAAGTGATCGAAGTGAAAGTGATAATGACTCAAAAGAATAGCCCTAATATAAAATATATCGGGCTAAGAAATTTACGTCTTAAGTACTTTAACTATCGATATTGGAAGGTTTTGAGGTCTATATTACCAATCTAAAATTAATTTGAAATTTAAGATAATGGATTTACTATGACAGACTAATTGTTTGACACAATTTCACTGGTATTTGGAGAACTCTAAGAATCAAAAAATTTTTAGTGGTTCATTTTAGGGTAATTTACAACTTTTGATAAAATGGGTACTTTTTTTGCCACCTTGGAGTCATTGCGAGGTAAACTAATCTCGATTAGTTAGTAGATTACTTAGTTCAAATAATTTATGAATATCATAATGAATTCAAAGCTAAAAATCGAAAAATAAAATTTTTATAAAAAAAATTGAACCGACTTCTAAAAGTGAAAAATAACTATAATTTTTTATATGAAATTGAAATTTTTGTACTAGGCGGCAAATTATTTATAAATGAATATTAGCTTGGCGCTGACTGCAAAAATTTCAATTTCATATAAAAATTTATAGTTATTTTTCACTTTCTAGCGCACTTTTAGAAGTCGGTTCTATTTTTTTAATAAAAATTTTATTACCTACTATAGAACTCTATTAGCTTTGTTGACGCAATCGTCTTGTAGTTCTCTGTTATGACAGGTATCGACAGTATTCACAAGCATCCAGCTAATTCTACACATAACAGCAGAGTTTTACTTGATATTTTGACAGTTTTGGAAGTGGTATAAGCTCATGGTAACTTTCATTTCCTAGCAGCCGTTGCATAGTAGCGTGCTCATGGTAGCAGATTCAACAGTTCAGTTCTGTTCACATCTTTTCTTTTCCTACTTCCAGTTATCAAGTACTACACTCCGTTCTTAACGATCAAGCAGTGTTCCTAGCCCGAGTAAGAGAGTTAAAACAAAAAACCGTCAGTAGTCATGATCGTACACTTAAAGGTTGTTCTCACAATCGTGTTTTCACCACGACGAATTCGTTAGTTTATCTCAGGTCCACTTCTACTCTATCATTTACTGTTTATCATAACAAGAAATTTAGTGGCTTTTAGTAGCCTGAAACTTGGATGGATTGAATCTACAATCTTCAATACTTCCAATATTTAGCTTAAGTTTTCGAGGGACGCCGATTTTATTGATGACATCAGGGATCCTCTAGATTTGCTAGATCATAAACGGATGAATACCTGGCTAGGCGCGAAATTATCGGAAGTTGTACTAAAACATCCCATTTCGTTCGTGAAAACAGTGTGTTGATCTCTAAGTAGTTCAACCATTGTACCCCGCTGAATGAAATGAGGCCTACCTACTTTCGATTCATTCTAGATTTTACATGTATTTTTAAACCTCTGTATTGTTTATGTCATAATAAATTGTAAAAAACTAACTTCAAATTCGTAACTTATTCCGAAAACGCCCTAAAACCATTTGGAAAAAATGTGAATAACGTAAAATTTTCAACCCACCACTAATCTTAATATACATCTTGAAAATTCCCCAATACCAATTTTGAACATAATTCGAAAATATAAAATTTTTAAACCGCCATATTGAATTTTTGAAACAATTAACAGATAAATTTTTCTTGAAATCTACACATCTGCCAATGATCCTATTATATAATATTTCAAATAATTTTGGCTGATTTTGACAACATCGATTATGCAATCGTTAAGCAATTTCTACGGCTGCTGCCCTTTTAAAGGGTTTGAAAATTAATTATTTTCTTTTCAGACAAAGACAGTCGACAGTTTGAATCGTCGCTTAAAAGACCTAAAGACGTTATTATTCGGATTAATTTATGTCTGTTGGGAAATATTGTCAGATGTTGTTAGCTACACGAAAACCGATTATGTTTTAATATAAATTAGTTTGAAATTAATGAAGTTTTGGGTAATGCGTTTGCTGCAGGGCTTTCTATTTCGCCTCAAAATTTAAATACGTGTTAGTGCGACTTCGATGAATGTCCATTTTCCTCAGGAGTTACACATGCAATCGACTGGAAATTTCGCTCAGCTTGCCCACATCTAGTTCAGAATGTAGCATTTTCACATTTCACAGATTAATTAAATCCACTTCCGGTTTTAAGTGGTTTATTTACAATACCGAGTTATTAGTAAGATTGCTTGTAGTCGCAGTATCATCAGTGATCAGCTGAAAGAACATGTGAGCCGCTAACTTCATTACTGTCTTAGGGATTTAATAAAAATTTTTACCTTTTTGACGGCTGTCGCTTGTTTCTCGATTTTGTTTAGAGAATATTCCGACAAAGAATATATATAAATCTTTGTCTAGTAAAACACAAAAACAATTTTTTTTAAGTAAATCTGAGTCAAAATTATGTTTATATATATATATATATATATATATATATATATATATATATATATATATATATAACCTTGTGATTACTAACATTACCCTTGTGTTTTACCAAAGTTTTCAACCAGTGACTACACGGTACGTTTTTCTCAGTGTTTAAGCCTTACAAAACTAAGTGGCACCCTCTATTATAAACAAAAGGTAGTTGCCGTATGCATTCTGACTGTTTCAATAATATAAATATATTTCAGTCGCAACTAAAAAAAAATGTTTTTTTTTTCTATAAAGGGAGTCGAAAAAATTTCTTTTGTTTTGGAGTGTCATGTGATAGTTAACTTCTTATTCATTCTAAAATTTTGTTTCTTCTTTCCATTTGGAATTGCATAATTTTTTATTTAAAAGCAGTATTGCACGCAGAAAGTACATACAACGATTTTATTTTCATGAAAGTCGGGTACTAAATGGTATAAAATTACTTTCTAACAATATTATACTGAATTATCATATTGTTACGAACGACTAGGAAAACTTATTGATACACTCTCGTACACAAATATTCCAACGCGATGAGTCATCTTTGTTATAATGTGCCGAAAGAAATATCGTATCGATGATTCATATTACTTTCTAACAATATTATACTGAATTATCATATTGTTACGAACGACTAGGAAAACTTATTGATACACTCTCGTACACAAATATTCCAACGCGATGAGTCATCTTTGTTATAATGTGCCGAAAGAAATATCGTATCGATGATTCATATTTCGAGATAGATCTCAATTTTTATATTCTAGATTTAAATAGGAAATTCTATAGGTATATAAATAGGAATAGGATAGAGTTTTAAGTTAGTTTATATATTTGTATTTAAATAATAATAAAGTAAAGACATTAAGAAGTAGTAATAAGTGTTGTGATTTAGCTGTGTTAAGAAGTAGTTAATACGAGGTGTAGCAGAAAAGTAATGAGACTGACTTTTAATTTATCAAAGTTTCTATTTTTTTCAAACATCAATGTTTTCCCCTTCAAAGTAGTTCCCTTGGGCAGCTACACACCGATGGAGACGTTTTTTCCACTGTTGGTAGCAGCGCTGGAAGTCTTCAACTTGTATGGTCTTCAGCATGTCCGTTACACTCCCCAAAGTGACGTCCTTTGAGGACATTTTTCAGTTTAGAAAAAAGAAAAAAGTCACAGGGACTGATGTCAGGTGAATAGGGGGGATGGGAAACCGCAAGAAGGCCTTTTGAGGTCAAAAATTCTGTGACGGAGAGGGCAGTGTGACCTGGGGCGTTATCATAATGAAGCATCCATTTGTCCGCAATGTCTGGTCTGACGCGAATCACCCTTCTTCTGAGCCTTTCAAGGACGTTTTTATAAAAAACTTGGTTGACAGATTGTCCTGAGGAACAAATTATTTGTGGACGATTCCCCTTCTGTCAAAAAAACAAATCAGCATTGATTTGATTTTCGATTTGCTCATTCGGGCTTTCTTTGGTCGAGGAGAGCTCTGAGTGTGCCCCTCCTCACTTTGCCTCTTGGTCTCTGGATCGTATTCAAAAATCCATGTTTCATCACATGACTAAAGAAATCTTGCTCATTGGCGATTCTGGCAAGAAGATCAAGACACTCGTTTTTTCGATTGTCCTTCTGCTCAATTGTGAAATTTTTCGGCACCATTTTGGCACAGATTTTTCGCATGTGCAGATGTTTAGTCAAAATTTGATTAACGGTAAATCTGTTCAAATTTAATTGTTCACTCAACATTCTTAATGTTAAACGGCGGTCTGATCTCACAAGAGTCTCCACACGTTCGATGTTTTCGTCGGTTTTCGAGGTTAAAGGCCTCCCTGAGGGTTGTTCATCTTCAACGTTTTCTCTGTCTTCCAAAAATGATTTGTGCCAGCAAAAAACTTAAGCTTGGGATAAAGAATGTTCCCCATAGGCCTATTTTAACTTTTCAAATGTCACACTTGTCGATTCTCCAAGCTTAACACAAAATTTAATGGCATAACGCTGCTCCAAATTCCGCTTTTCCATTTTGTGTAACGCACAAACAAAACACAGCTTCACTAAGAGCAGTCGAAAAAATCACGTAGTTAACGGAAGGCGTTGCAATTCGCACTGAGCGATGGGAGGGTACTCGTATACGTGCTCTATCAAGGACAACAGCGCAACGTTGCCAGATCATCTGCAGTGTTGCCAGTCTCATTACTTGTCTGCCACACCTCGTATAAGTATTGGAATCGTTACAATATTAAAAGCTGTAGGAGTCAAAGTTATAATATATTACGTCAACCAATATAAAAAAATATTCAAAAAATAGTGATATATAATAATTTGATAATTTGTTATGGCTATAAAATCGTGAGCGCTCTAATTTGTTGACGAATGACAACAAATGTATAATGCACATAATTTGAGTCCTAAAAAGCAAGGACATACGATTATAACCAAAACAATTTGTCAAACTAGTAACCTAGAATATGAAATTGTTGAGATAATATATTATAACTTTGACTTTTACAGCTTATATTATGATAATGGAGTGTAAAATAGTTATTTTATATCGTTTAGTGCCCGATTTTCGTGAAAATCAAAATCTTTTTCCTAAAAAAAAATGTGATTAATTTTAATTGCAATTGCAGAAAGAGTTGTAATCATAATTGGGGCTGTAAAAAAGTCGAATTATTTTATTCTACAGTATGTCTATTTGAATACAACAAGGTTCTTGTTATATATTTTACTCCACTGACTACAAATTGCGAGGATATTTCTCGAAAAATGGTCAGAAATTATTAATAAAAATTTAAATGTAAAAAAATTCTTTAAAAAGTGAGGTTTTTGTCAATAAATTTGAAACGAAATAGCATGAGTTTGAGGTCGATCGTTAACAACAATTATACGATGTTATAAATATTTGAATTGTTAATAAAAAAATTCCTGACAATCGTGAATACATAAAAATACATAAGGAAAACCTTGGTGTGTTCAAATATCTTGATTGATATACAAAAATCCAAGATGCAGCCTCGGTTATCGCTCACTAGAAACCGAGAAACCTGGGAAAAGCCCTAAGATGAAATGAAAAGGAAGTTTAATTTCATGAAATACTTAATACAAGGTTAAGTCGTAAAAGTGAATGTGACAGAGATATCATTGAGAAACTCAACAGAAACTTCATTAAATATGATATAGGAGTGTATGAGATTAGAAATCACTTCGAAAGCTTTTCGGAGTAATTTCCAAACCGATATTTACACTATTAAAAAATGCATTCAAAGTTAAATAAGGAAAAAAACTATCGCAGACATATCTGGTAATCAAACAGCCATGGTTGCGCTCCAAGGTGGTCTAAGAATACTTAGAGGCACTAAACGAAACGGGCAAGAACAACACAGTTACCTTCCTGTGGCTACTTGGACATACTAGATAGGAAAAAAATGAAATAATAGACAAATTCGCAAACAAGAGAGTTGGAACACCATTTCTGCGACCTGAACGTTTTTCGGAAATAATAACAGCGTAATACGGAAAGAACTAAAAAGAGGGAAAGATAATATGAGTTCTAATTCTTAGGTCAACTTGAGATTTTAACAGGACACCGCCATCTGAGGAGGCACCTAAAGAATGCAAATTTTGCGAGAAAGAGGACGAAACTCATATTATTATGGGAAGGTGAAAGAAGAATGCAGCAATATAGAACGAGAACAAACAAGGAATTGGAGGAACTATACAACCAGCCAGATATAATGAAAATAATGAAAGCAGACAGATTAAGATGGGCCGACCATGTTATCAGACAAGATCAACGTATCGTCAAGTTGGTATGGGAAGAGAACCCAGAAGGAAAGCGGCCGCTAGGAAGACCAAGGATGAGGTGGAGAGATAACGTTGCAGCAGACTTACAAACCCTACAAGTCGAATGCGCGGAGGAACTGATGATGGACCGCAGCAAGTGGAGATAGATTGTGAAGTCAGCAAAGACCCACCCCGGGTTGTAATGCTAGAGAGAGAGGGAGGGTGTCGAATAGAAGAGGAAGATCTAACCAATCTGAAGCTGTTCCACAATTGGAGTTTCCTTAGAGAGAAAGGAATAGAGGACCTGCTATAGTTAGCCAAGTGCCTCCAACGACTTATCAACAGAAGGGTGGTACAACTGATCTTTCAGATCGTAGTGCACACATCTCCTTCTCCACATACTACATACCCAAATTCAGCAATAAGAGAACGAAAAGATGACTGTTGAAACAGAATTTGAAGATTATTAATAATGATACGAATTTTAAAGATCAATAAAAAGCCCATATGATTTGATAATTAACTACAATACCATCTTTTTAGCTAATAAAAATATTTCCTTGTTAGATCAGAAGAGATCATAAATAATGCTTATTCGTAAAACCACGTAAAAAATGCGCCAACTATTCTTCCCCGAAGGTTGTATGTAAAAAATTGCGTATTCTATAAATAATTCATAGTTTAAAGCCTTTTTTGTACAAAGTCGTATAATCTACAAATTTTGTATTAACTTGCCATTTCAGAGATAGGTATTTGCGAAAAAACAATTTTTTTGGCCTCGAATAAAAATTTTAACAAAAGTGCGATCGATAACGACTTTTAATATTTCATTTTTAATATCTGTACCGATTTCAAGTTCTACCGGAAATTTTTCGACGTTAGAAATCTATTTTTCATGGATAAATAATTGTAAATTTTTTGAATCTGGATACAGTAGTTAGCATATATTCAATTAGAATTATGGATTGAATATCTAATTAAGGTTATGTTCATTAGCATTATGATGTTCACCTGATAATACCCATATTACATATTACATGTTTAAATTAATCAGTCAAGCATGAAAGTGCTACCGAGCGTTCGATGACAACTGTAATTACACCCTGAAAGCTTTGGATAAAATCTGTAACTAATTTTTAGATAATTAGAAATATTTATGTGGGTAAAAAGTTAAAACTCAATACAGAAGTAGTTTAGTTCACGTATTATTTTCTTGCTGAGTAAAAGCTGAAAAAAAATTTCCTATAATTGTAATTAGCACACATCTACCATTTCAACGAAAAATCCTTATTTTTCACACTGTGTTAAATTTTATGACAATATCGGTTTTAGGTGTGAAAAACAAATTTGCCTTAAATGTTAAATTAAAATACTTACTCGGGGAGTCCAGTGAGTTTTCGTAGTCGACGAAGAGGTATGACTCAACTAAAGTTTTTTATATGTATTTTGATCCTCTGATTATGAATACTGACGGTAAATTCTCAAAAAATGGTCAGGAAATTTGTTAAACAAAAAAATTGTCGATATTTAAGGGGTCTTTTAGGTTACAATTTTTCAAGAAAAAAATTTTTTTAGTCATTTTTTTTAATAGAAAGAAAAGAGATCATTTTATAATTTTGCACATATATTTATTCGTACTTTAAGTATACAAAAATTTTTTTTTTGGATTTTTTTATGGAAGTTTTTACCCATAATAATTTTTTTAAAAAAAACATCAAAAAATGACGGCGGACGTGATTCCAGGTGACTGAATCGTGTCAAAAAAATACCAAATTAATCCTTGTTCAAGTGCCCATGGTCGGTACCGGATTGATTTTTTTTTCATCAAAAAATAACAAAGTGGCGGCCATTTAAAAAAAATCCATTTCTGAGGGTGAAAAATCGGCTAAAAATCGGAAAATTTGTTACCGATCAAAGTGATTTCGGTACCGACCATGGGCGCTTGAACAAGGATTAATTTGGAATTTTTTTTTTTTTCAGACGATTTAGTCACCTGGAATCACGTCCGCCGTCATTTTTTTGATGTTTTTTTTTTAAATTGTTATGGGTAAAAAACCTATAAAAAAATCAAAAAAAAAATTTTTTGTATACTTAAAGTACAAATAAATATATGTTCAAAATTATAAAATGATATCTCTTTTCTTTCTATTAAAAAAACATTAATAAAAAATTTTTATTTTTGAAATATTGTAACCTTAAAGACCCCTTAATTTTTTTTTAAATAAAAAATATTTTTGCATTTCTTGGTCAATTCTAAGGAAAAATGTCTTTTTAGATTTTTAAAATCGTTAAGCATTTGAAAAATTACATTTCTAGGCATCTTTCAACATGAATTACTTTTGATTAAATACATATTTTCAAATTGTATGTCCAACAATTAATTGCCCAAGTGAAGAACTTAGGAGCTGGGATTAATCGAAATTGCCTTTTAATGCTACAAACGTCACCATGTATGAAGGAAAGTGGAAGTCTACTTAAAGGTGCTCAGCTAGTGCACATAACCCATTATAGCTGATAGGTTTCGCTAATTCTGGCATTAATATTTTCACTACATTTTATCTACAACTCCTACTCAAACCTAAATCAAAAACAACAAATCAGAGAAACAGGGTAGTGAGTCGAGAGGAGGCACAGATGCAGGGAAGCGAGAAAACCAGCCAGGCAGAACAAAGGTATAGCCTGCGCAGGCGCCAAACTATAAAAAACCGACAGAGGACCAGCATGCTCATTCGAAGCCGAGCAACCGTCGAGGAAGCATTACAAACCGGAAAAACACCAGTACACATTCCACCATCGGTGAAAACCTACGATACAACATATATATGTAGGTATGTCGACAGGATATTGCACCTGCCATCTACCAACTTCGATGTCAGACTGAAAAATATCGCCAATCGAACGACATCTATGAATCATCGGAATAACGTGAAATTTTTCATTTATCAGTTATTTCCTTCTAATGTTGCTCTCGGTCCGATACAGCTCCACTAACGAGATCATTAGGTGATCGAAACGCGTACGGAGAGAGGACCAGAGCGATATTTGCAGGAAATAAACTGTTTGTATATATATTTCCATATTCTCTGCCTGAAAGGAGAATTACATATATAACAAACTATTTAAATACGGCAGGAAGATTTCTTTATTTTTTACTGAAACTTTGATTTTTTAAAAATTTCACGTTACTCTGATGATTCATAGATGTCGTTCGACTGGCGATATTTTTCAGTCTGACATCAAAGTAGGTAGATGGCAGGTCCAATATCCTGCCGACATACCTTGAAATTTATGGTTCGTATATCAGTTATTTCCTGCTAATGTTGCTCTCGGTCCGATACAGCTCCACTGGCGAGATCATGAGGTGATCGAAAACGCGTACGGGGAGAGAACCACAGCGATATTTGTAGGAAATAAACTGTTTGTATATATATTTCCATATTCTCTGCCTGAAAGGAGAATTACATATATAACAAACTATTTAAATACGGCAGGAAGATTTCTTTATTTTTTACTGAAACTTTGATTTTTTAAAAATTTCACGTTACTCTGATGATTCATAGATGTCGTTCGACTGGCGATATTTTTCAGTCTGACATCAAAGTAGGTAGATGGCAGGTCCAATATCCTGCCGACATACCTTGAAATTTATGGTTCGTATATCAGTTATTTCCTGCTAATGTTGCTCTCGGTCCGATACAGCTCCACTGGCGAGATCATGAGGTGATCGAAAACGCGTACGGGGAGAGAACCACAGCGATATTTGTAGGAAATAAACTGTTTGTATATATATTTTTCATATTCTCTGCCTGAAAGGAGAATTACATATATAAAAAACTGTGCCTCTAGTTTGCCCTTTGTTTTGAAGTTCCTGCTTTCTTCACCATAAAGTAGTACCGACTAAACATAATATTTTAGGAATTAAAGTCTGAGATCTATATCGAAATCTGAGAATAGATCTTTCTATGTACCATTTGATTACGTGTTCTAACGATCATTCTTCCGAAGAGCCATATTCCCAAGTATCTAAACTTATCTACTGGTGTCAAAATCGCTACGGACCTCCATCAGGGTTTCCCTATATATATATATATATATATATATATATATATATATATATTTCTTTAATATTTTCTTGTTCAACTGGTGATAATCATCAGTTCTCAGCGAGTAACGAGACGAACCGCACTTGAAAATGCCAAATGAGATTTTGGCGAAACGTCGTGAAAACGATTTTTTAAACGAACGGTTTGAAACCCGGAATAACCAAACTATTCACATATATATATATATATATATATATATATATATATATATATATATATATATATATATATATATATATATATATATATATATATATATATGTTTTACAAAAAAAAAACAATTGTTTTAATTATTGACAGTTTTTTTATTTATAACAAATTACCTGACTATTTTTTGGGAATCCACTCTCGATGTTCGTAATGAGGGAATCGAATGCACCTAAAAAAACTTGGGTGGAGCCATTTTTCTTCATCTGCTAAGAAAACCCACTGGATTCTCGTGGTCTAGCTCATATGCTTTAGTAGCCTCACCTTTGCTTCGATCGTCAAAACCCACATAAATAAGTAATTCTTGTTTTTGTGAGGAAAGTTCAAAAACGAATATTGTGGAATTTTCGAAAAAATGCGGTCTACTATTAATTTTCGTCATTACTACAATATTATTTAGAAAATGTTCATATCCAAAGTTAAGTATAATGTCACCCATTGGAATGTTGCTCGTTTCAAATATTAAAATATTTTAATCATTAACTGCTTAGAGGAACGGGATCCATTTATGGTATATAATTTTGACACTGATATAAAATAGTAACATAGTAATGAAGATTATTTTAATTACACAATAACGAATAAAGATTATGGTGATTTCTTTTTTTGTTCACAATTAATTTTGTAATAGAATATTTATACTCTATTCAATAACTAGAGAGAGCAATAAAACTGTCACCGAAAACTCCGACGTAACTGCTCCAATGCTGCAGGTAACTGAGGACTGTCATAAATCTAATTATATTTAATAATATTTAAATATTTTAGGCTTTTATAAATTTATTACAACAATAAAATTTCTCTTAGTTCATTTTAATTTCTGTCAGTGAGCAAAGGACACCTTACAGTGTGTCCTTAGTGATTTATCTTGTTTGCGCTTGTTTTTATATATTATTTGAGATTTGTGAGATACCCAAAAGATGGGGCTTCCACCTCTATAATTATCCCGAAATCGTAAAACCAGGGCAGTTTTTCCTCAACGATAAACTTATTACGATGAATGTTTATGATGCCTTAAGACATCAATGTCCAGCTAATAATGTTAAAAGCTCTGCCGAGATGTGTTCTAAAATGGCAGGAGTTAGAAAATCTACTATGTACCGAATGCTGAAGGAGAAAAAGACTACTGGAACTGTTAATGCTCCCAAGCCAGATTCTGTCTCAGGAAGACGAAAAACCCCGTTGGAAGAAGAGATGAAAACTACAATAAGACTTGTACATATATTGTATTATGAGAAGCAGATCCCAACCGTCGACAAAATTCTAACTAACATCAATGAAGATCGGGATTTACCTAAAACTAATAGAACTGAGCTCTGAAAATTGCTCAGAGAACTTAATTTTTGCTGGAAAAACCCGATAGGAAATCTGTTCTTATAGATCGACCAGAAACTGTCCATTGGAGAAGGAAATATCTCCGAACAATTAAGCAACATCGCGATATGGTTCAAATAAAAGATTGAGTTGTTAGAAATAACACAAATTACAAAATTATTGATTTAACTGAACTTATGATATATTTTTTTGAATTAAGTTACTGCGGAAAAAATGTGTGGACTATATAATAAAAGAATAAAACAAAATGTACAAACTCGATCACATGATCGGTGAGATAGCCGAACCAGTTATAATTAATTTGACCGAAGATAGCTCCACTGACTTTGATCACGAATAAGATACGTAATGTCTACCAGTGTAAACACAATTTATTATTTAAATTTTTGTATTTGTTGTATTTTATTGTTTAATGTTGTCTATATATATTTTTATTTTAGTATATATATATATATATATATATATATATATATATATATATATATATATATATATATATATATATATATATATATGCCCAATTGGACGTAAATTTTTTATTATTTTATTATTGTATTTGTGTCTTTTTCTTAAGCGTGTAGAATTAACATGTTTGTTTTATTTTTTTGGGGGCTATCGGATTTCCATATAATAAAGTAAATTAAAGTAAGATGTTACTACAATAGAAATAAAAATAAGTAAGTATAATTTTAACAATAACATATAATAAATAAACTAAAACGTCAAATGTCCTAAAAGCGTTTTTAATTATTAATAAAATGACCGATAGCCACAAAAAAAATTTAATATTATATGGGCGAATTTATTTTTTATATATATTTAACTTCTTGTATTTATGATAATAGGTATTTTTAAGTATTTAAATTATAACTTAAAATTTTTTGAGACAATAAGGGTACGTTTTAATCTAAATGTGCCTCAAACGGTTTCTATGCCAAATCTAAATATAATAAAAATAGAGTTGTGATTTATGTTAAATATGGCAAAATTATATATATTTTGTAATATATGTGAATTATTAAGAAATCATTAGAAATAAAATAATAATATAATATATAAAAGTTCTATTTTGAGCACACGACCAAAATAATATGCCATAAACACTTAGTACTAAAATAAACCTATTTCCGACGCCTATGATGATTAAAATAAATTATTGTCTTTTTAGCACTTCACACTTCCAAATATCTATTATTATCCAACCCAAATAGTCCATTCCTATAAAGAATATATGTGTTCAACAGATTTTGCCAAAGATACTGGACTAAAGACGAGGAAAAAATGGATCAAAAATGACTTATTACTTTCTCTAGTTCTTGAATAGACTATATGTTTGTTATTTTGTCTAACACAAGAAAAGTTTTCAAAATAATGACATTAGAAAATTGATAAACTCTGGTAGTGCGAATTTTATAGTATTATAGTACTGTAGTATTATATTATTAAAGTATTATAGTATCACACAGAGTGATATTTATCTGAATGCTAGCTTACTTTCAACTAAATTTGGTACTTTTTGGTTTTTTAAGGATGACAAATGAAGATCTGATTATAGTTTCGAAGCACATTGTAGAAAGCACAACCGACTGACTGACTGACTCCGTAGCACTACAACCTAGGGTGGGTCTTGCCTGCCACGACTATCTGCCTCCACCTAGAACGGTCTTGTGCCAGCTCCCTCCGTTCTCGCTGGTCAACTTCAAGGATAGCTTGATCCTTGAGGATGTTATCTCTCCATCTAAACCTAGGTCTTCCCAGTGGTCTTTTTCCTTGTAGTTCTTCCTTCCATACCCGTTTTATTAGTCGATCGTTTTGACTCCTTTGTATATGACCGGCCCATCATAGTCTTCTGGACTTTATTTCTTGAATGATGTCAGGGCTTTGATATATTTGCGCAAGGTCTATGTTGCTTCTCATTCTGTGACGGCCTGTTTCAAGGTCTCGGTATGGGCCATATATTATGCGCAGGATTTTTCTCTCAAACCTTCTTAGCAGCTCCGTATCGTGGACTGTCATGGTCTATGTTTCACTGGCGTAGATTGCTACTGATCGTATTATTGGTCGATAAATTTCGGTTTTTGCCTTTCTAGTGATAAATTTTGACTTAAGCAAGGTTTGTATCGCAAATGTACATTTATTTGCTTGTGTGATGCGCTGTTTAACTTCTTCCTGCATATTATTGTTTGCCGTTATCACTGCGCCCAAGTACTTGAAAACTCGCACATGCTTAAAATTATAGTCATCCATGGTGATGTTCTGCCTGATTCTGTCTCGGGCGGGGTTGCGGAAGACATGCCTGTATTTGGTCTTTCCTTCATTTATGCGGAGCCCTATTCTCTGAGCTTCTTTTTCTATCTTTATGAAGTTTTCCTTCACACTGACTGTGCTTTCTCCTATCGCGCCCATATCATCCGCGTAGGCCAAAATAAGTTTAGGACCACTTGGCCCAAAAACCTCCGCGTCAACTGATACTGTTCTTACGGCTTTCTACAGTGCAAGGTTAAACAGTACTGGCGACAAAGCATCTCCCTGTTTTAATCCTCTATTGATAGAAAATGTTTGGCTACACTCTTCTTCAATTTTGACACAGCTTTTTGCCCCCTCCAGGCACGCACTACACAGTCTAATCACCTTGTGCGGGATTCCAAATTCTTCCAAAGCTTCCCACAACCTTATCCTAATAACACTGTCTATATGCTTGCTCGAAATCTATGAACAAGGTATGAAAGTTTTTGTTAAATTCCCAACATGTCTCTAGCATCTGTCGGATAGTGAATAGCTGGTCAACTGTTGATCTTCCGCTTCGAAAGCCACATTGGTAGTCTCCGATAATCTCCTCGGTATACGGAGAGAGACGTTGAAGGAGAATGCTGGAGAATAATATATAGGCGTGGCTTAGAAAGCACAACAAGCGCTTCATAACTTTTTGTGCCACGCAATATTAAAATGCTAATTAAAAATTCTTATTCCTAGACACCTTTTATCCAAAAAAGTTATACCTTTGAGCAGCCGTTTCTGGAATAATCGAATTTAAATGTAGACGAGACTTGTCGTAACCCCTCTTCACACTTTATAAAAGCGTAATATTTTAGTTTTGTCCCACTTCAATTCAAAATATCAACTACTAAATTCGGAAATATGTTGGTGAATTGCGTCCAG
Source organism: Diaprepes abbreviatus (assembly GCA_034092305.1). Taxonomy (NCBI): domain Eukaryota; kingdom Metazoa; phylum Arthropoda; class Insecta; order Coleoptera; family Curculionidae; genus Diaprepes; species Diaprepes abbreviatus. The sequence goes on from JASJET010000470.1 coordinate 239,912, forward strand.
AGAAATTAAGAAGTAATTTTCACGTAATGTAAATTTTTCCATTGCGATGGCAAATGAAAAAGTATCTTTTATGTTGTTGTTATTAGTGACCTTGAAAATGTTAGCTAAATATTTTGAAAACTTGTACGTTACTGAATTAACCGAACTTATAATGATTAATTCGTGTGCAAAAAGTAAAAATTCACCCTTCAATGAGCATAATTCATATAAAAATTCGTACTCTTAAGACAAAACATTCACTTTAAGGACTGTTTTTAGCAATTTTTTAAAGATATGTCACGCTCAGAATATACTCCCTATTTCTTTTTAATAACTGGAATAATGGTTAGTCAATTATTGAAGGGATGAGTAAGTGCGAAGTTTCACGTGTTTTTTTTCCTTAAAGAAAAAATAAGCTATATTTTGTGAGTGTATATATTTATTACACTACGTAGCCGCCTACCTTGTTCACTATACAGAGTGGGTCTCAAGCCAATAAAACAAATAAAAGTTTAAGATTTATTAGATGAACGTACATAGATAAGCCAATTTATTATAGCTTATTGCATGATACAAAAGTATTGCATAAATAAAGTTATATGAGAACCAATATTTTTCGTCATGCTACACATTAAGGATCCAAGGGCTATAATAAATAATCGATATGGAGGATGCACGTCATTCTACGACAATTCATAATTTATATTTATGTAGCCTACCCCAACAACGGCAGTCGATAAACGACGAATGAACTCATGAATAACTTGAAAGTGGGTTTCTGTGCCCTTGTTATTTGCTGCTGTATTCATTTTTATTAATGTTCATTAATTTTTAACATTATTATGTTCCTTTTTATCTACAATCAATAATTAAAACGATATTATTTCTGCTTTAATATGGATATACCGAAATTGTAGATATTGTGTAATAGATTTTGACAGATTACTAAAAAGATAAAAGATTTAAAACGGATTTATTTGTTATGGAAGTTAAATATTTTATTAGTCAGTTTTATTTTTTATTTTTTGATATTGTTACAATTTTTATCATATACTGACTGGAATAGTCATTTTTTTACTCCTACACAGATATTTTCATGGGTGACAGCTTCGGTGAAACTCAACCAAATCAATGTTTTTGAAATCAAATATCCAAACATATTCGTGAAATTTTCGGATATTTTTGTTATCACTATTGCATCAGAGTGATTTTAAATAAACTTATACAGGTATTTGCGGATGTGATTCGTCCAGTAGACGGATATTTTCACTCCTTCTAAAAATGTTGACGTTTAATTCATATTAATGGCCTTTATAGTTCCCTTGCACATTTTTTAACCGAATTATTCCTTACAAAATATAAAAATTATAGGGAACTAAGTTATTTAATTATGGAATAAGTATGTGATAGTAATTCGCGTTTATTTTTCCTCCATTTAAGGCAACTGTATGCCATTAGATAATGAAGTGACCTAAATCGTAGAGAGTGTGCCAGTATTGCAAATAAATAAAGGCATACAAGTCGATGCGTGCACGATTGAAATCTAACAAAAAGTAAGAATTTAGAAATTCTTCTCGTTACTTATTGAGTGTTTTTTTTTCCGAATGGTATGCTTATTCCTAAAACTATATTTTTTTAAATTCAGGTTTTAATCGTGATAGTCATAAAAAAAATTGTACAATAAAAAATATTTTTTGTACGCATGGTATTTGCCAAAATAAAGCTCAATACAACTTTGGACAAAAATTGTAAAAACGCGTGTTTTTCATTTAAAATACTAACAAATATAATTTTATATCCAAATTTTGAGCATAAATAATAATAATATAGTATAATAATCTTTTCATGATCAATAAAGCCAAGATCAAAGTAGTCATCACAACAAATGAAAAAAAGGAATTCAATAAATGTCATTTATTTGGCTGTATTGTCAAAATGCGAACTGAAAACTTGTCTTTAGAAGTAAAAATTTTAATTTATAAAGAAGATTATCACAATTCTCGTGAGATCGCAGATATTTTAACAATAGACATAATAAAAAATATTTATATTTCCATTGTATTGAGAATTGTCAATAAATTTAAACAACGTAGATGGATGGAAAATAAATAGAAGATTTTCCATCGCAAAAATGTAAATACGGAAGAAAATAGTTTAAATATTATATTATCAATAAGTAAAGTTGCTACGATGCCTTTCTCTGAAAGAGTAGAAGTAGATATTTCAGGGAAGTCGATTAGAAAAATAAAAAAAAATATATTTACCTGCCACTCATGCCCAAATTTATCCACACGCTTCTGGAAAGGGATTTAGATGCTACAATTAATTTTTGTTTTTTGTTTTTACGGGAGAAAGGACGATGATTCACATTTTGAAAAATATGTTTTATAGTAGAGCCATATTTCTTCCAGCAAAATTTAAATGCCGCTAAATATTTCGCATTAAATGATTTTCTGGATGATCTGCCCTTAAATTTTAGAGAAAATCTTCATTCTCAACAAGATCGTTCTCCTATCCATAACACCTTACAAGTACAGGAATAGTTAAATCAACAATTCCCCAACAAATAGATCGAACGATTTTCAGAAAATCATTGGCCTTCAAGATTACCGGACATTACCCCAATGGACTTTTTTTTTCTGTAGTTACTTAAAAAATCAAGTATATAAATATTTGGATATTTGGACCATTTGGAAAATATTAAACACTGTAAAGCTTGAATCAAACCAGCTTTTTAAGGAATGTTACAAGAAAATTCAACATAATAACAATAAAATGTACAGAGATACCTGGGAATGTAAAGTTATCATTTTTAATGTAAATAGTTTTATTTGATTGTTTTATCCACTGTCCATTTATGATTAAATTCAATTAAATTATCCCCAAAATTTATTCGATAAATAAAAATTATGGTTATATTGTTTATGAGATAAATTGATATGTACTGTAGATGAAAAATATGCATTCTTTTATTTGTGTCCACAATTATATTCAGCTTTATTTTAGTGGCAAATAATTTACGTGCAAAGAATAAAAAAATTGGAGCTTTAGATATAAATAAACTATTTGAATGAAAGTTTGAGTTAAAGTGTAGTTAAAAGTATAGTTAGATTAATTTTTTTTGATTCCTCAAAAAATAAAATACGGTGTGGAGCAAAAATATTTAATATTTTTCTGTTTTTATTTTCAAAGGTTCTACTACTTCCGAAACTGACTATTCTGGTATAAAATTTACACTTTTGTCTAATAAAGTCTACAGACAATAGAATATTTGTACTGCGCACTTTCCGCCCGTCACTGTATATAAAGATGATAAGCACATCTGACCTTGACAAAATTTGTCTTTGTGAATCTAAGGAGCAGTACCAACAGTACAATTTTAAATATTTGAAATATAGATTTAAGTATTCCCCTACAAACCAATCATTACCATCGTGTTTAATTTGTCACAAAGTTTTTTCAAATGAAGCTATGAAACCTTCTAATCTACAAGATCATTTGATTAAAGTGCACACTGTTCAATTGGACAAAAATGCTATTTTCAAGGACTGGAAAAGAAATATTTGAAATAAGCAATCTTATCAAACCTTATCACATCGGTCTCATGATAAAAACAAGATGGACTTTATATAATAGTTTACTGTTAATAGCAAATAGTTTATATCACTAGAACAAAGTACACCTGTTCTTATAACATAAGGTTTTTTTAGTTAGTTTCTTCTATATGTTCATGTATTTATATATACCAGCTGCAAGTTTATCGTTCCAATATTCACTATTGATATATAGACATCGCATGAGATTTTTATGTTCAGATTGCATATAGATTGCTCTTCTTGTGGTTGAATGTAATTGCCCACCCTGTGCTGATGCGAAAGAGCGAGCTCGAAATGGTCGTCATATGACAATACACGGTCATTGGAAGATGTTTCTATTTTTTTCTGGCAGTTCGTTACAATCTGAAGTAGCTAACTAAAATAAAGCACACTTCTTCTTATAAAATAAGGCTTTCTCAGTTGATTTCATTCATATATATATATATATATATATATATATATATATATATATATATATATATATATATATATATATATATATATAATAAGGGGAAGAGTATTTCTTGACCGACTAGTTAGAAAGGAAAACTCAAATTCTTGAGATAGCGGTCCTTTCTTAGAAGAAAACCAACCCACATATTATTTTTCATTACCTTATATCAACCAAATCACACAAAAATTAAATAAAATCCTTTCTAAGCACAATAATATAAAAATATGTGGTAAACATATATTAACAGTTGGCCAAACCTTCTCCAGACTGAAGGACACGGATAGCAACCCTGACAAATCAGGGGTGGTATACCGTTTAAAATGTATAGACTGTAACAAACATTACATAGGTCAAACATCAACTGTTTTAAAAGATAGAATCACCAGACACAGGAGTGATTGTAGATTGCAAAAGAGGACATGCACCTTATCGGAACATGTAATCGATGAGGATCACAGGTTTGATTTTGTCAGTGTTGAGGTGATCAACAAAGAACAAAGTAATAACAAAAGACATTTTCTGGAAATGGTAGAAATTTATTTAGATGATAACTGCATCAATAAAAGAAAAGATATTGAAAATCTCAGTGTAATCTACTCTCATCTCTTGTCCACCTTAAATAATAGTAATACTAGACAACGAGCCTCCCAGCCTCTTGACTTCACAGTTTCTCCATAATCTTCCGCAAATTACGTAAGTGCATATTTGTCACTAACCTATAACAACTATATTGCCAATAGATATTTTACAATTTTGAATGTTTAAAGGAGAAAGGTTGGGAGACGGTTTTCTAACCTTCTTTGTTCTACATAATAATGTTCATTAATTATTTCTTAATACTTTCCTACAATTATATCAATTTTTAAATGTAACAATACTTTATAAAAAATAATCACAATTACTCATTAATAATCATAAATCTCATCAATAGTATATATATAAAATAATAATTTTATTAAATACACAACTTGAAAATTAAAATCGCAATAACAGTTCCTGTAAAACATAATGATTCCACATTCAAAATTGCCGCTAAAATAAAATTAGACATTTCTGACATATCCCTTCCACCAAAAAAAAATGTGTTTCAAGGATTTTCTTATCAGATTAACTTACTCTCAGTACAACCAAAATAACCCATAAAATAGATTTAAATATTAGTGTTTAAAAAATTAAATAAAACCATGTAACAGTAAAATGTGATAATTATGCAGAAATCAACAGTTTCTACATGAATTTTCCGTTTCATTTTCCAAAAGCCATAAATGGACTCAATTTGCACGCAAGTCTTTGAATTTAGAATCATTTTCTTTTTATTATCAAATATCATAAATTGAAAAATTTAAAATTATGATCAACAGAACTGTTCTATATTGGCTATATTCTTTTGAGTAATTATCAATTGGACAAAGTGAACAAAGTGAAACTGATAACTTCATGTTCTTTTGAATATGCAAATGCATATTACTTGTCACAGGGCTGAAGTGATCATGATTACTTCAAGTGATAGAAGTGAAAGTGACAATGACTCAAAAGAATAGCCCTATTATAGCCCTGAAGAAGGAAATAATATACTTCCGTTAAGCACCGCTATATATATATATATATATATATATATATATATATATATATATATATATATATATATATATATATATATAGTTGCAAGTACATCGTTTCATCATTCAGTAATAATTTTTATTTGTGTATGAAACAAACAATTGCTTTTAATTTTCGGTATTTTTCGTAAAATGTAGAAGTAAGATCTGGTGAAAATATCAATATAAATTAATAATGCAATTACTTTTATATTATTTTTCAGTAGCAGAGCAAAACGCTAAAAATGAGATTATTTATCCTGAGATTTGTTAAAAATTTGAAGATTCCCTAATGGAAAAAGCGAGAACGTGGAAAAACAGCCGCAAAGGACAAAAAATGGCAACTCACTGAAAGCTTTACTGTAAATAACCCTATAAGGCCTAATAAGAGAAAATAAGAAGTAAAACGAAAATATTTAGGAAAGATTAAAAAAACAAGCTTTTTATTCTCCGTTTCGTTAAAAGAAAACAATACATTCTCACTAACATATACAACAATATACAGTATGCAACTTTAATTTTTGATCATGTAATCTCCTTCCTTGTTCAATTACCTAGAAGCTAATTTGCATACAATCGGCATTAAGCAATTGTCGTGGGGTCTCAAGAGAAAACAATTCAAAGAAATATACGATATTTGTAGTGCTTCGGTATGATATGCTCTAAATTCAGGTTGGTCCAAATACATTTAAGACATAAGTCAATCAACAGAGAAAAAAATTAGTGATTCTCTGACAAAAATACTCTTTTGCAGTGGCCGGTTCAATCCTCAGACTTTTACCCCCTTGAAAATTTGTGTGAAAAAGTAGAACGTCGTATTCGAACATAAAGATTTTCAAATTAGTCCGGAATCTGTGGTTAAATAAACATTGAGAGTTCCTCTCGGTAACTTTAAATTACTTTGTTTATTGGTGCGCTACATCCATTTTTCATGGTTATTATGTCCAAATTTAGTCCAATTTTTAACTATAGTCCGTTTTTGGTCATACATTATGGTTTTTCCAACTTTTTCCGGAAAAATTAAAATAAATTACGATAACTAACCTAATATTTATTACATATTTTTTAATTATAAACATTTTTTGTCCTATGTAAATTTTGGAAATATAATTAGTATACAGGGTCTTGTCTCACAATGACCGTCCATTAGAATATCTCGAGAAGTAATGCGACTTCCGATTACACAGGAAGTTGTCCGAAACCTACTTATTTTAAATGGATCATCCTGTAAGTTATATTTTTTGTACTCCTTTCTTGATTTTTGATAACTTTTACTTAAAGTTTCTTTGCCCTACTTTAGCCCTTTTTGAGGAAAAAGATTTTGACCTTTAACGGGGTGTTGTCTAAAATTGAATATCGTTTCAAAGATCAAATAGTATTCCTCCCCACACAATAACTGACCACCCATTCTGGTTTCTCATAATTCTGTATTCATGCGGATTTGAATCAGAATAGTAATGGAAGTTGTATCTATTCACGAAACTATTGTTATGAAAAGTACATTCATCACTAAACAACACATTATCAAACAAGTGTTCATTTTCTGCCACTTTATCTAACACCCACAAGCAGAATTCAGTTCGGTTGTCAAAATCATTTTCGTGCAGGTCTTGACAAAGCTGGTTTTTTTAAAGATGAAATCTGTATTTGTTAAGAATCCTTGAACACTTGCTTGGCTAATGTTAGTATATTTTCTGATATATGATTTAGAATAATATTGAGATTTTCGATCATTGAACCAGGTATAGTAAAAACATTTTCGTCATCCTCAGTGACAATAATATATATATATATATATATATATATATATATATATATATATATATAAATGCAAACTTCTCTCCATCACATCCTTTCTGTGTTAGAGGTTGCACAGTTTGAATGAATTGCTACAGAACACAATTCATCCTATTACACCACCATCGAGATGATAGCCCACCTGTACCACCATACCGAGAAGAAAGTCAACGCTTACCCTACCCGCCACAGTGATACGGCAGAGGTACATGTTTCGTCTTTCACTAGACTCATTAGGGTACCAACATGCAGGTGCATGTCGGTACCCTGATGAGTTTAGGATATGATGGAGAGAAGTTTGCATTTACTGTTTCGCATTTTACTTCATATATATATATATATATATATATATATATATATATATATATATATATATATATATATATATATATATATATATATATATCGTAACTCAATAATTTTGTGTTCAGATATTGATATATGATAAACCTAAGTTAATGTTGTAAATAGAAATTTACGGATTCCCTACCAAACACGGAATTAAAGTGAAATAAATTTATACTTAAATAATAAAGTATAACTTAGAATCGAATGCCTGATATTGATATTACCATAATTTAATTATTATTTTTCGTTATTATCCTTTATTCTATATATTATATTTCCTTTATAATAAAGTAAACGTATTATTTTAGAGTAGAAGAAAATATATTTAGATACCGTGTCAGATTTCAAAGAAAAAGCTAACGAGAAGGAATATAAACAAAATCTTATCTCATTACAGCTCTACAAAGAAATTATATCTGGCAAATATCAAAAAAACAAGTTATTTTCTTAAATAAGTTTAGATATACTAATGTAGTATATTTGTTTCATAAGACTTTTGAGTATAAAAACATTTTTACATTCATGAACAAAAATATTGAATATTTAAAAATACTCATAATTTTCTTAGGAAAAAATACATTTTCTTAAGCCAAGTCATTTGTCCACTTAAAGCACTAATATAAGTAGTTTATTTTACTAATTTTGAGAGAACAATATTGAGGAAATTGAGAATAAAATAATGTTCTATTTTATGAACATTAAGGATATTTATTTTAAAATTAAATGTTATTTGAATGGCAATACTAGTCTTTTGATGAAAATAAGAGCAAAGTTAGTAACGAATATGTCTTCCTCAAGTTCTAAAAACTGCTTGCAAATTTTCAGGCATAATACTAATTGTAAGTAGAGTTTCAATGTATTCTTGAAGAAGTGCGTTTCACTCATATTAGAGTGTAAACGAACTCTGTTGTACTTGGAACTGGATTGTTCGTAGTATATGGGGTATTGATTCAATCTGGTCCATCTAATTTTTGATTCTAGACCGCATCGAGAAAATTAATCACTATTGCAACAGGGCGCAATTACCATGCTACATCACACTTTGTTCTGAAACCATTCTATACTATTACAGTCCAGTCAAATTAGATATTGAGATCGCGAACTTTGTACTTAAATTTAGTTTCCGGGCAAATTACTCCGAAATGATACTAGGAATGATAATTCACCTTTGTGCCAGTCATAGTAAGTCCGCTATCTTGAACCCACCATTTTGGATCCGCAATATTGCATTTCAAAAAAAAAATCTAACTCAACCTAATTTTAATCTATACCTTCAAAAATCTGCTATTACCAATTTTTCATATAATCCAGAACGGTAAAATTTCTAGACTGTCAATTTTTTAAAAACCAGTTCTGACCAAAATTGAGAGATGTAAAATTTAATGTCCGCTTTATTGGAACTGGCGGATCGAATTTTTCAAAAAAATAATAAATTCGTGATTTACACCCCCAAAATCCCCTACACTAACAATTTTGAAAAAAATCAAAAGATGTAAAATTGTTATTCCGCTATATTGGATCCGCCATATTGCATTTTTAAAAAATTTATTTCAGAACTGTTACGTGCGACCCCGAAAACTCTTCAAAATCAGATAAAATTAATCTTTTTGTCCGCCATGGTATTAGTGCCATCTTGGACTTTACCGATTCCAATTCGGCCAAAACGATTTTCATTTAAATCAGTGCCAACACCAATACATAAAAAATTTTTATAAAAAAAAATTGAATCTAAAAGTGCGCTAAAAAGTGAAAAATTACTATAAATTTTTATATGAAATTGAACTTTTTGAAGTCGGCGCCAAACTAATACCTGACAAAATGTGATTCACATAAACATACTTTATTTGTAATTACTTTCTTACCATAATTTGTATTTATTAGTAGTTACTTATTTCATTTAGAAATAATTTGACGCCGACTTCAAAAATTTCAATTTCATATAAAAATTTATAGTTATTTTTTATTTTTTAGCGCACTCTTAGAAGTCGGTTCAAATTTTTTTATAAAAATTTTATTTTCCGATTTTTAGTTTTGAATTCATTATGATATCTATAAATTATTTGAACTAAGTACTAATCGAGATTAATGTACCTCGCAATGACTCCAAGGTGGCAAAAAATACCCCTTTTATCCAAAGTTGCAAATCACCCTAAAATGAAGGACTGAAAATTCTTTGATTGTTAGAGTTTTCCAGATACCAGTAAAATTGTGTCAAACAAATATTCAGCCTGTCATAGTAAATCCACTATTTTAAATTTCAAATTAATTTTAGACTGGTAATTTAGGCCCCAGAACCTTCCAATATCGATATCTAAACAACTTGAGACGTAAATTTCTTAGCTCGATATATTTTATACTGCATATTGAGTTTATATACGCCCCAGGAACACCGCAATACCAATTTTAGACACAATCAGAAAATGTAAAATTTTCAGTCCCCCACTTTGAATCTTATCAACCTAAGAGCTGTAAAAAATTAACTTCAACCCCCAGTAAAATTTTCAACCCACCATATTGGATCTTAACCTAATCTAAATCTAAATCCTTTAAAGCCCCCTAATACCAATTTTGGATGAAATCCAGAATTTAAAATTTCTAAACCGTCATATTGCATCTGACATATTAGATTTTCTTAAAATAATTTTATATTCGCTATTTGCATCCGTAATATTGGATTCACGACATTGAATCATGAAAAAATATTTTTAAATTCATAATTTACACCTTCAAGAACCCCTTATATCAGTTTTGGGAAAAATCGAAGAATGTACAATTTTCAGAACGTCATATTGAATCCTCCAAATTCAGTTTAAAAAAAATTGTAATTAACACTAACAATAATCCCCCAATACTCACTTTCGACAAAATCAAGAGATGTAAAATCTTTAATCCGCCATCTTGGATATTTTATCCGCCATATTGAATACGCCAAATTTATTTTTTTTAATTATTTCACATTCGTAATGTGCGATCCCAAAAACTCCCCCATATCAATTTTGAAAAAAATCGGACAAGATTAATTTTTTCCCTCCATATTGGATAGGCCATATTGATTTTTTTTTAAATAAATTCAAATTCGTTATGTGCAACCCCGAAAACTTCCCCATACCAACTTTGGAAAAAATCGGATAAAATTGATTTTTTCGTCAGCCATATTGGATCCGTCATATTGAATTTGTTTAAAATATTTTGGATTCGTTATGTACGACTCCGCAAACACCCCCACACCAATTTTGTTGAAAATCAAACAAAATTAAATTTATATTGAATTTTTTGGAAATAATTTCAGATTCGTTGGGTATAACCCCAAAAACTTCTCCATACCAATTTTAGAGAAAATCAGACAAAATTTTTTTTTTTGGCCTCCATATTATCCGCGCCATCTTGGATTTTACTGCACCAATTTCGTCCAAAAAAGTACGGGACCACAGCAGCAACTTGCTGAACATAACGTAAAAAATTTCATTCCAATTGGTGCCGCCGTTCCGGAGTAATCGGTGTACATACATAAAAAAATACATAGTCAACGAATTGAGAACCTCCTTCTTTTAGAAATCGCTTAAAAATGCATAGCGGTCGAATTTATACTCTGGTTCTTTTTGCAGTCGGGTAAAAAGGCAAAAGTATCTAATACATTTGTGACTTCGAAGCATATTTTCAATCTTTCATAGACGATATTTCAGTGAATATAAAATTCATGTTCCCCAAAGTATAAAAATACAATAAAGAAGTTCCAAATAAATCAAAATTTTATTATGTCCTACTTTCTGTTATTTGCTTATTTGCTATAAATAACCAGCCACCGAATAAATATTTAAGGAAGACATAACGGAATGCCGTAGTTCTATCGACCAGGTAAATATTTTACCTTCTTTTCATTGTTGACCCAACTGAAATGACAATGGACAGAGATCATCCGACCATAAAAAAGTGTCAAGACGGGTACAAATTGAAATAACCAAACTTGAAATTCTTCTTGTTTTCAGATAAGAAGGTGACGGTGGGTTTTAAATTGGAGCTGAATTTTATCGTCCCTGTAACGTAGGGTGAAGTGGATACTTTTTAAAATTATTTGTGCCAGTAAGAAGCAAGTTTTTTCCTATTTTGGATTGTACAAAGAATTACTTTTCGTCGAAAATGTTTTTAAATTCTTTAATAATTTAGTAATTATAAACTGTTCAAAACCAAATTGCTCAGTCTTGTACTGGGTGTCAAGAACTTGAATTTTGAATAAATTAAAAACACATTATTTTACTGAACATGTAAGAAATTTTTACTGATTTATACATGTATACAGGGTGAGTCAACGATTGGATGAAGTAGGTTTGTGCCTTTTCGATGAAATTAACAAAGAAACTATATTTATTGTTTGATACAGTTTATTTTTACGCAGATTTTAAAAATATTTAGGACTCTACAGGGTGAGCCAAAAAACTAGGACAGCATAAAGTTGTATTTTTTTTAAAATAGAACACCCTATATACGAATCGTATTTTCGATTTAGCTTATAATTTTAAATCTTTTTTATTAAGGGTTTACTATAACAAAACTTTATAGTTTCTGAGATAATTAAGTTTAAAGAAAAAAAGTCACATTTTCAAGCATCAATTCAATCCTAAATAACGTTTTCAATTTTGTGACAAATATATTCAAATTTGGAATTTAGCAAGGCCAAGGACAAGTTAACATAATTTTTACCTAATATTTGCAATAAAAGCTACAGGGTGTTGAACACATCGGCTCAAATTTGAACAAGTTTAAATGAATAAATATCTTTTTTTTTAAATGGTACACCCTGTATATTTTCATGTTATTTAATAGAGTAATAAAAACCCTAAAAGTTTTGTTCAATATATCCTATACCTATTTATAATAGTTTTTGAGATATTTCAGTTTTCCTTATTTTCCATACTTTTGTATAGAAATAGTCTTCATTATCATAGTAGCCATGGCAAAAACAATGTAAAAGAACATTTTTCTGTGTGTCAAATTTATAACCGCAATCGCTTCTTTTGGTTTTTATGTAGTGTAGTTTGGTTTTTTTTGCATTCATCTTATATTGTAAAATGAATTTTCCAAAGAATGAGTTAATAGATATGATTTATACAATAGGAGAGGCTCAAAAAAATTACCTTCTTGCTCAAAGAATTTACAAAATGAAGTATCCTGATCGACGCCAGCCTAATACCCATACTTTTCAAAACTTAATGCAAAGATTTGATTCTTCTGGTACTGTTGATTATCCAAAACGTAAAGTGGTCAACAAACCAGTAATTAATGAAGAAAAAGAACTACAAGTATTGTTAAATGTTCAGGAAAATCCTTATATTGGTAGCCGTCAGTTAGCAGCATTATGTGAAACATCACAATCCACCGCTAATCGTACTACCAAGAAATATAGGTATCATCCATATCACATGGAATTACACCAAGAATTGCATGGACAGGATTTTGAAAGTCGTGTAAACTTTTGTCGTACAATAAATGCGGAGATTCAATTAAATCCAAATTTATTATGCAAGGTAATGTTTAGTGATGAAGCTACTTTTAGAAGTAACGGTGCCGTAAATAGACGCAACATGCATTATTATGCCACAGAAATCCCATTTTGGATTAGAGAGGTGCAACATCAAAACCACTGGTCATTAAATGTTTGGTGTGGTATTCATCATAATCGAATTATTGGACCCCACTTTTTTAGTGAACCACTAAATGGCCATAGTTACCTGAACTTTCTACAAGAAGAACTACCCCAACTGCTTCAAGGTCTCGATAGGGATGAGCTCGACACTATGTGGTTGCAGCACGATGGTGCGCCTCCGCATTACCACCGTGAAGTTCGTGCGTTTTTGGACCAACGATATCCGCAAAAATGGATTGGACGTGGGGATTTCATTGAGTGGCCACCAAGGTCTTGCGACATCACCCCATTAGATTTCTTCCTATGGGATTATATTAAAAATAAGGTGTATGTTTATCCACCAACAACAGTGGAAGATATGCGAAACAGGATTAGGGATACCTGTAGAACAATAACGCCACTAATTTTGTCCAGGGTCCGAGAATATCTGCAAAAAAGACTAAATTTGTGCATTGCACAAGAGGGTCGTTTATTCGAACACTTATTGAAAAGAAATAATTAATGTCAGTATTTAATAAGTAATTTTTTTGTTTCAATTTAGTATAAAAGTAAATATGTATTTGCCTTGTCGTTATTGTTGTGTTAATTTTTTCACATTATGTTTAATTAAACTATTGCCGTTGTAATATAACGAATAATGTATTTCATCATACTTAACCACATTCTGTTTGTTTCTGTAGTTTCTTTTTATTATTTTACATGGCTACTATGATAATGAAGACCATTTCTGTAAAAAAGTATGGACAATAAGAAAAACTGAAATATCTCAAAAACTATTATAAATAGGTATAGGATATATTGAACAAAACTTTTAGGGTTTTTATTACTCTATTAAATAACATGAAAATATACAGGATGTACCATTTAAAAAAAAAAGATATTTATTCATTTAAAATTGTTCAAATTTGAGCCGATGTGTTCAACACCCTGTAGCTTTTATTGCAAATATTAGGTAAAAATTATGTTAACTTGTCTTTGGCCTTGCTAAATTCCAAATTGTCACAAAATTGAAAACGTTATTTAGGATTGAATTGATGCTTGAAAATGAGACTTTTTTTCTTTAAACTTAATTATCTCAGAAACTATAAATTTTTGTTATAGTAAACCCTTAATAAAAAAGATTTAAAATTATAAGCTAAATCGAAAATACGATTCGTATATAGGGTGTTCTATTTAAAAAAATACAACTTTATGCTGTCCTAGTTTTTTGGCTCACCCTGTAGAGTCCTAAATATTTTTAAAATCTGCGTAAAAATAAACTGTATCAAACAATAAATATAGTTTCTTTGTTAATTTCACCGAAAAGGCACAAACCTACTTCATCCAATCGTTGACTCACCCTGTACAGAGTAGTTATTTACATTATACATGAAACAAATTTAAGTCAAATGGTAACCGTGCCTCTACATTTTGAAATAACTAAGAACCAGTGGATTTTAGGAATATGGCCTTTAATGTATTGTTTAAGTTCTTCAATCGTCTTAATAAATTCCTTATTGGGAGGCGTTAAGATGGGTGGAGGCGTATTTAGGCCAAGAAACGGCGGTGAAAATAAACCTAAAAAAATAATACCTGCGACTTTATTGCTGAAATGTCTTGGGAAAGTTAACAGAAAAGACTTCTCCTCTCATTTTTTCAAGTAACTAGGCCGAAAAATAAGGTTTTTCCGGTTTGTTCAATCTTCTGGAAGAATTGCAGGATATACAGAAAAATTATGTATAGATGGTTTATGCCTATTGAGAATATATACAAAATAAGCTTTTATTTGCAAACATCGCGCTATAAAAAAAGTTATTTCCAAGGAGCCTCCAAAACGAACATATAACTTTCGAAGTATTTATCAAAATTATTCACAACCTCATAAAGTTGAGAGTTTTAATTTATTAAAAAAGTGTGAGAAAAATAGGCGCGATCGATTTAATAAATTTTATTTATTTATTTATTTATTTATTTATTGATACTCTTACAAACACCTAAACATAACATGCTACAAGGTAATTATAAGTAAGAGAAATTTTACAGACTTAACTAACACAGAACAAAGACAGCACAGACAAGAACCTGAATAAACCTAAAGGTCACTGCATAAGTTGCAATAGCAATTTCTTGGTACAATTAAAAAAGTCAATATCATTATTCTTATATAGTATGTTGCACTCAGTTAACATTAAATTCATTGGAGAACGACTACCAATGGAGACATGAAAGAATTTTTCCTTTTGTATCCTTAATCCTATCTTTGGTACATGAAGAGGTATATAATTAATCAAAGAACAATTGTTAAATTTTATATTATTGATAATACAATAAACAAATATCACAGATTGAATTTGCCTTCTTTTCTGAAGAGTTTGAAATTTAAAGCTTTCTAACATACTGCTATAAGAGATCAGATATGGATATAAGTTATTTTTCCTAACATATAAATATCTCAAAAACCTTTTTTGAACACGCTCAATAGCATCACAATGCACATTTGCACTAGGAGACCATATATTAGATGCATATTCTAGATGAGGACGAACAAGTGCATTATACAATTTTATTATTATATTATAGTTATTAAACTGACTTGTATTTCTAATTACAAAACCAAGCATCCTGAAAGCCTTATTAATAATATTGCGGTAGTGGGTATTAAATTTCAAATTAGACTGGAAGTGCACCCCCAAATCCCTACATTCAGTCTTTTTTTGTAGTTTTGCTCCATCAATAAAGTAATTAAAATTAATAGGATTTATTTTATTTGTATAAGACATAAAGAAGCATTTATTAGTATTTAAAAACATTTTATTTAATTGAAACCATTCTGTTACTGAATTTAAGTCTGCTTGCATTGCACTACAATCATTACTGTTTGTTCCTTTCTTAAATATTTTAAAGTCATCCGCAAATAAGAGACCATCAGAATGTTTAACACTATTAGGTAAATCATTTATAAACATTAAAAATAACAGTGGGCCTAGGTTGCTACCCTGCGGTACACCAGATGTTGCCATAAAAGCTTGAGAAAATGACCCTCCCACTCTCACCATGTGCGGCCTACACGAAAGATAACTTTTCATGAAGAGGTAAGCATTCCTAGAAAAGCCAAACTCGACAAGCTTAGCCAGCAACACCCGATGGTCCACCTTATCAAATGCCTTTGCACAATCGATATACACTGTATCCAACTGCTTCCCGCCATCAATAGCCTCCGAGGCATGATTTGTAAACACACATAAATTTGTTACTGTGGACTTTCCACTTACAAATCCATGTTGTTGTTCTACTATTTTATGAGTGATGTTGGTCATAATGTCATCTGAAAGGATCATCTCAAATATCTTAGCAAGTGAATTAAGTATACTAATTGGTCTATAATTTTCAACATTTGTCTGTTTACCATCCTTAAATATGGGAGAAATAATTGCTGTTTTTAGTTTATTGGGAAAAATTTTTGCAATTTTGTATTTATTTTTCCAGAATTCGTTAAAAATTACTCTACAATTGGCTGGGCAACAGATATATTACTTTTCTTAGGCTCATTTTCTTTATAAAAACTTAATGTATTGTGTAGTAAAAAAATAGGAATTTTTTAAATTCATTAATGAAAAATCGCTGAAGAGAAAGTTGTACTTATTGTCCTATAAACAAATAGAATAGTTTTGTTTTTCACACCATCCATTTTCTATAGGGTACTGTACTTGAGTCAACTAGATGCTGTAAAATGCAAGTGTAAATTTTTAATCCAAATTCAGTGAAAAGTGCTGCATTGGAGGTTCAATTCCTTAGAGTGATATCGGATAAAAATGTTTGATTATTATGCGACACTGAAACTCACAGTTCCTATGTTTTCAGTCGCTCTTTTACGACTATGGATAAGGCCTTTTTCAACTATCAAACGTTCGCTTAAATTTCCTGATTAAACATTCCAAAGCAGACCTAAAAGGTCGGTTACGGAAACCAAAATAATCACGTAACTGGCGAATCGTCACTGTTATATTTTCTCAATTTTTTAATGACTTTTCACTACTAATCAACATTCTTCAAAACTATAACGCGACATTTTAATAAATTCAATTTATTGTTGTTAAGCAATTAAGAAACAATAGAGAAGTTTAATTTTCTAATATTAAAGACTTTAAATTTATTGATTTATTATTATGCCCTAGCCCTTATCGTCCACTGTTGGATATATGTCTCACCTAAAACTCCATGTTTTTCTGTGCTTTGCTATCTGCATCTAGGTCAATGTGATCCCCTTAATGTCTGTCCCTCATGTAGGCAGCCAACCTCTAACGCATTTTTCGGATCTTAGTCACCACTCGATTAGTCCTCACGTTCACCGTCTGTCACTTATTTTGGCTACATGGCCTGTTCGTCCAGTTCCAGTTCATTCTAATTATTTTCTATATATCTATTTCTTTTGTTCGTCTTTGTAGTTCTTGTTTCTAACTTTATCTCTCATTATTATACCGGCCATAAATCTTTCCATTCTTTGCAATATTTTACAAAATAAAGTTTGGAGGTTGTTTTTCTGGTCAATTTTAATGACCAAATACTTTTTTTTCTTAAGTTAATTCAGATATTGCTTTTAAAGGTTTCTGGAAACATGAGATGATGTCCGAGATACCTCTATTTTTCATCGTTTCTGTTTCTGAGCTTTGGAATTTCAGTTTTCATCTTGATACCAGATTTGTCGTAAATTTTATTTTCTTAATATTTACCTCTTCTACACTCAGTTTTTATTTAATAGTTAAATAATACAACGTATTATAGTTTCCACTATATAACATTAACCATAACAATTGTTTCAACACACAGTGTCTTCTTCAGATGGTAGATACCATAAGATGTCATCTACCATCTGAAAAAGACACTGTCTCTTGAGGCAAATGTTATGGTGGAAATTATAATACGTTGTGTTTACCTATTATATAATGACTGACTCCGTAGCACTACAACCCATGGTGGGTCTTGGCTGTCTCGACTATCTGCCTCCACCTGGAACGGTCTTGTGCCAGCTCCCTCAATTCTTGCTGGTCAACTTCAAGGATAGCTAGATCCTTGTGGATGTTATCTCTCCATCTAAGCCTAGGTCTTCCCAGTGATCTTTTTCCTTGTGATGCTTCCTCCCATACCCATTTTATTAGTCGATCGTTTTGACTCCTTTGTATATGACCTGCCCATCGTAGTCTTCTGAACTTTATTTCTTGAATAATGTCAGGGCTTTGATATATTTGCGCAAGCTCTATGTTGCTTCTCATTCTGTGACGGCCTGTTTCAAGGTATGGGTCATATATTATGCGCAGGATTTTTCTCTCAAACCTTCTTAGCAACACCGTATCGTGGACTGTCAGGGTCCATGTTTCACTGGCGTAGATTGCTACTGGTCGTATTATTGTTCGATAAATTTCGGTTTTTGCCTTTCTAGTGATAAATTTTGACTTAAGCAAGGTTTGTATCGCAAATGTACATTTATTTGCTTGTGTGAAGCGCTGTTTAACCTCTTCCTACATATTATTATTTGCCGTTATCACTGCGCCCAGGTACTTGAAAACTCGCACATGCTCAAACTTTTAGTTATCCATGGTGACGTTCTGCCTGATTCTGTCTTGGGCGAGGTTGCGGGAGACATTCATGTATTTGATCTTTCCTTCATTTATTCGGAGCCCTATTCTCTGAGCTTCCATTTCTATCTTTATGAAGTTTTCCTTCACACTGACTGTGCTTTCTCCTATCGCGCCCATATCATCCGCGTAGGCCAAAATAAGTTTAAGGACACTTGGCCCAAAAACCTCCGCGTCAACTGATACTGTTCTTACGACTTTCTCCAGTGCAAGATTAAACAGTACTGGCGACAAAGCATCTCCCTGTTTTAATCCTCTGTTGATAGAAAATGTTTGGCCACACTCTCCTTCAATTTTGACACAGCTTTTTGCTCCGTCCAGACACGCTCTACACATTCTAATCAGCTGTGTGGGATTCCAAATTCTTCCATAACTTCCCACAACCTTATCCTAATAACACTATCATATGCTTGCTCGAAATCTATAAACAGGGTATGTCAGTTTTTGTTAAACTCCCAACATTTCTCCAGCATCTGTCGGATAGTGAAAAGCTGGTCAACTGTTGATCTTCCGCTTCGAAAGCCACATTGGTAGTCTCCGATAATCTCCTCGGTATACGGAGAGAGACGTTGAAGGAGAATGCTGGAGAATAATTTATAGGCGTGGCTTAATAGTATATAATGGATTTCCATGAAGTAACGGTTAACACAATACAATAATCGTCTTTATTTTCCCTAGATCATCTATCATTAAAACAACATCTTCTGCAAACCTAAGGTGGTTTGATTGCTCTTCATTTATTTTTATTTCCCTTGAACCACAGTTCAGCTTTTAAAATGAGTATTAGACAGTGGCAGTGAATAATTTTGGAGACATCGAGCCGCCCTGCCTAACTCTTCGTTGTATCTTGATAAATTTAGTAGCTTCTTGTAGTTCTACAGTCATTGTTGCATTCATGTAGATACTGTATACTAAACTGGAATACCGGTAATCCACTCTTTCAGTCTCTTAAGGCGTCCATAATGTTATTTAGTTTAATTAAGTTAAACACCTTTGAGAGGTCTATAAACTCCAAGACTAGTTTTATTCGATGGATTTTTCAGTGAAAGTTTTGATTCACTGAAACTGATCGTTTATTGTGGAACCTGATAGTTAGATCGTTGTAATTCGGGTTTGTACAAGTAGTTTAGTAAACTTATAGGCATCTAATTTTCTTAACTGGCGTTATTTTCGTTTTTATGCAGAAAAATTGTTGTCGCGTTATTCCATTCCAATTAAATGATTGCATTTAGCTATTTTAAAATCAATATTTATACATTTATTTTAAAATACAAGTCATTAGAAAACTGTAGATTTTTTTTCAAGTCGTTCAAAAATTTTTTGCTTTTTTTTTTGTCAAAGGTCATTAACATGTTAATAATTTAATTTCGCCAGAGCATAGTTAACTGAGATCGGTAAAATCCTCGAATTCGAATTTTTGGATGACAACTATACTTATTCTTAAGATGGCCCAAAAGTGGTTGATTGATTGCAAAGCCGCAGCCAAAGGGAGAAAGATAAGGGCGTTGAACCGTCTAGAAACATTTTGTCTCGCGTAAATATTTCGGCAACATGGAACACATATATATCTAAAAAAGAAACAGACAAAAATACATATAAATTTGAAATGTTCTATTTTACTTTCTGTTATGCTCTATTCACACCACGAACATTTTTTAATAGCAGTTTCCTTATAATTATATATTATTATACATTTTAATTTATATTTATTGAACTCACTTAACTGAGTTTTGTTTTTATAATTAGGAGCAACAAAAAATAATTTTAGGCTCCGCTAATTCTTAATTGCCTAACAAAGAAACCGTTAACCTGGCTTGGTATTTCTAAAATTCAATACCACTATAATGGCCGTATATTATTCGCACTTAACCTAAACCAGTTTTATTATCTCAGTGACAAAGAGAGGGTATCGCTTTTAGGGTGTGAACTTGTTTTTTGTTTATATACAGGGTGATTCAAAAATCGATCACAAAACTTAAGGGGGTGATTCTACTTGACAAAATAAGGGTAGAGCTTCATATAATTTTTTTTCAAAATGTCATTCGTTTTCGAGTTACAAGCCGTCCAAGTTCAAGTTTTTATTTTTTGTTTTTTGAATTACTCGCTTACAGGAAAACCGATTTGACTAATATTTGAAAGATAGGCTAAGTCTTCTGCGCTTCATCATTTTAGTAACAATTCACATTGATTGTTTGCCGCTAGAGGGCACTTTACCTACATTGAAATTTTTTTTTTGTCATAATTTTTTAGTGTTGACAGCTACAGTAGTTTTTGGCATAATTTCTGAAAGACTGATGCCAGGCCTTTAAAAAAGGTGCTCTTTATTTACATCGCTAAACCCAACGGTTTAGACGTAAATCACCCTTAAAAATTAAGTGGTAAATTTACTTTTCTCATTTCATTACCACCAGCTACCAGGTAAATAGCTATCAAAGTATACTAGAGCTGTCAGTTTAACATCAAATAAATTCGCTTTTTAAACTATTTAATTTATAATCTTAAAATAACTAATAATGGCTAATCAGTAAATATTCATATTATGGATTATTGCGATATACATTTAATTGATAAAAATTAATGAAACAGTACTAAACAAACTAAAAAAGATTCTCAAAATGTCCCCCATTTTCTTCCATACATTTCCTAACACTCTTCAAAAAATGTCGCCTAACTCGATGAAAAATTCCTGGTGTTTCTTTAATAATTTGGCACTTTTCGATTATCCTGAAGCGAAGATCCTCGACGTTGATTACTGGAATATCGTACACCAATTGTTTCAAATGACCCCAAAAGAAAAAATCCATAGGATTAAGGTCTGGTGACCTCGCTGCCCATGCCAATGGTCCACTTCGTCCTATCCATCGCTCAGGATACGTTGCATTCAAATACTATCGGACACGTATACTAAAGTGGGGCGGAGCTCCGTCTTGGAGGATCCACATGTTGGCCCTTACTTCCAATGGCACATCTTCCAGATACAATGGGAGACGATTTTGGATAAAATCTAAGTATACGTCACCAGTTAATGGGCCATCAAAGAAATGAGGACCAATAAGGTAATCTCCTATTATCCCTGCCCACACATTTAGTGAAAATCTACGCTGATGTTTCGTTTCTACCACATTGTTTGGGTTCTCGTAAGCATATGTGTGGATGTTGTGTAGATTTGTTATGCCATCACGAGTAAAACCAGCTTCGTCAGTGAATAATATGACGCCAATTAATCGATTATCGTGTTCATACTTAGCTAGGATCTGATTGCACATTTCCAACCGTCTCGGCCGATCATCGTCATAAAGAGCCTGCACCTTTTTTGAATGAAACGGGTAGAGTTGTTCTTCTCTTAGTATCCTCCATGAACTAGCCTGACAGAGCCGCACTTCATTCCCAATTTTTCTAGTACTAATACCTGGATTATCTTCAATAATTTCAAGCACTCTTTCTTCTTGTTGCACGTTTCTAGCAGTTCTAGGTCTTCCCCTATTTCCATTATAACTTTTAAAGGAACCACATTCCGCAAGCCTCCTGTGCACACTGGAAAATGTTTGAGCATGAGGGATATTTCTTTCCGGATAACTCTCCATATAATATCTTCTTGCCAACTCTGCATTACCATTTGCTTTTCCATAACAAAAATGGATATCACAATATTCGATATTTGAATATTGGTGATTAGCCATTATTAGTTATTTTAAGATTATAAATTAAATAGTTTAAAAAGCGAATTTATTTGATGTTAAACTGACAGCTCTAGTATACTTTGATAGCTATTTACCTGGTAGCTGGTGGTAATGAAATGAGAAAAGTAAATTTACCACTTAATTTTTAAGGGTGATTTACGTCTAAACCGTTGGGTTTAGCGATGTAAATAAAGAGCACCTTTTTTAAAGGCCTGGCATCAGTCTTTCAGAAATTATGCCAAAAACTACTGTAGCTGTCAACACTAAAAAATTATGACAAAAAAACAATTTTCAATGTAGGTAAAGTGCCCTCTAGCGGCAAACAATCAATGTGAATTGTTACTAAAATGATGAAGCGCAGAAGACTTAGCCTATCTTTCAAATATTAGTCAAATCGGTTTTCCTGTAAGCGAGTAATTCAAAAAACAAAAAATAAAAACTTGAACTTGGACGGCTTGTAACTCGAAAACGAATGACATTTTGAAAAAAAATTATATGAAGCTCTACCCTTATTTTGTCAAGTAGAATCACCCCCTTAAGTTTCGTGATCGATTTTTGAATCACCCTGTATACCCCTATAGCTTTAAAACCCCCAATTTTGAAGCAATTTCCTTTAAATTAAATACAATTTTTTTTGAGATTTCTTTACCCTGATAGTCTTACTGTTTTACACGGAGACAATGCTAAAAATACCGCAACAATTAAACACAAAAAAACAGGAGTAAGTGACCCTATCTTAGGCGAATTGACTTATGACTCAGTCAAACTGCATGCGATTCAGTCATATTCACAAATAACCAGATGTTTAGTTAGTAAGAATGGTACATGAGTTAATTCAGCCAGTCATTCCTTGTTCTGGGTGTCCTAAGTCTATTTTTTAAGTATGTCCCAGAAAAAAGTCATAGGGGACAATATCGGGACTATAGGGTGGGGCCGCAACGTTGGAATGCCTTTTTTTTATCCAAGAACTCTTGCAATGAACGAGGAATGGGCCGGCGCACTAACGAGCATTTGGCCTCAAAAACCGGACAAAATTAATAGCGTCGTTGTTTTTGACTCTAGACGTGTCAAAATCAGTATCCTGGGATTTTTGAGGGCGCTAAGTTGATTTCTGACATTATTTCACTAATCAGGTGAAGGCGGGCTGACTTAGGGTGGGGAGGGGGAGGGGAGTAATATTAAAAAAACGTAATGGTTATCGTTTTATGTTTTTAAGTGCTCCAATTTCATTTCTGGTATTACTTTACCAATCGCGTGAAGGGGCGCTGACTTAGGGTGGGGAGGGAGAGGGGAGTAATATTAAAAAAACGTAATGGGTATCATTTTATATGCTGACTTAGGGTAATTGTACGTCTTCCCATAAAAAATCTATCTCAAGATAAAAACAAAGTCTCTTTACTGTGTGATCAAGTAGGTCCTGAAGCACAACTTCAACACTCGCTTCCGTAACTCGGATTGACTCTGGTTTTTGATAGCAGAGTTTCTTTGCTTCTCTAATTAGAGTATACCAAGGAAATATACCGTTATTGGAATCGTATAACAACTCCCACTGCCTCCTTGTAAAGTCACCTTCAACAAAGATTTGCAAAGCTTGTTTAGGTGTGTAATTTTTTACTTTCAGTTTCTGAGCAGTATTTATTACCTTCCTGTAAAGTTTGGCTCTTGTTGGTGTTGAAGTTGCATCTATTATAAGTTTAGAGGCCGCGGCATTTCCAGACATTCGTTGACGTACGCTGGCTGCATAGGTAAGCTCCTCAACAGGAACCTGTTCGCGGAGTTCTTTTGTATTTCGTCGTTTACTACGATCATGTAATTCTTGGAAATGCTTCCTTGGGCGTCCCGTAGAATTCGTGGCCCAATTATGTATTGGTATTGATGTATTAAGCCATTTCTCATTTTTTTTCAAAAATCTTTTTTCAATATAGTTAAATGATATCCATCTTTTCATCAAATCACTATTAAAATGTTTTAAATCGTGACTTAAGGTATGGTACTCGTTTTGGAGACATTTCATCATTTCGCAAAGCTTATGTTCCATAAATGATACCTTATCTTCAAGTGTGTTGGATGTGCTTTGTTTAAAAAGCATGTATATCGTTTTACGATATACCTCAATAACATTTGATGTAAAATTTGTACCTATAGAAAAAAAATATGTATGTTATCAAAAAATAATCAAAATTATTGCAAAAAAAAACCGTGGAACTCAAAGCGGTTTTTTGAAGAGGTGGAAACATGTGGAAAATGTTTTGACTGTTGTGATATGGCTAATGTCTATAGTTTATTATAAAAAAAGAATTATAGCTCGACCTAGCTCGGAACATTTTCAAAAACACTAATTAGTTAAAAAGAAAAACAAAAAAATAGAAAATTTTCTTGCATATTGTTTTAGGTCCATAAGAATACTAAAGTCATTATATTTTTAAATAATATATATTAAAATTAAATACACACTTTGTTCTTCAGATTCCATCACAAAAAAATTTTTTTTTTAATATTCACTTTACACAATAACAAACACCAAACACAAGTCTAAAAAAAATCTATCAAGAACGAATGCGTGAGTATTGAACGAAGCTTAGATTGCAGTTAACTGTGTGGAGAGGCCACTTTATCATATTTTTATGATAGTACGGTTACTTAGGTATACAAAAAAAAATTTCGGTGATTACTTGTCTAGTTTGCATTTCTCCTTTTTGTCCGGTTTTTGAGGCCAAATGCTCGTTAGTGCGGCGTATTGTTGTGGGGCAAGAACCAGCCGTTCCCGGCGGAAAAAGCATGCCCGCAACCGCTCCAGGACGCCAATATAGAACTGTCCAGTCACTGTCTGGCCAGCATGAACAATTGCAAATCTTTCGCATGTTCAAATTCTCGTGTAACATCTCTCGAACGGTTTCTTTGTTCAGGTTTAATTCGTTAGACAACGATCGAATGCTTAGGTGCCGGTCAGACGTGATCAGCGTAATACGAGAGGTGACGGGAGCTCTTTCATATGGATCGTCTTCTACCGATTCACGCCCCTCTTTGAAGTGCTTCTCCCATTCAAACACGCGCGTTTCCGACATCATTTCACTAAAAATTAAATCACAACACTTTGCTTGTAATGTGAGTAACTCATTTTCACGATGCGACTAAAAAAGTTACCTTCGAAAAATGCACATAAAGCAGAAACCAAACGTGCTATCGACTTCAACCTTGTACTGAAACTATCAGGATAGTCCTCTCTTTCTAGACAGATGTTGATGAATGACGTATTATTGCCAGTTCCCGAATTATAACTAAACTCCCGGAACTTAATTGCCGCACCTCGCGTATATACTTTATCGGCTACGAAAACTCACTAGGCTCCCGAACTATAAAATACAATGCATATTTTCCAATATACCTATATGAAAATAAAAATTACATATTTTTAAAATTATATTTATTACATAATTTTCAAACTTGTTTCGTTATAGTGGCGCCCAAGCATGGAGGATATTATATTATTAAATATGCATAAGTTAACTAGCAAAATGACAGATAAAAATCTGCTGATGCTTCTTGTTTTACATTCTGAGGATATAATTTAAATACCATAAATCATTTTTTAAGTACCCATTTTTATGCAAATAATATACGGAACCTGTTCTTTATTTCAAGCAATCAATAAAAAATTAATAAAAAACTGTTTTTTATTATGTATGGTGTTGTAAAGAAATTCTTTTAATGGCTCTATGTTAAAAAGGGAGAAACGATACTTATTATTTTGAATATTTTTTTCAAGAAAATAAATTCTTATTCATAATATTTTGTCAGCGGTTACTGGTGGAGGTGCACCAACAATGACGGAGAGTCACAAGGGTTTCATACCTCATTTGAACGCTGGCACACAGAAATTCGTTGGCCCTGTAAAAATGTTTGTCTGAATCGTTTTAATGGTGGGTTTGACACAGTACTAGATTTCCTTCAAAACAGAGAAGAAGAAGTGCGCGTCGACATGATTAAATCTAATAATAATAATAATAATAATAAGATCCATCAATAGAAAATGACCAATGCAGATGTGGCTGTCGAACATCGGAGACAATTCAGCACATAACTGGAGAATGCCAAGTGTTTGCCGCAAGTATAAGGAAAGACACAACTCAGCCGGTAAGATACTCCACAGAAAAGTTAGACCTATTACAGGTAAGAAAAGTGCCTTATTACAAGTACAATCCGGAGCCTATTCTTGAGAACAACCAGTTCAAGTTATATTGGGACCGAACGATTTTGACGGATCAGACAGTTGCTCATAATAGACCAGACATTATACTAATAGATAAAATTTCTAGGAACTACACTAATTGGCAAGCGTTTGACGCAACCGAGCATAAGGAAATACACGGCTCAGCCGGTAAGATACTCCACCAAGAGTTAGCAGGTAAATTAAAGCTATTGCAGGTAGGGAAAGTGTCTGAATACAAATACAATCTAGAGTCTGTTCTTGAAAAAAACCAGTTCAAGTTATATTGAGACCGAACGGTTCTGATGGATCAGACGTTGCTCATAATAAACCAGACATTATACTAACAGATAAAATTTCCAGGCGAACTACACTAATCGACATTGTTGTACCTAACAACAACAACTTAAAGCCCAAATACAACAATACATTCCCATAATACTGTCAACAACTGGAGTGATACCAAAGAACCTCCTGCAGAACATCAAGGGACTGGGCCTTAGTAAGCATCTGTATAAGCCGATACAGAAAGCAATTCTCCTAGCAACCGCGCGAATCGTCCGAAAGTTCGTAGGGAATATAGCAGACAACGTCACCTAGGACCCGATAACATGGAAAGGGTTCCCACAGAGCTTCATACTTTTGGTGTCTTTGTATGCCTGGTATGAGTGAATAATCCCTGGAGGGAGTGCGAAGCCGTTCGGCTTGTAAATCATAATAATAATAATAATAGATCTTTCCACTTTCCACAACCACCAATTGTAACATCACAGCCGGATAGATCAATGAAGAACACCAAATCTGCTAAAACTACAGCCAGATGCAGTTTGAGCCATTTACCACCGAGGAAATTTCAGGAATAATCAAGGAATCCCATAACTGGAAAGCTCCAGGTCTCGACGGGATCCAGAGCTACTGGTTCAAGAAGTTTTGGGGTATGCATTTAGCCCATTGTGGTTCTGCTTTGCAATGAACCCAATGTCGCGCCGTTTGAACTCCATCAGATATGGCTTTAGTATTAGAAATAACAACGAGGTAGTAAGAGTGAGTCATCTTCTATACATGGATGATCGTAAACTAAAGGCTGCTACCAGAAATCAGCTGGAACAAATGGTTAAGATTGTAAAGGAATTCTCCAGGGATATCGGAATCCAATTTGGACTTGACAAGTGCCGTTTATTGAACATCGTTAAAGGGAAGATACAACCAGGAGCATTTGAAATGCAGAACGGTGAAACTATAGCTGCAACGGAAGCAGAATAAACATACAAATACCTAGATATGAAACAGGCGAAAAGAATTGACCATCGCACTATAAAAGCTGAATTGACAACCGAATTTATCAGGAGGGTAAGGAGGGTATTATGAACTAACCTAAATAGCAGAAATTTATTTGAGGCGTTCAACACGTACACTTGCTCTGCATTTAAGTACCCTTTTGGAATTGTAAATAGAGCAGAATGAACATCCAAAACCTGCAAAAAAAGTAAGAACACTCCTAACAATAGCACAAAAACGTCACCCTCGGAGTGCTACTGAACGTACAATGCTTCCAAGGAGGAAGAAGATTGGTGGATATTGGTAAGCAACTCGACCAACAAATAATAAACTTACGTTCTGATTTCCACAGGTTAACAGACTCTTCCACACTACATCGAGTAATATGCGAGACAGACGATTCAACGCCGCTACAGCTGAGAGAAAGGGATATTACTTCTCACCACCGAACAGACCAATAGAAGTTACAAACCTGGCTACAGACGTCACTTCCTGGACGGCATCCAAATGAGGTCAATCAGGACAATGTCGACAACTTAGCGTCGAACTACTGGTTGATTTCAGGACAGAGGTTTCCGGAAACAGTGGGCTCCTTGTTAGCTATACAAGACCAGGTTATTCCGACGAAAAACTATCGGAAGTTCATCACCAGAGATCCCTCAATAGAAAATGATAATGTAAATATGCCTGTCGAACATCAGAGACAATTCAGTATATAACTGGAGGATGCCAAGCGTTTGCCGCATAAGGAAATACACTGCCCAGCCGCTAAGATACTCCACCAAGAGTTAGCAGATAAGTTAAAGCTATTGCAGGTAAGAAAAGTGTCTTATTACAAATACAATCTAGAGTCTGTTCTTGAGAAAAACCGGTTCAAATTATATTGGGACCGAACGGTTCTGATGGATCAGACAGCTGCTCATAATAAACCAGACCTTATACTAACAGATGAAATTTCCAGGCGAACTACATTAATCGACATTGCTGTATCTAACAGCAACAACCTAAGGCCAAAATACAACGAGAAGATCGCCAAATACAGGGATCTGGGGGGGGGGGGGCAAATCGGAAGACAATGGGCAATGAACAGCGTCCAAACAATTCCCCTAATTTTATCAGCCTTTTGGCTTGAAATCATAAATTTCTTTAGCACTAGGCTAGCTAAGTTCTTTATAAAAACATACAAATATATGGAAATCATAATCAATACTTTACAAACTAGAGAGTCACGGAAAAGCAAACAAAGGAAACAAAAACAAAATTAAAAATATACTCCCTTAAATGTTTCTTAAATGCCTAAAAACTTTTTTGTTAAATATTCGCAAGTCAACCGCCCGCTTAATATTTTCAGAAAGATCATTATATAAGCGCAGTCTGTCAGAATACAAAGTTTTTTGGAATGCTGTTGTTCTTACCATAGGAATATTATAATTTTGACCAGATTTCACATTACAGCTATCAAAATCAGACCACTTTTGAAGGTAACATTTTATATAATCTGGCAATCTTATGTTCAGTTTTATATATTAAAACAGGATTCGCCCTCTAATGCACTGTTTAATTAGCCAGTTTAACAATTGTCCGTTCTGTTCTAACTCGATCCTATACACCACATTTTAGTCGACTGGTACATACAATTTGGATTCGACTGAAAAATCATATCTTTTTACCCATTTTTTACATAAATAATCCCCAAGCTTATTTAAATTTAATTCTGGGTCCAAAATATATCCCCAATACTCTATTTCGGAAACAAATTCAATAACATGGTGGTTCACGGCAAAAAATTATCTAAATTAACGAATTGAGAATTAATCCTAGAACCAATAGTGATGTTTTTATAGGCCATTTAGTTTTAGTGTGTTTTGATACCGCCATTCATATATAAGTCCTAATTCATTATTTGTTGTTATTGTTATTAGCTCATGATCAGTACCGGAGATAGAAATAAGAAGAAGAATTTCTGAGTACATCATGGTTGCTTCTAAAGCTGTCCACTGTACAATAATCTCTTATTTTCAAAATATTCACATAGCTGTCCAGATACCAGAGTTTTTAGAATTTACAGATTTATCGGACGAAAATTACAAAGAGCACTCGGTTGTGATACTTTCGATATAGTAATTATAAAACTTGTTTTTAATGTACTGGGAAATCTTCCTGTAGTAATCTATGTATTTACTAAAAATATGAGTGGAGAGCAGATGACACTGAATAGATTCTCCACTAGTCTAATACTCAATTTAATTTCACTAGAACTTTTATTTTTAAAACTATATATGATTTGTCGAAGCTTTAAAAGGATTATCGTGTTTTTTTTGACTCTATGGTTCCACTGTTTCTTATCAATACTTTTTGATATATCATCCAAACTTTCTGCATAAATAAAAGTCATTCATATTTTCTTTGTTACTACGATGGCATAGCCCGAAATCATTCTTCGTAGAGTCACAAATTTGTTTCTAATTATTTACTAGTTCTTTTAAAGTTTTCCACATCCTCTTACCATCTCCCTTTGAGTTATTTCTGTCAAAATATTTCTCTTTTTCTTTCTATATTATTGAAGCCATTTTATTCCTTTTTCTTTTGTATTCACTTCAACCACCATCATTTGCAGTAAAACAAAATTTCCTCAATGCATTATCCCTTTCATACTGCGGAGATCTAAGTTCTTCCATGGGTATTTTTAGTGATCCTATCTAATTTTTTATATATGAGCTATCTCATCTAGGGCTTTTTATATATTATCCATAAACTCATAATAAATTATATCAACTTCAGTGGAAGTATAGTTTTAGTTTCGTCCAATTAGAAATGCTTTAATTTTTCCTACATTATCATTATTTAAACTAACCTGAACCAATAATTGTGTGGTCACAAATCATTTGAAAAATTCTAGGTATTGCGGCCCGTTAGTAACACGAGTCGCTTTTGTAATTATTTGTTTAAAACTTGTATGATATTTTTAGGTTTGAAGAGCCAAGAAAATTATCAAAATAGTTTATATTAAAATCACCTATAAAATAGACTTTTGTCGATTGCATCGTTTAACATTTCTTCTAGATAAGCTATAAAATATCCAGCGGAACCGGGGATCTATACGTTGTTCTCAACATTATTTTCTTCCTATTAAATTGCAGAGCCACTATCAGGGCCCAATAATTAGAGCTAATAGAGTTGCTAAATAATATTTTAAACTTGAAGCCATTTTGAACATATAAGACATATCTAGCTGTATGCCTACTGTTTCAATGTTACAAGAGCCGTACAGCTATTTAACTCGAACTCATATGCTTAGTTATTCTTAATAACTTGAGTTTCAAACACACACTAAAGGATTATTGTTGCTTAATACCTTAGTTCAGTCATCTGTATTGATAATCAGTATTTGGTATTTTCAAAACATCACTTGCAAATTTTTACAGTTTGCATACTTCTTAATATTTAATTGGCACTCATTACTAGTATGATTTTTATTACGTAAAGTAAAAACAATGTTTTTCTGCAGCTTTATAACCGTATCTCCATAACACATAACAGCTTAATACTCCATTACATTTATACACTGGGGAAACTATCCCAATCAATAAATACTTTCCAGTTTTTAATAAGCTATAAATATAGAAATTTGTTCCTTGGTATATATTTCTTTAGTAATCGAATTTGAGTGTCATCTGTTACCAGCATTTCAGTTCGGCGTTTTATCTTTGCAATAAAATTTTCTTCCGGATCTAAATATTTCTCAGCCTCATATTAGCCTGACAAATGACATCGATTATTTGAAAGGCCTGTATCAAATATTTAATGAAATAAATTATAATTGCAAGGTGAATTTCAATTTAATTGTAACAAAGAACGTCATAGTTGCTTCTGTGGAGAAACTCCTTCTATTCACGCAGAATCTCGTTAGAGGTGAATACAGCCACTTTCCAACATATCAGTAGACATATAAAGGTCCGAAAATGAGCTGTTTCTGAAATGGGGAAAAAACCGAATAACAGTTTTTAATATGTAAAACCTTATTCCAAAAATAATAAAGTGTCAAAAAGCTAAAAACAAGAAAATGTTCTTAAAAGAATCTTATTTTCAGCCTTTAAAAATTTTGGAACTCTAAGAAAAAAAGAAGTAATACAAATTTGATTTCAGAATTAAAGAATTTTTACTAAAATATAAAGAAAAACATTAATTACAGCACTATCATTTCTTAAAAGTAGAATTTTTCCTGTTAAATAAAAAATATATTACTTAAACAAGCTAATACACCGATATTAGCCAGCCCTCTACCTTACAAAGGCGAAACGAGCTATTTTATTGCCAATTGGGAACGTAAATTAAATTAGCCTGTTTTGCTTCTAAAAAAATGTGTTTATGATGCTGTTGTTTCTTTGTTTACATAGGAAAATGATAACGATAAATTATTTTCACAAAGTTATAACTCATAAACTATAGTTTATAAAGAAACTGAACCTAAATCCAATTATAGAGCTTATAGCATAGCGTGCTAACCCAATTCGCATTTCGGGACAACAAAGGACACTGCAAAAACTAATATTTTTATTTTTGCGGTACACAAATTTAATAAGTAGGAAACGGCGGCATTCCTCCTAGTGTATATAAATTTTACTGACACCTTTATTAAGAGGTATTTTAATACCTTTTTTGCCTGTAAAATCTCAAATTTTATAACCATCTTTGAAAAATTTTTGTTTATATCAAAAGAACCGCTAAATTTTATGATTCTGTTTGTCGTTCCGGATTTGGAACGAGATTAATACCCTCAACCATACTATGATTTATTTTGGGACTGACTTTATGGTCTTTGCAGGTACACTACCAAAGATTGTTATAGCTCACGCAAAGCTATAATAATCTTTGACACCACTTATCATTTTTCATAATTTTATTTTTAAGGATTTGACTTTCCAGCTGGTCGTCTCAATAGAACAGTTTGCTAAATATTCCAAATCTCTTTGTAGATAGATAGATAGATAAGTCTTTATTTATTCCAATAAGTATTACTTACAAAAAACCCATAAGGGCATGGAACAATGTCAAAAAATATCATTACTGTAATAAACATCATAATAAAAATTATAGTTCATTCTCAGCTGTAGATAAAAAAAGAAAAAAAAATGAAAAAGAAAAAATTCTATCAAGTTAATGTAGTAAAAACAAAACAACTAAAACTTAAGATAAAGGGCAATATTATAAATGAGACAAAAATTAAATAACAAGTACACTTACATACATTTAAAATTTAATAATACAGCCAATAACAAAAATTCTAATTCGAGACAATATTGCCTTTATCACACTCGTAAAACTCTTCCAATGTATAGAAGGCTTTTTTACATAAAAAGATTTTCAGGACATACTTTAATCTATTTCTAGGTAGTAAATGTACATTTTCAGGTAAAGAATTAAAACCTTTTATTATAGAAAATTCGATATTTTTCTGCAAAAAACTAAAGTTATATTTATCACAAAGCAGATTTGTTTTATTTCTAGTAATGTAGTTATGTTTAATAGATACACCCTCAAAAAGATCTCTGTTATCAACAATAAACATCACCGAATCCAAAATGTACATACCTATAACCGTCAAAATATTGTTACTAATAAACACAGTCCTACAACTGTCTTGTTGTTTCATTACAAAAATACATCGTAAACATCTTTTTTGCAGAATCAAAATTCTAATAATATCACAGGAATTGCCCCAAAATATCAAACCATATCTGAGTTTGTACTGTACAAATGCATGGTAAGCTGACAGAGCTGCATCGATTCCAACTCTCTCCCAAATAATTCTTAATGCGAAACAATACTGAGATATTCTAGTGGCAACTCTCTCGATGTGCGCCCCCCAGTCCAACCTTCTATCGACGTTTAGTCCCAAAACAACAGCGCTCTCAACTGATGTTATTGTTGTATCCTCAAACGTTACTGTAAATTGATTATTCAATCTGTTACCAAACATAATGCACTGTGTCTTGGAAACATTTAGCGACAGGCTGTTGGACCGAAAGTACCCATCAAGAGTGTCCATCACAGATTGAACCTTCATCGATAGCAACTCCGCCGTGCTTTCAGTGAATATAAGCGATGTATCATCAGCATATAGTACAGTTTGCTCTCCAGAGATTTCGGGTAAATCATTTGTATATATATATATATATATATATATATATATATATATATATATATATATATATATATATATACAGTAATACTACAATGTCACATTAAATAATATTGCACCTAGATGCTGCAGCACCTGTATGTGCAAAAAAAAAACAAATCATATCCTAAAATTACAGTGAAAGCCAAAACATGGAAACACTCAATCAAGTAAATTTTTTTTTAAATCAATATGAGTGTAGCAAATAAATCCACACTAATACACAATTTAATTCTCACGTATAACTTTTTCAAATAAACTACTATTCTTTAAAATAAATTCTTTACATATTTTATTAAAGGTTTTTATTTTATCTATTTGACGGATCCCGGCTGGGAGAACATTGTAACATTTAGGAGCCAAATAATCAATAAATTTAAGATTCATCGTTTTTTTTGTTCTCCGGCATTATTAAAAATTTGTTCACATTTGCTCGAGTCGAGTAGCACTGATTTATGAAATTCTTAAAATGCTTTGATTTGTGACAGTATGAACATATTAACTGTATGTGTAAACACTTTATACTAAAGGGTGTTTTTTTATAGAAGTATAGAACTTTTAAATAGAATAAAACAAAGATGAATTTTTTAAATTGACATGAAATTTACTTTATTCGAAAGATAACCTTCTGGCATTATAATTTAAATATGACCTATGGTATTTGACCACCACGGCTGGCTCGGACGTAGTCTAATCTGGAGGTCCAATTTTCGATGACTTTTTCCAACATTTGTGGCCGTATATCGGCAATAACGCGGCGAATGTTGTCCTCCAAGTGATCAATCGTTTCGGGCTTATCGGCGTAGACTAGCGACTTCACATATCTCCACAGAAAATAGTCTAGCGGCGTTAAGTCGCACGATTTTGGAGGCCAATTCACGGGTCCGAAACGTGATACTATGCGGTTACCAAACATGTCCTTCAACAAATCAATTGTGGCACGAGCTGTGTGACATGTTGCGCCATCTTGTTGAAACCACAGGTCTTGCACAATTGATGAACGAAAAAGTCAGTAATCATGGCTCTATAGCGGTCACCATTGACTGTAACGTTCTGACCAGCATCGTTTTTAAAGAAATACGGACCAATGATTCCACCAGCCCATAAAGCACAACAAACAGTCAGTTTTTCTGGATGTAACGGTGATTCAACATACACTTGAGGATTATCATCACTTCAAATACGGCAGTTTTGTTTATTGACGTATCCATTCAAACAAAAGTGAGCTTCATCGCTAAACAAAATTCGCTTATGAAAATCGGGATCAACGGCAATCTTGTTTTGGGCCCATTCACCGAATCTACGCCTTGCTAGGTGATCGTGTGGCTTCAAATCTTGCACGAGTTGCACGATGGCGGATAGACTGATTCGGGTCTTCCTCTACGCTACGCTCTACAGCAGCAATGACTTCTTCTGTACGCACTGTACGACGTCTCTGTGGATGCGTATTATCATTTAGAGTAAACTTCGTGCGAAAACGTTCCATAGTTAATCGAATTAATTGCTTTGATGGACGATTGTGTTGACCGTAAAATGGACGTAGTGCGCGATATGTATTTCGAACAGAACCATGATTTTCAAAATAAATTTGCACAATTTGGAAGCGTTGTTCAGGCGTCAGTCTATTCATGTTGAAATGCCAAACCAAACTAAACATAAATCACTTGACAGCTGACAAAATGGCCGCCAGTTAAAAAAGTGTTGCCAACTTAAAGTTTTATACCTCTATAAAAAACACCCTTTACATATATCCTGACTATATAACAGATATGATGGATAGGTTTTATTTCGCTTATATATAATTTTAATAATATATTTTTGTATAATATTTAATGGTTCTATATTACACTCATAAGCACCACCCCACACTATCAGACCATATCTCAAAAGCGATTCAACCAACGACTTATAAATTATTTCAAGTAGTTTGACACTTAAGAATTCTCTCATTATGTAAAACTTAGTAATTAATTTACGGATATTATTTGCTAAATAACTGATGTGTCCATTCCATTTTAAGAACTGATCAATGATAATACCTAAATATTTGGTCTTAGTGACAGGAAGAAGTATTTCTAACTTTGGATTGTCATTTATCATTAAGCTTTAAAAATCTGGCCTACCAGCTCGTGTTAAAGAGAATTCCATATAATTAGTTTTCTCTATATTGAGGGACAACTTAAGGGAGTCCAGGCAGTTTTTTATAATTTTAAAATCATTAATGGCAGTTGATCTTACCTCTTCCCAAGTATTTCCTGAAAATAAGATGACCGTGTCATCGGCATAAGACAATATTTTACCCTTAATATTAAGACAAAGTAATGAATTTATATAAGAAATAAATAGGACTGGACCTAAAATTGTCCCTTGTGGCACACCCATCAATATTTTTCGTGGTAAACTAATACTTTTATTGACCCTCACGAACTGATCCCTATTTGATAGGTAATTATTAAAAAGTTCCAGCGCTACACCCCGGACTCCATGACGTTTTAAAACGAGTTTAACGAGGAACAGTGTTGAAAGCCTTTGCTAAGTCAATAAATATAGCCATAACCTTCCTATCATTATTAAGTTTATCCATGATATGTGAAGTAACAGCGTATCGGTAGTACTCAATCCCTCTAGAAACCCATACTGATTCTCCGAAATGATTTTATTTTCCTTCAAAAAACTGACAAGTCTATTCTTCAGACACTTTTCAAATATCTTTGCAAAGTTATTAATTAAACTAATTGAACGGTAATTTTCTATTTTGTTCTTTGGACCGGATTTATGTATTGGGCATACTATTGTTTGTTTAAAGTGTAAAGGTGTTTAGCCCGTTTCAAATATAAGATTGATGATATGAGCCAAAGGTTTAACTATCTCCAAGTGTACAAATTTTATTAAACTCGCCCGAATCCCATCTTTACCCGGAGCTCCATCATTTTTGAGAGAATTGATTTGGACCATAATCTCATTCTCGGTCACAGGTTGCAAGTACATAGAATTTTTATTCGGTGTAGGAAGTGCAAAAGCAGATACTGGATTAATTATTTTTTTTCCATTTCAGAACCAACATTGATAAAATAATTATTGCAGAAATTAGCCATTGAAGTGTCGTTATCAAAATTCTGGTTTTTACTGTCTACTATTGTTAATTTAGAATTTACTCTTTCTTTAGCTGCGTTTGAGGCACGTTCTATAATTTTATAAATTTCTTTGATATTGCGATTATTATTTTGAATTTGTTTTTTATAGTAATCAAATTTTTGTTTTTTTTTTATAAGTTTATTTAAATTATTTCTATAATTCTTGTATTGGTTTTCTAACTCAATATTGTGATTCCTTAATAGTTGTTTTGTTCAATTTGTTCCTTTGTTTAATTGAAATAATCAGTTGTAATCCATTCTTTTATTTTTTTGTGTCTCGGTTTAGTTACGTATTTTGTGGTGCAATCTTATAACATTTCTGTAAAGATGTTCATAAAGATGTTAGTTGCAACTTCAGTATCGTGCGAGTCGAACACTTTTCACCAATTTATATATATATATATATATATATATATATATATATATATATATATATATATATTCCTGATTCTTGAACCATAGATTTTCTACTTCTTTCTTTATTTTGTCCTTTCCAACAATTGACGTTTCGCCCTCTATTTAGGGCATGTTCAAAATTTTTTTTTATTTATTTATATTCTAAAAAAAAATTTATTACATAATTAAAAACATTTATATATAAAATATATCTACAATTTAAAAAGAAACACTATTCTAATTTGTTAAATATAGTTAATTTTTCCAGTACGCACCTTGACATTTTGTTTATTAAAAATAAAGTGCGACTTTTGCGTGGTCTATTCAGGTACTGAGAATACATGGAATAAGAATTTATTTTATTTTTAATATTTAGCAATGCACCAAAAAACCGAAAAAACTCAGACATTTAATTTATGTTTAAGAGGATATTCAATTTTTAGTGATTATTAACAGGATCGAATACTCAATATTTTTGTTTAAATTAGGCTGGTGTAAATGTGGCTTAAATTTTTTATATCCGGTCTGTCGTTAACAGTGTTTTTATCTTTTTTAATTTCCTTTATCTGCAATTTTTGGTAATTCAAATTTTTGTTCTTAATTATAATACTGTTGTAATCAAAGATGTTTTTCATCGTGTGTGTGTTAATTTAGCGCTGTTGAGGCTTTTTTTTATATACTTATGACCTTCAATCTATTGTTTAGTAATTGGCTCGTCATGCCTATACATTTCTTGGAACAATTTGTGCCAGGGATAGAGTATACTACATTTGATTTATTCATGAGAGGAGTTTTACTTTTTAAATTAATGAGCAGTGTATTTAGTTTTTATGAGATCTGTGGCAGATGATAATATCATGCTTTTTTTAAATGTGTTTTATTTTTTCTAACAGCTCACTAGTGTAAGGTCATGCTACATATTTTTGCAGTTTATGTTCTATGTTTCTTGTTTTTAGGTTATTATAAAATTTATATTTTCTTTTGTTAATTATTTCGGTAATGGTCTCTTTATTAAAATTATTATTTATTAGTGTCTTTTTCACTTTTTATAGTATTTTTGCCCATATTGAACATTTGAGAAAATAATATTTGAACGTTTTCCCTATTTTTGCAATTTCAATAATATTGTAAAATAATTAAGCCTTGAGCAACCCTTTGAAAGGTTTCTGGATTTGACAATGTCTACGCTGGAAATTTTTCAGTATAACACCTTCTTGCCTTCGAAGAGTGAGACAGCGCATCCCCATAAATTAGAGCATATCAGCACACCCTGCGTATTTTATTTTTACCTGTTTGTGTTTAGCATTAGTAACTTTGGAGTGTTTCGTATAAAAACCGATTTACCTCGAAAACCGCCAGTTTTATCGAAATAAATTAAGAACACCTTTTTTGAAGAGGAATGACATGAAGTATTTACAAAATCAATTTTCCATTCTGTAAAATAACACCTATCAAAAATTAGGCCCAAAGAGTGAGGCTGCAAATCCGTTTCTGACTTCTGATCTAAAACATCTACTGTAGTATCGTTTAATGAGTCTTGATGGCCTCTAAAAAGTATTAAAATTTCATTAAATTATACCAGTCGGTTCAAAACTTAAAAACTTAAGGTAAATCGCTGGGTACCCCTTTAGGGCTCTGTATCTCCGTTAAAGGGCACTTTAGAAATTTTTTTTCTATAACAGAGTAGGGTTTTTTTGACCTCCCCTGTATACGAGAGAGAGAGAGAGAGAGAGAAATTAGGAGGTACTTATCGAATACCCTGTATAACCATTTCTAAATGTAATAGATAACAAACATTTTCACAAACATATATATATTTTTACGGGATCATCTTTGAGTTACCGATATATTGTAGCTACCAATTATTTTACAATTAAAGCCAAATAATACAATAATAAACATGTTCATTTCTACATCAGAATCTTCTAATTGATTCAGATGATACTTTAATAAAGTAAAAATAACTTCTCGAGTTAAAACTTTTCAAAAAACAGTAAAAATTACTTTATTCTTACTTTAAATAATGCAAAATCAACGTGTTGAAAATCATTATTCTCTATAACGCTAAACTTCACAAAAATGAAGATATCTCGGGAACTAAAAAATGTTGCGGATACCCATATGGTTTCCTCTAACCCCCTGTATACTTAGTAATTGTAACTTTTTCAGCGGATTTATTTTTTCATAAATATGTTCAGCGTCACGCACAGACATTTAAATACTCTTTATTATACACCACATCATTTAAATATGGGTTTATATCCCCCATCGCTATATTGTTTGTCTTTTGTGTTTTAATTTCAATTATTTTAGTCTTTAAGTAAACTAGCAAAAGGAATATTTTCCTGTATATAAATTCTGTAATATGGCCGAGGGTACAATGTTATATCCAGCTTCACTAAAGCAATAAAGACAATAAAAAAAACTGCAAACGTCTGTGATTTAAATAAATATTTTGCATTGGGTAGCTAGAAACATTCAGTTTTAATTAGTCAAAAACGAGTTACAATAGCTATGTAGTTAAAATCTGCAGAAAGGTAAAATAAGCAGCATTTACATTGCTGCTTTTATTTATACTTTTGTATGTTTAATATGTAAAAAACATAAATGTATTCGAATTTGTTCTTCGAAATTTAATGAGATCTTGTTTCAGAATAAATGCATTTTCTTTTACGGTAACTTTAAGTGGACTTAAACATTTATATGTGTAAGATGGCTCTGCTTCCGATATACAGCAATTGACACTTGAAAGTTTTTATTGTCATCAACTGTACATATAAAACTATTTATCATGTGATGTGCCAGTAAAAAAAAGCACAAAAAGCACTAAGTGTTTTACTAAAAAACCTTTTAATATTTTATTATTACTATTCTTTGTTTTAATGGGTTCTAGACGGTAAACAAAAGTGGCGCCCAACTGTGGGCCTAATAGATTGATCAAGACCTTAATTGAAAAAGAATCTACCTCGACTTTTAACAAGGTCTCTATTTCTGTTTCAATAGAGAACGCATTTTAAAGTTTCTTTTAAGTACAGTAGATCACAATAAGAAAATTTAGGTTTGTTAGTAACTGTTACATACATACTTCATAGCATCAATATCCTTATAATTAAGAATTAATAAATAAAATAAATCTAAAAAAAAATTAATAATTTTCATTCGGGTTTTAGGCCAGCGGAATTAGCATCTGGAAAAAATTTATTGTTAGTAGATGTCTGACTAGTAGTTTCTTATGTCTCATTTTCTTTTTTGGGGAAAATGTTTTATTTAACAATGAAGATGTTTTTTCGAGTTCTAGGAAAAGCTATTGTTTTTCAGAAAAAAATTTCAAACAAAAATTGTGCGCATTAAAAATACCTACTAAAGTTCATCCAAATCAGATAATTTGTTTGTTAGTTATTGCAAAAAAACCTACTACAATGGCTATTTTTTCAATTGATAATAAACAATAGAAAAATATTTTGTATTAACTTCATACTACTTTAAAAGGAGCCTCTTATTGCATACAAGTATGCAAAATTTCATGTAAAAATATTCAATAGTTTTTGCACACTGAATTTGTTTATAACATTTTGTATTTTATGATTGTTTATTCTCAGCGATCTTGAGATCGTACAGTGTTCTGCGGGTGCGCAAATAAAAGCAAATAAATGGACGTGATAGGTGAGATTTTTGCGCATATTTTGAAAAAAAAAATTCTGTACGACCACTAGAAGCGGCAGTGTACTACTACACTAAAAGGAGCCTCTTATTGCATTCTTAAGGAATTATTTAAGTAGGAACTCATAGGGGGATGGTTAAACTATTGTATGCAGCAGTTTTTAACTCAATTACTTCAAAATTGTTGATGTTGCAATGGTTTAAAGTTGCACCTACTCCGAGAGTCAGAAAGAGAGCAGTGGAGGGGACGTTCTTTTGCTTGCGGCGCGCGGAAAAGAACGTGACTCGGATGCTTCATATTCGTTTCGCCGGAAAAATTTGGATTATCTAGGTGAAAGAATATTTGTCGTTGAATTTTATTTTTTTTTATTCGTGGTTTCTCAACGAGGTATAAACAATAGATGATATGTTTTTGTAATCAAATTATTGTTAAACATAACAATAAACAAATTTTTTCACGTGCTTGTCAAATTGCGAAAAAAATAATGTTACTGTGGTTAACAGTGTACTACTAATTAGGAATTAACAAAAAAAAATAATATTTATGGAGTTATAGCATGAAATAAATTGAGACCGTCATTTGCCGTCAAATTATTGGTTGTACAAGAAAAACACATGTTAACTTTTTTG
The DNA here is from genome assembly GCA_034092305.1 of Diaprepes abbreviatus. Lineage (NCBI taxonomy): Eukaryota > Metazoa > Arthropoda > Insecta > Coleoptera > Curculionidae > Diaprepes > Diaprepes abbreviatus. Next base: position 282,103 of record JASJET010000470.1, read on the forward strand.
TTTATTTTATTGGACGAAAATTTTTCGCATACAAAATGTTTTGCTACCATACATATTTTTTGCTTAAATCTATACAAGATATTTACTTCGTTTTCTGTTTCTTAGACATCGACACTTATTTTCGAAACCTTTATAGGTTTCATTAATTATCATTACAATTATCATCATCATTATCACTCTCATCGTCATCATTATTATATGATTTACAAGCCAAACGGCTTCGCACTCCCTCCAGGGATTATTCACTCATACCAGGCATACAAAGACACCAAAAATATGAAGCTCTGTGGAAACCCTTTCCATGTTATCGGGTCCTAGGTGACGTTGTCTGCTGTATTTCCTACGAACTTTCGGACGGTTCGCACGGTTGCTAGGAGAACTGCTTTCTGCATAGGTTTATACAGATGCTCACTAAGGCCCAGTCCGTTGATGTTCTGCAGGAGGTTCTTTGGTATCACTCCAGTTGTTGACAGTATTATGGGAATCGTTTGGACGCTGTTCATTGCCCTTGTCTTCGGATTTGGACCTCCAGATATCTGTATTTGGCAATCTTCTCGTTGTATCTAGGCCTTAGGTTGTTGTTGTTAGGTACAGCAATGTCGATTAGTGTAGTTCGCCTAGAAATTTTATATATTAGTATAATATCTGGTCTATTATGAGTTACTGTCTGATCCATCAGAACCGTTCGGTCCCATATAACTTGAACTGGTTGTTCTCAAGAATAGGCTCCGGATTGTACTTGTAATAAGGCACTTTTCCTACCTGTAATAGGTTTAACTTTTCCGCTAACTCTTGGTGGAGTATCTTAGCGGCTAAGTCGTGTCTTTCCTTATACTCGGTTGCGGCAAACGGTTGGTATCCTCCAATTATGTGCTGAATTGTCTCCGATGTTCGACAGCCATACCTGTATTGATCATTTTCTAATAAGGGACCTCTAATGATGAACTTCCGATAGTTCTTCGTCGGAATAACCTGGTCTTGGATAGCTAACAAGAAGCCCTCCGTTTCCGGCAACATCTGTTCTGAAATCAACGAGTAGTTCGACGCTGAGTTGTCGACATTGTCCTGATTGACCTCATTTGGATGCCGTCCATGAAGTGGCTTCTGTAGCCAGGTTTGTAACTTCTCCTGGTCTGTTTGGTGGTTAGAAGTAATATCTTGTTCCCTCAACTGTAGCGGCTTTGAATCGTCTGCCTCGCATATTGCTCGATGTAGTGTGGAAGAGTCCGCTAACCTGTGGAAATATGAACGAAAGTTTATTCTTTGTTGGTCGAGCTGCTTACCAATATCCACCAATCCTCTTCCTCCTTGGTGTCTTGGAAGCATTGTACGTTCAATAGCACTCCGAGGGTGATGTTTTTGTGCTTTTGTTAGGAGTGTCCTTATTTTTCTTTACAGGTTTTGGATGTCCGTCCTGCTCCATTTTACAATTCCAAAAGTCACTCTCATCGTTATCATTATTATTAGTATCATCATCATCATCATTCTAATTATTGACATATTTATCATCATCAACAACATCATCATTATTATCATAATCATAATTATTTTCTCCCCTATTACTTCATCGTTTTTGAAAGTAATATTACAATAATTGAATAATCGCTTACAATATAATCGTCAAATGAAGTTTATCCTGCATATAATAATACTATCAACAAATGTTGCTATTTGTTTCATGCTATATTTCGATAAATATTAATAATACATTAGAAATCAATTTAATTTTTAATATTCCTAATTAATAGTATACCGTTGACCACTGTAACAATTTTTTCGCAATTTGATAAGCACGTAAGTACGGAAAAATTATAATTATGCATAAAACGTATAAAAGTGCAACAATTTGTTTATTGCTATGTTTAACAATAATTTAATTACAAAACCGTATCATCCATTGTTTGAATTTGAAGCGTTCGACTCACGTTTTTTCCCCAGGCTGCAGGCTGAAAGAACGCCCCCCTCCACTGCTCACTTTGTGACTCTCGGAATAGGTGCAACTTTAAACTATTGTTATTGCATACAATAGTTTAACCATCTCCCTATGAGTTCCTATTTAAATAATCCACAGAAATTTTGTGAAAAAAAATCTCTTTCTCAACTTCTAGTGGTCGTACATAATTTTTTTTTTCTTTCAAAATGTGCGTTAAAATCTCAGCTATGGTGTCCACTTATCACTATTTCGATATCAATAATTGTCGAAGAGTTATTCAATTTGTTTACAACAAAAAAACAAACCCCAATTTTGTTTATCTGTTTCAACAATTTAAGATCAACAATTCATTTCGTTCTTTTTTGTTATTGTTAGTTTAAATCTGGAACTTTCATTTATGCATCCGCAGATCACTGTATGATCTCTAGATCGCTGAGAATAAACAATAAAAAAAATCATAAAAAGTTATAAACAAATTTACTGAGTAAAAAAGTATTAATAAATATTCTTACTTGAAATTATGCACATTTGTTGTCTGTAACAAAAGGCTATTTTCATTGTAGAATAATGTTAATGCAATACATATTTCTATTGTTTATAAACAATTAAAAAAACAGCCATTTTAGCAGGTATTCTTGCAATAACCAACGAACAAATCATCCGATTTGGATCGGCCTTAGCTCTTTTTATAGGTATTTTCAGTGCTCACAACTTTGATTTGAAACTTTTTTACTGAACTTTTCCTAGAACTCGAAAAAATTGTTTTTCACATCTTAATTGTTAAATAAAAAAGTTTCCCCAAAAAAGAAAATGGGACATAAGATACCACATAATAACTCTTATCATTCTGAAATCTGACTATTATAAACCCTTTATTCAGCCAATACTTTCCAGCTAATTTATACTAACTACACTCGATATTTTTATAAGTTCGAAGAATAGTGATTAGCATGTTTTATTTAAATGATAGTTTGTATTCTTTATAGAACATTATTAACCGTTAATATTTATAATTTGTTTTACTGTGTTTCTAACTTTAACTAAGCTTTGAAGCAAATTATTCCTTCGAAAGATAAAATTATTGGCTAAACTAATTATATAAGTTTTAATATAATATTATTATCATATTATAAAAATATCTGAGATCTAAACAAGTACAAAGTATTACCTTATTTCTTCCCTAAATAAATAACTAGCAATACTAGATTTTATTTTCATTATATTATTATTTATTCCATAAATTTCCCTTTAAAAAAGTTTCCTGCTCCTGTAATAAATGATTCCTCACCATCATGCATAAGCCCATTTAATTTTGTGATTTATCATTTTGCGCGAGGATAGTAAATAAATCTTCATACAAAGTTTTTTTTGACAATCTAATTTTAAGCAGTTTTCCACCATTATTTCCCAAGGCGATAAAGAAGATTTATCTTTGTCATCCCCTTGTAAATGTTATCTGGCGAAAACGAACTTACCTGCTGGACAAATGCATTCAGGAGCATCCCTTGATATCCTGTCTCCATCAGTTTTAGCTGCCAAATCTCTGGTAACTCTCCCTCGGAGATTATTCATCGTCTCTCTTTTCAATCTTTCAACTAAAACATCTATGTTCTCCAGCGATTTCCCCTCTAGATAATTTACTCTATCTTCCAAAATATTCAATCGCGACTTTAATTCGTACTCTTTCCAACTGTTAAATCCACTGGAAATAACACTCACCAAACACAAAACACACATCACTAAATTCATACCGGAAAAAGTAGATCTTTTATCGGTGTCCTGTCTTTTGGTATTTTTTGCCCTGCCGGGGCTGGTGAGGGGATCCGAATCCATCTTACCCCTAGTTTGGAAAGTTTTTAACAATACCGCTCGTTAGTGCATCGTTTGAAATGCGACACGTGCATACATAAAAACTGTTTTCATCCCCCTTTATACATGTTTACTAAAAGTATTTGTTTCTCTTTTTAAGGCTTTCGGTGGTTTTAAATGACAATGTTTAGAAAAAGCTCTCGAAAATTGTAAAAGCGCGCGGTTTCGATATATTTACAGACCACACTGACGCGAAGCGTTACGACTGGCCAGCCTAACATGGCTTAACTGATCGTCGCTCGCTCCAACTTTTGGTAGAGATGAAGCAGGTTTAAGTTTGGCGGAAAGAGACGATCGCGCATCGGGTAGGGACGAATAGAGCCCAATTGTCACACAAAATTTTAGTTTAATTTGTTTAGACTATGACTGTGAAATAAAATTGAATGTGACACACTATGAATAACAGTAATCGATTTTTTAACTTATATTTGAGTTGAATTCTCAAAAAGTGTTATTTGTTTGAAATTTGAAAAGTTTACCAAAAAAGGAGAGAAATTGAGAAAATCGTGGAAAATAAAAACAAAAAATATCTTAAAATAACAATACTAACAATATTGAAAGGACAATATTTATAATAGTTATATTTGAATGAACAGTAAATATCTTAAATACTTGATTGAATAGTATGTTACTTTGTGATGGAGTATTATAAATAATTAATGAAACAAAATTAACTTTGTTAAACTCATCAATTTTTTTATTAAATTAACGTAACCGTGGTTTCTTAACACAATGTCACATTCTCAAACTTAGCGCCTTAAAAACTACGTATTATTTTTTAGGACTTTTTTAGCTCGCACATTTTTATTACTACTATCTAGATACTAAAGGTAAAATATCGAACAACACAGGTCTGTGTAATCATTAAGAAAGTTAATTGTACTTGTTTTATTGCACTTATAAATTTCTATCGCCTCTCAGATATTAAATTTTTTACAGTATGCTAAATTTGAATATTGTTAACATCTGGGAAACGGTGACCTGTTTCTATGAAATGGTTGGCAGTCTTGTATTTTTTAAATCGTTTATGGAAATTTCTTTTCATTTGTCCGATGTAACAGCTTTTGCAATCCGAACAGTTTAGTTTATAAACTTCTGACTTTTGTAGATAGAAAATTTTGTTTTTGGCGTTACAATGTGTGACAGTTTTTGTGATGATTTGAATGCGATTTATAAATTCTGTTTTATTAGGATATTGGCTATTTTATCTGAAATGGGTCCAAAATATGGAAGAGTGGTATATTTAGTGTTATTTATATTTATGTTACGTAGGTATATTCTGTTAAGTGTAGTTTGCTTTTGTTTATAATATATGGTTTAATTAAAATTCACAAAGATCGCACCATAATACCAGTTGTTTCTTACACAAATGGTCCTCTAAGAAATTTAGCAGTACAAGTAAATAATATATTCATAGAAATAACAGATTTTAAACCAAAAAATAACAAAAAATTCAGTTGAACTTACAGAATAGTTAACTAGTCTCACGATACCAAAAAACAGTACCTTAGTCTCTTTCAATGTAACAAATATTTTCTCAAATATTCCAAATAAAGATTACTTACAAATAATTGAAACCACTCTATCAAATCATAACATTAATCCAGTTCTAAAAAATGAAATTTTATCAATCTTTGATCTTTGCATTTCTGAAAACTACTTTCAGCATAATAACCATCTCTAAGAACAAAAAGATGAGCTATCGATGGACTCTTCCCTAAGCCTCTTGTTGGCAGAAATTTGTATGCCCAATTTCGCAGAAAAGTATTTTTAGAACAAACTTTTTAAAAAACATCTTTTTCTGGTATAGATGTGTTAACGACATTCTTGATTGCTTTACTAGTAATGAAACCGAATTAGAAGATACAGCAAAACATCTCAATAATATACACAACAAAATAAAATTTACAATAAGAAAAGGGGTAGATACAAAATTTATTTCTTAGACCTCACAATTACAAAAATAAACAATAGTCTTTCCTTTGACATTTACGGAAAACCTACTCGCACTGACTTCTCTTTCCCACAACACTCATACACCCTGTATCTTATAAACATGCAGCATACAAGTCTATGATACATAGAGCATTGACCATCTTAACCGACACAGACAAGAAAAAAGAACTTATTACAATAAAACAGATCGCATCAAACAATGGTTATATTGATTGAAGTGCAAATTAACAATTTTATAAATAAAAAATTACAAAAAAATAAACTAAATCGAATATACTAAGCCACGTTAAGAATAACGCTAAATACATTACCCTTACATATTTTGGACCCATTTTGAATAGAATAGTCAATGTCTTAACAAAAGAAAATTTAAAAATCGCAATCAAAATGTCACAAAAACACATGTTTAATACCAAAAACAAAATTTCACCTCTACAAAAGTCAGAAGTTTATATACGAAATTGTTCGGATTGCAATAGCTGTTACGTTGGACAAATGAGAAGAAATTTCCATACAAAATTTAAAAAATACTAGACAGCATTTTTATTGAAAAGACACAATTCAAATTTCGCTAATCATTTCATAGAAATAGGACACAGTTTCCCAGATGCTAACAACATTCAAATTTTGCACACCGTACTCAAAAGTAAAAACCTTACTATCTTAGAGTCCCTAGAAATTTATAAGTGTAATAAAACCAGTACAGTTAACCTCCTTAGTTATCAAACAGACCTATGAAATGCTCTGTTGTTCAATCTTCCACCTTTAGTACCTTGATAGTAACGAAAAATCTCCGAGCTAAAAAAGTCCTTTAAAATAATGTGGATAAAAATGATAAGTTTAACAAAATAAATTTTGTTTCATTAAATAGTAAGTATCTTACTTTAGGTTTAGTCGAAGTCAGTGTAAATATTTGAAGTTTCAATACAACCATAATAAGAAATATAGCTGTACAATAAAAAATAAATTCATTTACTTTATCACACGTAATGGCTAGGAGTTCTAGCTTGTCACTCATTTTTTCTTTCACCGATTCGGAACAAATATTGTAATCTTTATAACGTTTTATTTAAGTCGGTGCACAAAACCTTCCATATTCTAGAGTTCCGACTACTTCCGAATTTTTTACATGATATAATGAATTTTAAAGATCAGTTTGTAGTGGGTATCAATCGAATTTTCGAAATTTAATTGATGATTAACTGTCAATAACTTTGTTTTCAACGTAGCATTTGTATCCCTTCGAACTGATCTGATACAGTTACATCGACTTGAAATTTACATAATAAACTATCCTGATTGAAATTTCAATCGGATGTAACATTGCAACATGCATCAGGTGGAAAACCCTTCTTTCTTGAAGTCTTTTAAAAACTCAAAGAACCAAAAATTCATTTTCTGTAAGTTGGAAATTTAATAGTCGAAGTTCTTATTACACCAGATGGTACCTGTGCACTATGTTATCTGAGTAAAAACCGGAGAAGTGCACATTACGTTAGGATTTCGTAGCAGCAGTTTTTTCTTTCCTTTTTTATTCTTTCTTTATTCGTTTTCATGGTTTTTTAATATTTTATTATCGCACAACATATTGATACATGGAAGACTACATTTTAAACAAGTGCTTTTGTTTTTATAAGTTAGTAACCGTCGTTTCAAATTTCGATAAAAGCATTTACTAAGTGTTGTTGTTTGAAATTTTTTCACTTTTAAGATACGTCATTTGAAAATTAAATAGACAGGCTTACGAAAGCGTGTATTTATTTTTCAACATAATCCCCTTGCAAATTTATAAATTTGTTAAAGCGATACTCAAACTTTTTTATTCCTTCAAAAAATAATTTTTATCGAACGCCTCAAAATACATCTGAGTACTACTGCTTTTTCGATAATTTTCTTTCCTTCAATCCAAATCTTCATGTTGGAAAACAGAAAGTAGTAACTAGGTGATAAATCTATCTGGCGAATTAGGTGGATGAGAAAGTAATTTGTAACGCAATTCTTGCAATTTTGCCTTTGCAATTGCACTTGAATGAGCTGGTGCATTATTGTAATAAATGACGACTTTTTTCGCCAAATGTGAACACTTTTTCTTCATAACAACATCAAATCGATCCAAGAATGGAGCATAATATTCTCCGGTCATCGTCTGTCCCTTGTGTAAGCAATCGCTTAATATTATACCGTGTGAATCCCAAAAAAAAACATGACCATGATTTTACCGGCTCATGGAACTGCCTTAACCTTTTTTGGAATGCATATCTTAGATCCACTACACTTTTTTACTATTGAACATGCTTAAAAACTACTGACACATGATTACAGAATATTGTTTTTGGTCGATTGTTAGCAAACGCGGCATCCATCTTGCTGAAAGCTTTCGCATACGCAATATAAAATATATGTTCAATCGAGATACTCACAGTATCACCAATCTCACTTATCTTTAATCAGCGATCTCCAAGCAAAATATCATGAATTTAGCAATCATTTTTTGAAAAGTGAGCTCTTTTGGGCCTCCAGGATGCTGAGCATCATGTGTGTTCGTACGGCTACAACGTAATTCAGTTCACTACTTGTGAGCCATTGCATGCGATGAGACACATTTCCCATAATATTTCTAAAGCTGCTCTTCAATTATTTTGAAAGTTTTTTCTCGCAAAAAGTAGTGCTTAATAAGCACACGGAACTCATGTTTCTCGTGATCTTGAAAATATACCGCTACACAAAAGGCTGAATTAAAACCTTGTATATACACCAGTATAAAATGAGACCTGTTAAAAGTGAATTCAGATTTGTGATTGGAGCGCCACCTTGTGAGGTATCGCGAACTTATCAAACCACCCTCGCATATTTCACGAATGAGGTAACTAAATAAAGAATAGAGATAATAAAAGTTGGATAAATGCATTTTAGTAATTCTTCAACATTAAGAAACTATCAAACAAACAAGACACATTTCGCGATACCTCTCACAATTAGATAAGTAACAAAAAAAAATGGCATACCAAATTTTTACATACAGAGAAGTTCTCTAATTTTTGCCAGTTTTGTTTCACGTGTGGCTTTGAATTAATTAAGTGCATATAACAGCTAAATTTTATCGCAAAAGAAAGATAAATTATAAAATTACGAGGCTGTAATAGAGAGACGGACGAAAAGACGGACAATAAATTATAATTAAATATAATTGATTTATCGTTTTCGATATAAATAGTTTCAACTATAATAAATATGTGAAAAACATATCGAAATATATTTAAATAAAGAAAACTCTTGAAAATTTTGAACAGAATTTTCAAAAACTAACTGCTCTATTTTAACAGATAACACGTTATTAAAATATGTAGTGACATTGGAAATTTGGAAAATCACTTCTTATCGTTCCCTTGCTTGTAATTCCAATTATTACCCTATTAGGTTAATACTCAATCAAGGCCCCTTATAAGTAAACCCATATACGGGTCTCCTTATCCCCGGTAAAGTATACTTACGAATTGTAATCATGTAATCTTATGCTGCTATAGGGAAAAGGGTAGAACTGGCAAGTGAGGGCAAACGAGAAACAGTGGAATATACCCAAATAAACAAGCTTATTTGAAAGAAATATATAAATATAATGAAGACATCATTGAGGGAACAATAAAGGAGAATAAAAGTATGTAAGTCCTAAGACGAAGAAGAGTTTGTTAGACAGTTTAAAAGGGACTATGATATCAAACGACATGAAAGAAACTATATAAAAAATAAACAATAAAAAGGACAATTCAAAATATAGGTATGAAGAAATAGAAGACATTGAAATTGATGAGGTATGAAAAGCTCAGAACAATAGAATGTCAGGTGAAGATATGATAATTCCTGAACTGAGAAAACTAGGAGATGCAGAACTACTAAAAACTTAAAACATTATTCAAGAAATGTCTATGCGTGAAAACAATTCCAGAAGACTGGAATAATGCAATAGTAAAACTGCCATATAAAAAAGGACAATCTTAACAAATACAGACACATAAGTTTGCTAAACCAGACGTTCAAACTGTTAACCAAGGTAACGAATAGACTAACAAACAAACGCGTAATCCTTTGGTTCGAAAACATTGAAACGAAGATTGAAAGAAGCAAGTTTAAAGCCAAAATAGCCTCTGAAAGTTCCACGTCTTATTCAAAAGCATAAAACTCGTCGATTATAATTTGCTAAAACACATGTTCAGGGGTAAAATATTGTCTTTGCGGATGAGACTAGAATTCATCTATAGAAACCACATGGCCGAAACCATGTCTATAAAAGATTATACAAATAATAAGTCAGCTGCAATCGCATACAGAATGTTAACATCGGAGGGGATAGTGTATTGCTTTGAGGAGACATTAACTGGGAGGGACACACCAAACTTGTAGGAGTGACTTTTATGTCGAAAATCATATTTTACCTTATTTGGATTAAAAAGTGGATGCTGCCTTTCCCTTTGGAGAAGGGGGAGGCGATATCATAAAAGCTAAGAAAATTACTCCCGCTCCACCCCTATATATCAGTATAATACGACAAGTGAAAGCAAGTTGACAGAATTAATTCAATGTGCTATAAGCTCAAGCCACCAAGATCACATAATCATGATTAAGCGCGAGATTCACGTTCCCAAGGCAGCTCGTAGGTGAGTCTATATTCAGTAGATAATAAATCCCAAGCAAGTTCAAAAACAAACGTGCTATCTCAAATTCTTCTAGAAACTTATGTGTTTTGCCATATATATAAAAAATAGCATTTACCCTCAATCTCTTATACAATCATAGACCTTTAGAGACTATTCGACACAGAAATCATTCTCATAAAATGATAATGTAAAGTACGCAAAATGAATATAAATTTAACACGTGTTCCTCACTTTAGAGCAATAAATTATATAGTATATTTCGATACTACCAAGAAAATGTTGATTCTCTAAAAATGTGAGGTTGGTTGCCCAACCAAGGTGACCCCCCCTTTTGAGAAATCTTAAGAGTTCTGAACAAGTGACATTAAAAAAATGTTATATTTTGCAGCATTATCGATGTAGTAGGGGAATTCAAATTTGTGAAATATTATTCTCGAGCCATTCAGTCATGTACTGTCTTTTTCAAGCCTATTCTTGTTCAAATAATACCCATATTATACTAGATACATACATATTAAATACTGCACCCTTATAGTATGTAAATTTGTAAGCTGGGGTTCATTAAAAAGAGGTAAGTCTTTGTCCTGATCTATACGGGTATGTATAATGGATTTAAAAGCTTCTATTTATAGCTATTCACTGTATTGGAAAGGTGAGCGTCACAGTTTAAGTAGGTTTGGAAGCTTGAGTCTATAATCTCTTGAGTACAGGGACAACAAAATCTTTTTCTGAAGTCAAAACTCCCGTAAGCGATCGCCCACAACTACCTACCCTTAGATTTGAATTAAAGTGGGATAATACTTGATCTCATACAGTATAGTGATTAATTAACCTCGATTGTGGTTCAGATTCAAAAGTTAGACTAGCCATCATACAGCTGACACTTAAATTCATTAGAGCCCATGTGGAATCAACTAAAGCTCCAGTTACTACTACGAAATTGAGTTCCAAATTCAATAGAAGAACTCGAATTTGCAACACAATACGAACCAGACGCGGATCCAGGGGGGAGAGGCAATCGCCCCCCTCCCCCCCAAAAGCTTTGAATTCAGGAAAATATACCCGATTTTGCCTCTTGTACTACAATTTATTCAAGAACTAGAGAGAGTAATAAATCATTTTTTACCCTTTTTTTCTTCGCAAACTATCTGTGTTCTTTAGTCCGGTGTCTTTGGCAAAATTTGTTAGACACATATATTTTTCATAGGGATGGGTTAGAAATTTTATATTCAAAAATATTTAGGCTCATTCAAACTAAAACGTAGCCTTTTTCTCTCAAAAAAAATTCCAAGTTATAATTTAAATACTTACATTATACCCACTGTCAAAAATACAAGAAGTTAAACATATATAAAAAAATAAATTCGTCCATATAATATTAAAATTTTTTTGGGGCTATCAGTCATTTTTTTATTAATTAAAAACATTTTTAGGACGTTTGACGTTTCAGTTTATTTATTTCTTAAACCATCTTCACAATTACAATTAAACACTAAAAAGGGATTCAAATGAAATTAATTATTATATGTTACAGAAAATTTAAATAATAAATTGTGTTTACGCTGGAAAATATTACGTATCTAATTCGTAATCAAAGCTATCTTCGCTCAAATTAATTATAATTGGTTCCTCTATCTTACCGATCATGAGATCGAGTTCCCACATTTTCTTTTATTCATTCAAAAGTTCAGTTTGTAAGTTGTATTATTTCCAGCAAATCTAACTTTTACTGAAGAGAGATATTTCCTTCTCCAATGGACTTTTTCCAGACGATCTATAAGAACAAATTTCCTATCTGGTTTTTCCCAGCAAAAATTAAGTTCTCTGAGCAATTTCCCGAGCTCAGTTCTTTTAATTTCAGGTATATCCCGATCTTCACTGATTTTAGTTAGAATTTTCTCGACGGCTGGGATCTGCTTCTCATAATAAAATGTAACTCCTTTTATTGCAGTTTTCACCTCTTCTTCCAACGAGGTTTTTTGTCTGCCTGTGATCGAATGTGGCTTGAGAGTACTAACAATTCCAGTCGTTTTCTTCTCCTTCAGTATTCGGTACATAGTAGATTTTCCAACTCCTGTCATATTAGAACACATCTCAACATAGCTTTTAACATTATTATCTAGATATTGATATCTTAAGGAATCATTAACATTCATCGTAATAAGTTTTTCGTTGAGGAAAAAATGCCCTGGTTTAACGATTTTGGAATAAATATAGATGTGGAAGCCATATCTTTTGGGTATCTCACTATTCTTAAATAATATATAAAAACAAGCATAAACAAGATAAATCACTTAGGACACAATGTAAGGTGTACTTTGCTAACGGACAGAAATCAGATTGAACTATCAGAAATTTTATAGTTATAGTAAATTTATAAAACCTTATAATATTTAAATATTATTAGATTTACGGCAGTCTTCAGTTACCTGCGGCACTGGAGCAGGTACGTTGGAGGTTTCGGTAACAGTTTTATTACTCTCTCTAGTTCTTGAACAGAATATAGCAATGTGTAGGCTTGGGATCGCCTCTCCCGTCACCAAAAGCTTAGAATACAGGAAAATAGAACCGATTCTGGCTTTTATATTAGGATTGTGTATGCTGCTGGCACCCCCTCCCCCCTCCCCGTTAACAATTCATTCTTCTTGCGATTCTGCCTCTTATACTAGGAATGAGTATGCTGCTCGCATCCTCCCCCCCCCCCCACTATCGGCAACTTGTTTTTCTTGTGATCGCCCTCCACCTCTCCAAGAGCTTCAAATTCAGAAAAATAGACCCGACCCTGCCTTTTACAGTAGAAATGGGAATGTTGCTGGTGTCTCTCCCCTCTCCCTATTGTTAACTTGCTTTCGCTTGCCATACTGTACTTTTGTGATATCATCGCCCCCCTCCAGAAAGGCTGGATCCACACTTGAACGGAATGCAATATACCGGAAAAACTGCTCACTACCCCGGTGTATGTATAGATGTCGTTTGACTGTTGATATTTTATGCTCTAATATCGAAAATGTGACTCATGAAACTTATTAACCTTCGTTACATCTTTTGGCACCTCGTTTTTTTGGTAGCGTTATAGAAACAGATTTCAGCAATTCTTCCGATATTTCTTCAGTGTTGTACTTAGAATTAAAAAAAATTAACCAGTATATTGATATTGGCTTCATGAATCAATTGCAACAGTTTCACTGGAATGTCCTCTGGGCCGTTTGTTTTTCTGTATTTTGCACGTATTATGCTATAAAGATCATCTGATTTCAGAATTGCAGGTCCTTCAGCTCCATAGACATCGTCTGATATGTTTGGTCTTCGATCTTCAAATAATTCAGTTATGTAGGGACTCCAGGCGTTAAGGATTTCTTGTTCATCAATGAGAGGTTTGCCTGTTGTATCTACTAGTATATTAGGGGTCCTCCTGTTGAACAATCCACAAACTTCTCTAACTTTCTTAGACGTGTTGAAAGTATCATGTTTTCTCTCTAGTTCCTCCATTTTTTTACATCATTCTTATATAATTATATTTTAGAAAATTCGTTAAATATTCTTGAAAATTTCAATGTAAAATACAGATCCTTATATCTCCGCATTTTCAACATTAACAATTTCGTTATAACGATACATAATGACCAAAGCCATGCGGCTCAAAAATCATGTTTTTTACCAGCGTTCTTTCATTTCCTGAAATACCCCTTGATGATTAAAAATCCAAAATATGGAAAATTTATGTTCTCACCTTTTCCACGAATTTCCACGTTTAAAATTTAAAAACCACTTCGACCTCGTGTCAGGTAGGATTACTCACCTACTCAATAGAATGAATGACGTCAAAGTGTTGAATCATATCGTAGGGCAGTTTTTAGGTCGTAAACATGTCTACGGCAGGTGAATATCGCGTGACCGTCCACTTTAATTTCACTTAACGCCGCCGTCAAGTGATATTCATTTGTTTTCATATCAGCCCACTGAAATATTATATAATGGAATTGAGGGTCCTTTGGAAATTACGAGAAGTTTTTTAAGTTTTTAAATCGATGTTAAACTTTTGTCTCTGCGTCCGTATATTCCCTTTCATTAAAAATAAAACAATCGGATGTGATTGTTGTCCTTAAAAGTTAGTAACGCATATGAACAAAATTACCAAATATTTTTAAATCCTCATAATATTTTTTTGAAAAAATAAATTTTCAGAAATTAAATCGCGTAAAATTTATTTTGCAAATTCTAAATGAACAGTATTATGTTTTTATGAGCAGAAAAATAATGTTAAATGAAAATCATGGATCTTGGGTTTAGACCGTGTCAAATTTGAATTATTATCCGACGTTTCGCCTACGATTGTACGAGGTATCTTCAGGGATCTTTACTCCACGAGATTAGAACACTGAATTCAGTACCCTATATGTTATTTCATTTTTAAATTCTACGCAAAATTATAGACAAATTTTCTGTGTAATATCCTATACCTAAAGTCTAACCATTTTTGACAAATTTTAACTTTCATATCAAAAATGGCATTTACAGGTCCAAACAACTATCAATTTCTCCTATACGAAGGCTGTTATTGTTTAATTGAGGTTAATTTGGTGTACTGTATTGATATTTTGTTAATAAATAAATACAGGGTGATCAAAAACTAACATTAAATATTAACTTGAAAAAAATCGTTAAAAGTCAATTTTTTTAAATATAAACCTCCTATTTTTATAATGTTATTAATCGACTTGTAAGAGAAGGAGGTTCTCAATTCGTGGACTATGTATTTTTTATGTATGTACACCGATTACTCCGAAACAGCGGCATCGATTTGAATGAAATTTTTTACGTTATGTTCAGAAAGTTGCTACGATGATTCCATCTTTTTTTGGACGAAATTGGTGCAGCAAAATCCAAGATGGCGCCGACAATATGGCGGTCAAAAAAATTAATTTTGTCCGATTTTTTTCAAAATTGGTATGGGGGAATTTTCGGTGTCGTACACAACGAATCTAAATTTATTTTAAAAAAATCCATATGATGTGGGCGAGTTTTTAGGGTTGCGTATAACGAATCCAAAATATTTTTAAAAAACTCAATATGGAGGACAAAAAAATCAATTTTCTACTTCGAACATACCCCTGTAGAAGTAGCATAACGTCAGAACTAGGGCCCGGTTGTTTGAACGCTGAATAACGTAATAATATTTTTATTTATATTTAAAAAAAAGTTAATAAACAGTAGATATTTAATTTTTTGGTACAGACATACCGATTTTTCTAATTGCATTATTTAAACGAGTATCATCGGTACGTCAATTCTGAAAACAATGAATATATGGTTGCCTAAATTATTATTATTGTTATTTTCAATATGTAAACAATATCTAACAATATTTACCGATAAAAATAAATTTTTAAATCATCTTTTTGTTAATATTAATTGTAAACTTCGCATTTATAGTAATTTCTAACACATAAAAACACCGAAAAAAGTCCCGACAAGCAATTAAACTGAAAAACAAGATAAGTAAATATGTTTATGTCTGTCAAATATCAAAAAAGCGTCTCCCCCACCGAGCATAAACAGCCTTCAAACAAATCTATTGTTTAAATCTAGGGTATAATCGAAGATTTTCTCTTATTTTCTCAAAAATTCGTAAAGGAGAGTTTTCGGGATCGCACATAACGAATCTAAAATTATTCTTAAAAAATTAAATATGACGGATCCAATATGGTGGACGAAAAAATCAAATTTTTCGGATTTTCTCCAAAATTGGTATGGGGGAGTTTTCGGGGTCACACATAACGAATCTGAAATTATTTCTAAAAAATTCAATATGGCGTATCCAATATGGCGGCTAAAACATTAATTTTTTCCGATTTTTTTTTAAATTGTTATGGGGGAGTTTTTGGAATCGCACATTACGAATCTGAAATTATTTTTAAAAAATTGAATATGGCGGATCCAAGATGGCGGATTAAGGATTATACATCTCTCGATTTGGCCTAAAAGCAGTATTAAGGGGTTTTTGTTAGTGTTGATTACGAATTTAAAATATTCTTTGAAAAACAATCTGATGGATTCAATACGGCGTCCTAAAAATTATACATTTTTCGATTTTCTCCAAAAATGATATAGGGGGTTCTTGAGGGTGTAAATTATGAATTTAAAAGTATTTTTTCAGGATTTAATATGGCGAATTCAATATAGTGGACTCACAATTTCACATTTTTCGATTTTGTTCAAAGGTGGAACTGAATCGTTTTTGAGGATGTAAATAGCGAATACAAAATTATATATACTTCAAAAATTTCAATTTTATGTAAAAATTTCTAGTTATTTTTCACTTTTTAGCGCACTTTTAGAAATCGGTTCAATTTTTCTATAAAAATTTTATCATATTTTGCACTTGAAATAAGGGTAACTTTGAATAAGGTTATCTACTCGAAAAATTTGTAGTTTTTGAAATATTGGCATTTTTACATTTTTGTATTGTAGAAAGCTATACGGCTTTTAAGTTTTGTGACTAGTTGGCCATAACGGCAGAATGCGATGAAAGAAAACAATCGAGCATTACAGAAATGTCACTATTTCTTGCAATTTGACAATTACCCTGGACAACAGCCAAAATGTATCCAAAATAAAATATCTTTCCGTTTTTGGTGTGCTTAAACCGAAAGTAAACTTATCTTTTTAATATTAGCTCAAATTTTAGAGATATGTGATGTCATGTCTCTCTATATGTTAACAATGTAACCGCAAGAATACACCTGGTATATTTCTATTGTTATTAAAAAACTTGTTCTTGGGAATTATAACTAAGTTTTTAATTTCATTGTTATTTTTATGTTCAGCGCCCCAAAATTAACAAAAAAATACACTTTTTATACAAGATACATCGAATAAACTAAAATTTGTTGCGTAGTCTTATTGACAAAAAGTCGATATAAACATGTCAGCAGCAGTATCTCTAATTAATTACTTAAAAAAACTTTAAATCCTTTAGGACTGACGAATTAATAGCTTTTTGCCTAACGAATTTATTCAAACAAGGTCAAAAAGAGTTGAACTTTTTCATGAAGAAAAATTATCTGTAACCGTTGGAAACTTCTCTAGGGAAAATGTTAAAATTCCTATACATTTTTTGTGTTATATGCCTTTATTTAAACATTGGCAAAAAGATTTGATGACTTTGTTCAAGATACAAACCATGCTTGGAGGCAGAAAATATCGCTGCTGCTGTAAACCATAAATAAAATTTTTGTATGATATATGTATTTTTTACAAATCATTTGTTCAACTATAAATAGTGAATGAATAAAGATAACTTTAAAAATTGTCTTTAAGTTTACTCTAAGCTTGTTTACACATAAATTGTATTATTCTCAGAAATAATATTTGAAATATCAGCTGTATAATGTCCCTTAAGATTTTAAACTGTAGATCCATATGAAATTACGCGGAATAAAAATTATTGCTCAGAGTTTTTTACCAAATAAGAAATAAATGCTAAAACCACAAATGCCAACATAAAAAGATGTTATCTTAATAAGCCTGAAGGACACCAACCATGTAAATATTTTTGATCTTGATTTGAACGTGTAATTTATATGTCTCATTTAAATACCAAAACGCCTCTTATCTGCGATGCATCGTTTTTTATCGAGACAAGAAAAATGTTTTAATTATCGCAAGTATAAGGGAATAAAAACATGATTAAATTTGAAAGAATGCGTGTAAAACGACAAAATAATCTTAATAATTTACAATGATAACTCAGTTATTTTTACTATTGTAAAACTTCTTAAAAGTAATCAGAATAGTTTTTCAATTTCCTCCAATGGTTTATTAAAATTATACACAAAAAATTCACAGAATATAACTGTCTATTTGAAATATCCATTCTGTAAGTAAAACACGTGAAAAATACTAGCAAACATACTCCATGGAAAATACACTTTCGTCAGTAACAAAAATGTAACATTGGTTTTGTTTTTGCTGGAATGTGTTCATTTCGGCATCCTATAAAACATATCTCGATGTTAACTCTGAAAGACCTGTGCAAGAAAAATGGCGGACCCAAAATTGTCACGATTTTCGGTTTTTTGAGTTTATCTCGAAAAATAAAAGTTGTATGGAAAAATGTTTTAAACAAAAGTTGTAGAGAATTGAAAAACCTAAGTTATAGGTGGCGTCACTAGTTATCGAAATATATTTTTTTTTCGACAAAATTTTTGTTTTAAAAAAAACATTTATTAACAAATTACCGATTTAAAACTTAACGTAAATATAGGTATTATCATTCTAAAAAAGTATGTCAAACCCGGAATCTGTGAGTTTTTAATTTTCCGAGAAATTCGATGTCAAAGTTGAAAATTCAACCTCAATTTTCCGGTTACCTAATTAAGATACAATACTCAATTTTAATGAAAATTGTTTGTATTATTTTATATTTTAAAGATCTATTAAAAATAATTTTTTTTTCAATCGTGGGTCGAGAAATTTTGCAAAAACCAATTTTTGCACCAAAAAAATTGCGATAACTTTTCACCGGATGGAGATAAAAATTTTTTAATGCGTGCATTGGATTTAGATGTATCATTTCCGATCTTAAAAAGAAATTAATTTTGGATGAAAAAAACGTTTTTTTTTTCAAAAATTCATAATGGCGCACTAACAAGCATTTGGCCTCAAAAACCCGAAAAAAAAGAGAAATGCAAACTAGACAAGTAATCATCGAAATTTTTTTTTTTTGTATACCTGAGTAACCGTACTATCATAAAAATATGATAAAGTGGCCCCTTCACGGAGCTACACTCCGCACAGTTAACTGCAATCTAAGCTTCGTTCAATACGCACGCATTCGTTCTTTATATTTTTTTTTTTAGACTTGTATTTGGTGTTTTGTAAGGTGAATATTAAAAAAAAAATTTTGTGAAGGAATCTAAAGAACAAGGTATGTATTTAATTTTAATATATATTATTTAAAAATATAATGACTGTTTAGTATTCTTATGGACCTAAAACAATATGCAAGAAAATTTTCTATTTTTTTGTTTTTCTTTTTAACTAATTAGTGTTTTTGAAAATGTTCTGAACTAGGTCGGGCTATAATTCTTTTTTTATAATAAACTATAGACATTAGCCATATCATAACAGTCAAAACATTTTCTATATGTTTCCACCTCTTCAAAAAACCGCTTTGAGTTCCACGGGTTTTTTTTGCAATAATTTTGGTTTTTTTTTAGTTACATACATATTTTTTTTCCTATAGGTACAAATTTTACATCAAATGTTATTGGGGTATATCATAAAACGATATACATGCTTTTTAAACAAAGCACATCCAACACACTTGACGATAAGGTATCATTTATGGAACATAAGCTTTGCGAAATGATGAAATGTCTCCAAAACGAGTACCATACCTTAAGTCATGATTTAAAACATTTTAATAGTGATTTGAAGAAAAGATGGATATCATCTAACTATATTGAAGAAAGATTTTTGAAAAAAAAAACGAGAAATGGCTTAATACATCAATACCAGTACATAACTGGGCCACGAATTCTACGGGACGCCCAAGGAAGCATTTCCAAGATGTAATTCTTCGTAGTAAACGACGAAATACAAAAGAACTCCGCGAACAGCGTACGTCAATGAATGTTTGAAAACGCCGCGGCCTCTAAACTTATAATAGATGCAACCTCAACACCAACAAGAGCCAAACTTTACAGGAAGGTAATAAATACTGCTCAGAAACCGAAAGCAAAAAATTACACACCTGAACAAGCTTTGCACATCTTTGTTGAAGGTGACTTTACAAGGAAGCAGTGGGAGTTGTTATACGATTCCAATAAGGGTATATTTCGTTGGTATACTCTAATTAGAGAAGCAAAGAAACTCTACTATCCAAAACCAGAGTGTGCTTCAGGACCTACTTGATCACACAGTAAAGAGACTTTGTTTTTATCTTGAGATAGATTTTTTATGGAAAAATGTACAATCACCTTAAGTCAGCATATAAAACGATACCCATTACGTTTTTTCTAATATTACTCCCCTCTCCCTTCCCACCCTAAGTCAGCGCCCCTTCACCCGATTGGTTAAGTAATGCCAGAAATGAAATTGGAGCACCTAAAAACATATAAAACGATAACCATTGCGTTTTTTTAATATTACTCCCCTCCCCCTCCCCACCCTAAGTCAGCCCCCCTTCACCCGATTAGTAAAATAATGCCAGAAATCAACTTAGCGCTCTCAAAAATCTCAGGATACTGATTTTGACACGTCTAGAGTCAAAAACAACGACGTTATTAATTTTGTCCGGTTTTTGAGGCTAAATGCTCATTAGTGTGGCGTGGCAAATGAATATTAAGAGCTCAAATTTGCAGAAGATGCTTTTTAATACTTGTTCTTTATCTGTGAATTTTTTGGATCCAAGAAATACACTTCCATACGATCTATGAACCATCAAAAATTGAGCCGAATCTAATCGAAAATAGTTGCTGCAGACCGCTGTCGGCGAGTTGCCATAGTTCAGGCGCATTATACATTGGCGCTTCAAGGAAACTTATACATCACAATTGATATTTATAATACTGATGTTGTTTTATTAATTTATATGATAGTTACAATTTGTTTAGTCATATTAATTATAAATTTGTTTATTAACAAAATTTTGACAAAATATTATAGAGAAAATCATACAAATATTCAATTATATACTACATATTATACTGTTTTTCCTCTATATTATTATAACCTAATAGTTTATTAGCGAAATTTTTACAAAAATTTCTATAAGCAAATCATATAAAAATATAATAATAATATATAATACGTCATATAAATATTTAATAATACATTATAATTACGTGCGAAAATCATACAAATATAATATATCAATTATACATTCATCTTTCTTTTTTTTATATTACTTCTATGCAATCGGCGTCCATTTCATCATCGCAATTATTACCCTCACCTACATCGCACATACTATTTCCATCATTATTCTCAATTTTATTGTACATATCATTCTCATCACTATTAACATTTTCATAGTCAAAATCATTCTCACAAATATTATTAATTTTCTCTGAATTGTCCTTATCGTTTTCTAAATCGCAGGAAATAAAATTTTCAGAGCAATTATTGCACTGTCCATGACAGTACTCACACAAATCTGTACATTTCAAACCATGAGTCATACATGTACATTTGTTATTAGTACAACCTGTTAACAAAAACAAACAAACAAACAAATTTCTAATAAATATAACTTAACAAATTGTTACTATCAAATAAATTAATAAAACAACATCAATATTATAAGTTTCCTTGAAGCGCCAATGAATAATGCGCCTGAACTATGGCAACCCGCCGACAGCGGCCTGCAGGAGCTATTTTCGATTAGATTCGGCCCAATTTTCGAAGGTTCACAGATCGTATGGAAGTGTATTTCTTGGATCCAAAAAATTCGCAGATAAAGTACAAATATTAAAAAGCATCTTCTGCAAATTTGAGCTCTTAATATTCATTTGCCACGCCATTATGAATTTTTGAAACAAAAAAAAAACGTTTTTTCATCCAAAATTAATTTTTTTTAAGATCGGATATGAGACATCTTAATCCAATGCACGCATTAAAAAAATTTTATCTCCATCCGGTGAAAAGTTATCGCAATTTTGTTTGGTTTTTGCAAAATTTCTTGGTCCACGATAGAAAAATTTTTTTTTAATAGATCTTCAAAATATACAACAATACAAATAATTTCCATTAATATTGAGCATTGTGTCTTAATTAGGAAAGCGGAAAATTAAGTAGTTTGTTATATATGTAATTTTCCTTTCAGGCAGAGAATATGAAAAATATATGTACAAACAGTTTTATTTCCTGCAAATATCGCTCTGGTCCTCTCGCCATACGCGTTTCGATCACCTCATGATCTCGTTAGTGGAGCTGTATCGGACCGAGAGCAACATTAGCAGGAAATAACTGATATATGAACCATAAATTTCAAGGTATGTCGGCAGGATATTACACCTGCCGTCTACCAACTTCAATGTCAGACTGAAAAATATCGCCAGTCGAACGATATCTATGAATCAACGGAGTAACGTGAAATTTTTAAACAATCAAAATTTCAGTAAGAAATAAAGAAATCTTTCTGCAGTATTTAAATAGTTTGTTATATATGTAATTCTCCTTTCAAGCAGAGAATATGAAAAATATATGTACAAACAGTTTATTTCCTGCAAATATCGCTCTGGTCTTCTCTCCATATGCGTTTCGATCACCTCATGATCTCGTCAGTGGAGCTGTATCGGACCGAGAGCAACATTAGCAGGAAATAACTGATATATGAACCATAAATTTCAAGGTATGTCGGCAGGATATTACACCTGCCGTCTACCAACTTCGATGTCAGACTGAAAAATATCGCCAGTCGAACGACATCTATGAATCAACGGAGTAACGTGAAATTTTTAAACAATCAAAATTTCAGTAAGAAATGAAGAAATCTTTCTGCCGTATTTAAATAGTTTGTTATATAAGTAATTCTTTTTTCAGGCAGAGAATATGAAAAATATATAAAAAAAAAAATAAACTGTTTGTACATATATTTTTCATATTCTCTGCCTGAAAAAAGAATTACTTATATAACAAACTATTTAAATACGGCAGAAAGATTTCTTTATTTCTTACTGAAATTTTGATTGTTTAAAAATTTCACGTTACTCCGTTGATTCATAGATGTCGTTCGACTGGCGATATTTTTCAGTCTGACATCGAAGTTGGTAGACGGCTGGTGTAATATCCTGCCGATATACCTTGAAATTTATGGTTCATATATCAGTTATTTCCTGCTAATGTTGCTCAACAGCTCTTTTTTGATCTAATTTCCATGGAGTAATAACCGAAAACCGCCGAACGCGTGAAAGTAGAAGAGTAGTGAGAGCAACAGCCGAGGGGAGTCGTACTTATATAGTACAACGATTCCCAACCTTTTTCGTCTTGCCAACCCCGGTGTTGTGAAACAAATCAAAACCAGAAATACCTTTAATTATAGTTTTTTATATAATAATTTTAATTTACTATTGCACAATATTTGTGCTCTTAATTTACAAAACTATAAATAAAATGCAAATAAAAGAAAGCTCATAATTCTCCAATTGCTATTTTTATTACTATAAAAAAGACTCTTTTAGCAAGAACTTTCTAATTGGCGAGATTTTAAAATCAATGTAAAAATTTTTAATTACTGCTTAGTTTATTATTACAGAATGTATAAAATGATTTATGTAAAATCGTAACTTTATTCTGTGTGTTATCCATCCCTTTTTCTTTTAACTGTTTCATACAAATTCACGCAAACATATTGCAATGTTTATTGTTCTTCCAACTTTCAGCTTCACTGCAACATTCTCCCTTTTTCTAATTTACGCAACGTGTCACCTAGGAAACATACATGTTCAGTAAATTTCAGGAAACATTGCAAGTTGCCCTCCACACAGCCTGGCAGATATTTACCCCTGTTGTCGTTTAGGCTGTCGTAGCAGAAATATTAGCTTCAGATGGGTTTAGGAAATTGCCGTAGATATTAGATTTCCGATTGGTATTTATTTTTCAATCAAGTAAAAATACGAAATTTTGTTGAGCACGATTAAACGCTCCCTATTAACTTTTAAACAGGAAATGTTGGAAAAATAAAGTTTTAATACTTCATCTAATCATTAAAGGAGTATTTTTTGTGTTTAAATAATTTAGATTGAAGTGATATTTATGAGATTCAATACTTTTTACAAATAAATCTGAACTAAAATAACTAATATATTTAGGTCAAGTTATTCTGCGAGAAATTTAACGATGTTTAGTTTTCTTTTGAAACGAAAATAAACATCTGGAAATCTTATACTTACGCCAATTTTCTATGTCCATTTGGAAAAAAATCTTTATGATCGAAATCAATACCTATGGTAAATGAAAGTTTATTCAAGGATATCTCCGAAGCTTATATATTCACTCAAAATTACAGAATATTGTTTGATATCGCTATTACTTGAAAATAATTTTAAATCATGCCCTTAAACTAATATATGTATACAGGGGCGGATCCAACCTCTCTCTTTGGGGGGGGGGGGAGGCGGTGATATCACAAAAGTACAATATGGCAAGCGAAAGCAAGTTGTCGACGGGAGGGGGGGGGGGAGGGGGGTGGTGACGAGATACCAGCAACACTCCCATTTCTAGTGTAAAAGGCGGGGTCGGGTCTATCTTTCAGAATTTGAAACTCTTGTAGAGAGGGGGGGGGGGGGCGATCACAAGAAAAAACAAGTTGTGAACAGGGTTGGAGGATGCGAGAAGCATACACAATCTTAGTATAAGAGGCAGAATCGAATCTATTTTCCTGAACTCAAAGCTCTTGGGAGATGGCTATCGCAAGAAAAACAAGTTGACAACGGGTAGGGGAGAAAGTGCCAGCAGCATATACATTCCTAATATAAAAGGCAGAATCGGTTCCATTTTCATGAACTCAAAACTCATGGGCAGGGGAGGGGCGATCGTAAGCATACCTATTCCTATACTCTATTCAAGAACTAGACAGAGTAATAAAACTGTTACCGAAACCTCCAACGTACCTGCTCCAGTGCTGCAGGTAACAGAGGACGGCCGTAAATCTAATTATATTTAATTATATCTAAATATTATAAGCAATAAATTTATTGCAACAATAAAATTTCTGATAGTTCAATTTAATTTCTGTCAGTAAGCAAAGTACACCTTACAGTGTGTCCTTAGGGATTTATCTTGTTTGTGCTTGTTTTTATATATTATTTGAGATTAGTGAGATACCCAAAAGACATGAATTCCACATCTATATTTATTTCAAAATCGCTAAACCAGGGCATTTTTTCCTCAACGAAAAACTTATTACGATGAATGTTTATGATGCTTTCAGATATCAATATTTAGATAAAAAGATGTTAAAAGCTCAGTTGAAATGTGTTCTAACTTGACAAGAGTTGGAAAATCTACTACGTACCGAATACTGAAGGAGAAAAAAACGACTGGAATTATTAGTACTCCCAAGCTACAATCGATCACAGGCAGACGAAAACCCTCGTTGAAAGAAGAAATGCAAACTGCAATAAAAGAAGTTGTACATACATTTTATTATGAGAAGCAGATTCCAACCGTCGACAAAGTTCTAACTAAAATCAATGAAGATCGGGATTTACCTGAAATTAAAAGACCTGAGCTCTTGAAATTGATCAGAGAACTTAATTTTTGCTGGGAAAAACCAGATAGGAAATCTGTTATTATAGATCGTCCGGAAAACGTCCGTTGGAGAAGGATATATCTCTCTCAAGTAAAAGGCAGAGTTGCTAGAAATAACACAACTTACAAAATTAGTAATTTAACTGAACTTTTGAAAGATTTTTTTGAATAAAGGTACTGTTAAAGATTGGGAAAAATCAATGTAATAAAAGAATAAAAGAAAATGTGGAAACTCGATCTCATGATCGGTGAGACAGAGGGAACCAATTATAATTAATTTGAGCGAAGATAGCTTCACTGACTTTGATTACGAATTAGATCCGTAATGTTTACCAGCGTAAACACAATTTATTATTTAAATTTTCTGTAGCATATAAAAATTAATTATATTTGAATCCCTTTTTAGTGTTTAATTGTAATTCTGCAGATGGTTTAAGAAATAAATAATCTGAAACATCAAATATCCTAAAAATGTTTTTAATTAATAATAAAATGACCGATAGCCCCAAAAAAAATTTAATATTATATGGACGAATTTATTTTTTTATATATGTTTAGCTTCTTGTATTTTTGACAGTGAGTATTTTGTAAGTATTTAAATTATAACTATAATATAAATTTTTTGAGAGAAAAAGGTTAAGTTTTAGTCTGAATGTGCCTAAAACGGTTTCTATGCCAAAATTGAAAATAATAAAAATACAGTTGTGATTTGTGTTAAAATTATCTATATTTTCTAATGTATGTGAATTATTAAGAAATCATAAAAAATAATATAATATTACAATAACTTTTTATTTTAGGTTTATTACCGAAATAATATTCTATGCTATAAATACTTAGTGATAAAATAAACCTTCTTCCGATGCCTATGACAAGGATTAAAATCGTTTTAACACTTCACACATCCAAATACCTATTGTTATCCAACCCAAATAGTCCATTATTATAGACTGGTATTTCTGATTATAAAATTTGTAAGCCATTCCTATGAAAAATATATGTGTCTAACAGATTTTGCCAAAGACACCGGACTAAAGAACACAGGTAGTTTGCGAAGAAAAAAAAGGGTAAAAAATGATTTATTACTCTCTCTAGTTCTGGAATAAACTGTAGTATAAGAGGCAAAATCGAGAAAATTTTCCTGAACTTAAGGCTCTTGGGGGGAGGGGGCAATCGCCCCCACCGCCCCCCCCCTTGGATCCGCGCCTGTACGTATATACAACAAATAGAAATTCTGTTGTCTTAAAATTCTTTCTTGTCAATCTACAAAAAGTTGGCAAAATATCCTAAAAAGGGATTCACTCCAGCAAGCTCCGATAAAGTATTAATATCCCAGAAAACGGAGTGTTAAAAAAACTCAAATACTACCTGTGATTGCAGAAATGGGTAGGAAAAGCTAGTAGAAATGACGTCTCATCTCGTGTCTCAACAAATTTTGGTTGCAACATTGTTTTTTTTTAACAAATAGGTCGAAAAATGATTTTTTCCTGGTTTTTTGGATTTTACGAAAAATCTAAGGGATTTAGAGAAAAATATTCCAGAGACGAATTGTACGTATTGAAAATATCTTCAAAATGAGTTTTTGTTTGGACAAATCGGTCTGTAAACATAAAAGTTATTGAAAATTAAACATTAAAAATAGCTTATTTTTCAATTGTTAATAACTTTTTTAATATTTATTGAATTGTTCTCAACTTTTACCAGAATATGAGTTTTAAAGTGCTTAAATAGTGTGCAGAGGTTGGGTGCTCTGGGTCCAATAGTTTTTGTAAAATTTCAATTGTTTATTAGAAAAACGAAAAAAGTTACTATTTTTGATTGGGTGTACCGTCGTCTAGGAAACTGCTACAGAGTTCTGTCAGTACTCATTCTCTTCTTAAAGACTTAAGCTATCATGTAGTAAAAAAAAAGTGGATATTTTGCAAATTTTGTTTACGCAAAATCGTCATGAAGACATGGGTAATTTTTCGCTTATAAATAAATTAATTAACAACCGCATTTTTTGTCCGATTTGTTAATGAAGCATATCATTGGAAAGTATATATATATATATATATATATATATATATATATATATATATATATATATATATATATATAAATTTTATCATATTATTATTTCTAGTTCATACATATGTAATAAAGCCAAAAAATGCGAAATCTTGAAAAATATAATTTTTTGAGGGGAAGGAGGGGGCCGAATATAATTGTTCATAAAAGTGAATATATATATATATATATATATATATATATATATATATATATATATATATATATATTCACTTTTATGAACAATTATAT
The DNA here is from genome assembly GCA_034092305.1 of Diaprepes abbreviatus. NCBI lineage: Eukaryota > Metazoa > Arthropoda > Insecta > Coleoptera > Curculionidae > Diaprepes > Diaprepes abbreviatus. Next base: position 310,072 of record JASJET010000470.1, read on the forward strand.
TCGGCCCCCTCCTTCCCCTCAAAAAATTATATTTTTCAAGATTTCGCATTTTTTGGCTTTATTACATATGTATGAACTAGAAATAATAATATGATAAAATTTGAATTTTCTAATTATTGTATTGAAATAAGATTTCTTGAATAAAATTATTATTATAAAATAAGGTTGTATTAAAAGTTATACAATAATCCATTAAATCATAATTATCGTTACATAACGCATATTTTATGAATGTAGTAAAAATGAAGAAAAATTTTTGAATTTACTAATATAAAAACATATAAATGATAAATATTCAATAGCATATACAGGTTATCAATTATACAAATTACTACAATATTTTTCAAGAGTCTGGGAATTTTTGAAATTTTATTACACAAGACAAAGAAGTTTTAAATAATTAATCACATATGTATTAATATTTATTGTCTATTATCATACAGAAAGAAAAAATCATTATAAATACATAAATAATACACCTTAAATTATCTAATCTTTTATAAATACAAAATAATTAAGACATTTTCAGTTTCTTTTTGTTTGTACAATGCCATTTTCATCAACTTTTCTTTTCAAAATTCGTGTTTTTTTACCAGCGTTCCAATGATATGCTTCATTAACAAATTGGACAAAAAATGCGGTTGTTAATTAATTTATTTATAAGCGCAAACCTACCCATACCTTCATGATGATTTTGCATAAACAAAATATGAAAAATATCCACTTTTTTAACTCTGATATCTTAAGTCTTTACGAAGAGAATGAGCACTGACAGAACTCTGTAGCAGTTTCCTAGACGACGATACAGCCAATCAAAAATAGTCACTTTTTTCGATTTTCTAATAAACAATTGCAATTTTACAAAAACTATTGGACCGCTCACGGCCAATTCCGCACACTTTTTAAGCACTGTAAAACTCACATTCCGGTAAAAGTTGAAAACAATTCAATAAATATTAAGAAAGTTATTAACAATTGAAAAATAAGCCATTTTTAATGTTTAATTTGTAATAACTTTTTTGTTTACAGGCCAATTTGGACAAAAAAAAAACTCAGTTTGAAGATATTTTCAAGACGTACAATTCGTCTCTGAAACATTTTTCTCTAAATCCCTTAGATTTTCCGTAAAATCCAAAAAACCGGGGAAAAATCATTTTTCTACTTATTTGTTAAAAAAAAAAAACAATGTTCCAACCAAAATTTGTTGAGACACGAGATGAGACGTCATTTCTACTACCTTCCCCTATCCATTTCTGCAATCAGATCGCAGGCAGTATTTGAGTCATTTTTAACTCCCAAAAATCACTTCGTTTCCTGGCTTATAACCAAAAAATCTTCTTTAAACATTTCTAAATTTAATTAGGCAGATGTTCAAAATGGGAACTTTGTACAAATACACTTTTCTATCCTGAGAATTTTTCTCACTATACTCGAGACAACATTCCAAGATCTTTTTAAGCAATTCTTCTCTTGTATTTACAGGTGTTCAATAAACAAAGACTTTGAAATTCCCTCTAGCCCCCAAAAAAATCTAATGAATTTGATTATAAGATTTTAGTGGACATAAAACACACATAAAGCACCATCGTGAATAAATCACATCTAAGCTCTATCCTGCAAGGATATACCTTCGAAAAGGTTCTCTCTTTCTTTGTTTTAATGGCTTTGCTGCAAGGCAATACGCCAAAATTCTAAAAGGTTATGTAAATTGTGAATGGAAGTTACTAAATAATGTGTCTTTCAAAACGAAAGGCTAAATTAAATAATTTTCAATGATCCTCTACTCAAACGTTAACCATAAATCTTTGTTGGTGTCTAACCTGTATTACTGCATGGGATTTTTTCGTTCTAAATATGTAAATTATGTGAATTTATAACGACATTGCTTGAGAAGTCAACTTCGTCACTTAAAAATAAATAGTTGCCTCATGCAATTACGTATGGAGAATATTGAAGTCTTTATTATTTAATTTGGGTTGGTTTTCTTGTAGACGAGGATCGATTTTAGTAGTCCTTTTATGATATTTTGAAAATTATTAGTACAAAGTGGTTAATAAAGAAGAATAAAAATTATATTTACAAAATCGTCAAAAGTCAATTTTTTCAATTAGAAAGCCCTATTTTTATAATTTTATCATATTAAACATTGGTGAAAATAAAACAATCAAACCCTACAGAATTGTCACTATTTCTCGACATTCAACATTCATTAATAATAATCATGCCGGTGCGATTAAATTACGCTCACGAATATTATTAAAACTTATTCATTATTTATGGAGAATGTGATAGAGTTATTTCAAGAACATGCGATACATTCGCGATCCGATATCGGAGAGACAGAAACCACTAACACTACCAACTGTTAAAAAGATTATAAAAAACTTCAGGAATTTTGGATCTATAAAAGCCAAAAGAGATAGAAATAAACCAGTTGTTAATAAAATAAAGTTACAAAAATTATTTGAGTAAATGTTCAAATTGACGCCCTTGAACTTCCAAACATTTTTTGCACCTAAGCAGGAACTCTTCATGGGTGGCTCTTCTTATTAACTGAGGATTAAGTTCTTCAAATGCTATTCTGACGCGCTGCATGCAATCTTCCATAGTGGTTAATGCGGTATTATAGAATTAATTTTTAATTTTCCCCCAAATAAAAAAAAATCAATTACTGTTAGGTCGGGAGAAGAGGTGGCCAAAGATGTGGCTCATTCTTGGTTATCTATTGATTATAAAACAAGTTTTGCAGATGATTGTTAACTAACTGAATATTATGTGGGAGCACTCCATCATGTTGGAAAAATAGATTTCTATGATCAGCCAGCGGCAAGTTATCTAAATAGTTCACTTCCAAATTTCTCAAGATGTCGAAGTAGCGCTTACCTAAATGTATTTTGTATCTAGAAGTCTTCAAAAATGGCTAACTTACCATTCAGATTATTTTGGTAATATTCTAGGGCGACGACGCCGTCATTTCTTATAGCACAATACACGTTAACATGCCAAGACTCTTGAAAATTTAATTCTCTAAGTGGATGTATGCTTGAGTCCCTCTAATAGTGGGAACTGCGTCGATTAAACACTCCATTTTTTGAGAATAGAGCTTCGTCCGACCAAATAATATTATCCAAAAACCAGTATTTTCTTGTGACCGAAGTAAAATAAATTGACAGAACTCTATTCTTTGTGGAAAATCGGTGCCTTTTAAATGTTGTACTATAGAATATACATAGGGATGAAAATTGTGTTTCCATAAAATCCTTAAAACTGATGTTTGAGATAATCTAAATTCTAATGTTACTTGCCTTGTAGATATTGTCGGATATGCGGCGAAATATCCTACTATTGTAGTTTCAATATTTTCAGAAATAAACCAGTTGTTAATAGCTTTGTTCGCGGTAAGGATTTAGAACCGATTCTGAACTAATACGCATATGCAGTTGAAATACTAACGTTCGCGGATAACAAAGTTCAGAATTTTTAGTTACAGTCCCATGTTCGCGGAGAAAATAATTCGGTTCGAAATCGATTCTGAACCAGTTCTGCCGGTTCTCAGGATTGAAGAACTGTAAGTTCGGAATTTTATGCAGCGCCAGCTTTCATGCTGCGGCCGCAATATGCAACTATTTGACAATTGTTTTTATTTTATTTTAGGTTTCTCTTGTTTATGTCATTCGTTGCATTTGATGTTCCAGTATATATTTTATCATATTATATTGGTTTTACTTTAATTAGTGTTAATCGACCTAGAATCTTAAATAATAAGTTTAAAAAGTATTAGTTTGAACCTAAAAAATATATATTTTTAGTGAATACTCCCATTATGTCAAATCATTTATCATCCAGCGATGAGGACCTAAAAGAAATTACTCAAAATTCCTAAAAGTGCTAATTATTTTGAGGAAATTTTTCCTCCCATTTTCAGTTAAGCTGAGAAATGGACAAGAACTGGCGTGTATTATGGTTTGCGATGAATGAAGTTGCATCGTATAGGGACGTATCAGACCGGTTTTTAGTTTTAATAAAAATGTTTTTTGAATCAAAAAGAAATGGACTTAAAACTATTGCGTTTTATTTTTTGTTTAGAAAAACCCCCATCTTTTTTTTAGGCGTATGTTTAGAATTAGATTTACTTTGAGGCTCCCGAAATATGAACTTAACACAAAATAAAGAGTAAACAATAGATATCTGTTAAAATATATATTTGTTTATCAAAAATTCTATTCAACAAAAAACAAGACGTTTTATTCCAAAAGGAACTGACAGTTAGACTTTATATTATATAAGAATAACAATTATAATCCAATATTACTTTAAAATAATACAAATAATAAAACCTAATAAAAGACAGTTTTAAGTTATCACTACATAGTATAAAACAAAGTCGCGTTCTCTGTCCCTATGTCCCTTTGTATGCTTAAATCTTTAAAACTACGCACCGGATTTTGATGCGGTTTTTTTTCAATAGATAGAGTGATTCAAGAGGAAGGTTTATATGTATAATAACATCCATTAAATAGTGGAGAAATACTGTTATTTTTGAGGTTTCTAATGTGATGTCGTTAATTATCATATTTTTTTCCGCTTACATTGCAAACGCAGGCTGAACCGTACGAGATTTATCAAAATAATGTACTAATTATTTGTACACATTGAAAAGGTCTACAGAAAACTCCGCGATGGTATATGTCTATCTCTCATGGATATCCCACAATAACATTTTTTTGTCATTTACTTTTTACGACAAATAATGGCAAATTTTGAAGCGATTTTAACCAATACAGCATTAATCCTTATCCAATTAAATAGCTTAAATACATTGTTGATTTAACATAGATCTATATGGTCCTTTACAGCACAAGATTTAAATGAATATTTTCGAAGATATTACAGATTTAAAATTGCGGGAAGTAGCGCTTGCGGCGGTACTGGCCGACCGGGGCGGCGGCAGCGTGCCTATAAATAGCGCGTCGGAGGCCGATGTAATAATTGTTGTAAAAATAAAATAAATAGTCACAGTTTTTCTGTAGTGTATTTAGTATCAGCATTGCACCCGTGCGAAGCCGGGGCGGGTCGCTAGTGCAGTATAAAATATATTAATTTAATCAGCATTTAACACCGTATGCATACCAGAGTGGACGATTCAAAGTTCCAAAATCGTTCGCGGTAAAAACAAATCCTGAACCGGTTAATAACTGAGCATGCGCTGTACGGCAATCCTGAACTAATTCCGTACTAGTTCTGAATCGGTTCGGAAAGTGACCCGCGGACAAAGCTAATAACTGGTTTATTTCTATTTATTTTTGCTTTTATGGATCCAAAGTTCATGAAATTTTCTAAAATCATTTTATTAGTTCGCGGATATCGAATCGCGAATGTATCGTATGTTCTTGAAATAACTCTTTATATATATATATATATATATATATATATATATATATATATATATAATTTATTTTTGTATCTTGAACCTTTTGTTAGATATTTTTTCTAATATTTTCTTGGGTATTGGTTTTTCATTGTTTGTATGTGTCAGGGGCGGATCCAGCCTCTCTCCTTGGGGGGGGGGGGGCGGTGATATCACAAAAGTACAGTATGGCAAGCGAAAGCAAGTTGTCCCCGGGGGGGGGGGGGGGGACACTAGCAACATTCCCATTTCTAGTATAAAAGGCAGGGACGGGGCTATTTTTTGAATTTGAAGCTCTTGGAGAGGGGGGGGTGATCACAAGAAAAAACAAGTATCCGACAGAGGGTGGGAAGATGCGATCAACATACACATTTCGCGTATAAGAGGCAGAATCGGAGTTCAAAGCTCCTGGGGGGGGGGGGATGCTATCGCAAAAAAAAACAAGTTGTCAAGGGGCGGGGGTTGCCAGCAGCATACACATTCCTAATATAAAAGGCAGAATCGGTTCAATGTTCCTGAACTCATAGCCCTTGGGAAGGGGAGGGGCGATCGCAAGCATACACATTCCTATACTCTATTCAAGAACTAGAGAGAGTAATAAAACTGTTACCGAAACCTCCAACGTACCTGCTTTAGTGCCGCCGGTAACTGAGAACTGCCGTAAATCTAATTATATTTAAATATTATAAGCTTTTATAAATTTATTGCAACAATAAAATTTCTGATAATTCAATTTAATTTCTGTCAGTGAGCAAAGTACACCTTACAGTGTGTCCTTAGTGATTTATTTTGTTTGTTCTTGTTTTTATATATTATTTGAGATTAGTGAGATACCCAAGAGATGGAGGGCATTTTTTCCTCAACGAAAATCTTATTACGATGAATGTTGATGATGCCTTAAGATATTAATTATTAATATCTAGATAATAATGTTAAAAGTTCTGTTGAGATGTGTTCCAATATAACAGGAGTTCGAAAATCTATCATGTACCGAACACTGACGGAGAAAAAAACGACTGGAATTGTTAGTAATTCCAAGCTATATTCGAACACAGGCAGACGAAAAACTTCGTTGGAAGAAAAGATGTAAACTGTAATAAAAGGAGTTGTACATACATTTTATTATGAGAAGCAGATCTCAGCCGTCGACAAAATTCTAACTAAAATCAATAAAGATCGGGACTTGCCTGAAATTAAAAGAACTTAGCTCTGGAAATTGCTCAGAGAACTTAATTTTTGTTGGGGAAAACCAGATAGGAAATCTGTTCTTATAGATCGTCCGGAAAATGTCCGTTGGTGAAGGAAATATCTCTCTCAAATAAAAGGTAGAATTGCTGGAAATAACACAACTTACAAAATTAATAATTTAACTGGACTTTTGAAAAATTTTTTTGAATAAAGTTACTGCAGATAATTGCGAAAAATCCATATAATAAAAGAAGATTTGGAAACTCGATCTCATGATCGGTGAGAGAGGAATCAATTATAATTAATTTGAGCGAAGATAGCTTCACTGACTTTGATGACGAATAAGATACGTAATATTTACCAGCGTTAACACAATTTATTATTTAAATTTTTTGTAACATATAAAAATTAATGACATTTGAACCCCTTTTTGGTGTTTAATTGTAATTCTGCAGATTGGTTAAGAAATAAATAAACTGAAACGTTAAATACCCTAAAAATGTTTTTAATTAATAATAAAATGACCGATGCCCCAAAAAAAGTTTAATATTATATTGACGAATTTATTTTTTTTATATATGTTTCACTTCTTATATTTTTGACAATTGATATTTTGTAAGTATTTAAATTATAACTTAGAATTTTTTGAGAGAAAAAGGCTACGTTTTAGTCTGAATGTGCCTAAAACGGTTTCTATGCCAAAATTAAAAATAATAAAACTACAGTTGTGATTTGTGTTAAATATGTCAAAATTATCTATATTTTCTAATATATGTGAACTATTAAAAAAATCATAAGAAATAAAATAATATAAAAACTTTTTATTTTAAGTTTATTACCGAAATAATACCTACTCTATGCCATAAATATTTAATGATAAAATAGACCTCCTTTTGACGCCTTCCGATGCCTATGACCAACATTAAAATCCTTTTTAACACTTCACGCATCCAAATATCTATTGCTACCCAGCCCAAATAGTCCATTATTATAGACCAGTATTTTTGATTATAAAATTTCTTACCTATTCCCATGAAAAATATATGTGTCTAACAGATTTTGCCAAAGACACCGGACTAAAGAACACAGGTAGTTTGCGAAGAAAAAAAGGTAAAAAATGAAAAACTCTCCCTAGTTCTTGAATAAACTATAGTATAAGAGGCAAAATCGGGTGTATTTTCCTGAACTCCAAGCTCTTGGGGGGGGGGCGATCGCCCCCACCGCCCCTCCCTTAGATCCGCGCCTGGTATGTGTACACATACACACAAAACTACTTTCAAGATGTAAAATAAATATACCTAGCTCTTTTGAAGAAGCTCACTATGTAGAGCGAAACATCAGAAAAAAAAAATTGTTGTCCTTTGTTTCTCTAGTGAAAAACATATACCCAAGAAAATATTAGTTAGTAAAGATTCATCCAAACCGATAAAGATTTGCCATGGTGACAGATTTTTGAATTAAAAAATCACTTTTCTACCCTCTGTGCGAGCGACGTCGAGAACGTTTCTGATTATTTAGTTTGCGAGTCTGACACAAATTTATAATATTCTTCAATTTAATTTTCTCAACTATTTTGTAAGCAGTTCCACTTACCTATCTTGTTTACCCCATTCTAGCTTCATTATCTAGACTACACATTATTAATATTAAAATGCACTTACCTTTTGATTTGGTATTTGGACCTTGTGGGATTTATTTTGCCATTAAACTTGCTAAAGGTTACACGTTCTAAGATTAATTATAAATTTATTAATAGAGATTTAAACTAGGTAATGGCAAATGTTCCCTATTTTAGCTAGTAAAGTGGATTTGGATAAGTAGTTAATGTGTAAGAGGATTATAATTTAAACTGAATAAGCCTATTATTTTGTTTGGAAATATTCCAATAATCCTAATTATTAGTTTCATTCACCTATTAAATAAAGGGGTATTAGTAATAATTTAAATTATTTGAATTTCTTACTGACTTTCAAAAAATTAGGTTACCAATTAAATTTGAATATGTTTGTTTAAACATAATTTGTGATGGAAGTCAGATATTTGGATGAAACTTCAGGATATTATAATGAGTTCTCGTTGATGGTCCTATAAAAATACTTCTAAGATAAGTTACTAGCAAAGGGGTTAAAAATTGAAAAAAACTCAAGAAAATCTATTGCTTAATGAACTTTTTAAACAAATTCATGCGCTTATAACATTTGACAGAGGTTAGATATATTGTTATCGGTTTCAGTATATTATAGATTGAATACTAAGGGGTATCCGGTAAAAATATTTTTACAAGAGGTTTATACAAAGATATTAATAACTGAAAAGATTTGTTAACAAGAGAACCTTTTTACACTCTTAAAAATGACTTTTTATAGTTATTTCAAGCATTAGAAAGAACAGTAAAATCAAAATAATATTCATGAATTAGAACTTTTATGTCTGAATTTGTTCCTTAAAAAATGACGCACCCTGACTTTTTGGAATTCTACTAATTTTTTTTATTAGGGTACGTTTATCAGGCGCGGATCCCAGGGGGCGGGAAGGGGGGGGGGCGATTGCCCCCTCTCCCCCCAAGGGCATTGAGTTCAGGAAAATAGACCCAATTTTGCCTCTTATACTATAGTTTCTTCAAGAACTAGAGAGAGTAATAAATCATATTTGACGCTTTTTTTTTTCTTCTCGAAATACATGTGTTCTTTAGTCCGATGTCTTTGGCAAAATCTATTAGACACATATATAGTTTCCATAGGAATGAGTTAGAAATTTTATAATCAAAAATACCGGTCTATAATAATAATTACGTATCTAATTCGTAATCCAAGTCAGTGAAGCTATTTTCGCTCAAATTAATTATAATTAGTTTCTCTATCTCACGGATCATGACATGGAGTTTCCACATTTTCTTTTATTCTTTTATTATATGGATTTTTCCAAATTTTCTGCAGTAAATTTATTCCAAAAAATCTTTCAAAAGTTCTGTTAAATTACTAATTTTGTAAGTTGTGTTATTTCTAGCAACTCTATCTTTTACTTGAGAGAGAAATGTCCTTCGCGAAGGGACATTTTCCGGACGATCTATAAGAACAGATTTCCTATTTGGTTTTTCCCAGCAAAAATTAAGTTCTCTGAGCAATTTTCAGAGCTCAGTTTTTTTAATTTCAGGTAAATCCCGATCTTCATTAATTTTAGTTAGAATTTTGTTGACGATTGGGATCTGCTTCTCATAATAACATGTATGTACAACTCCTTTTACTGCAGTTTACATCTCTTCTTCCAACGAGGTTTTTCGTCTGCCTGTGATCGAATGTGACTTGGGAGTACCAACAATTCCAGTCGTTTTTTTCTTCTTCAGTATTCGGTACATAGTAGATTTTCCAACTCCTGTTTCATTGGAATACATCTCAAAAGAACTTTTAACAATATTATCTAGATATTGATATTTTAAGGCATCATAAACATTCATAGTAATAAGTTTTTCGTTGAAGAAAAAATGCCCTGGTTTAACGATTTTAGAATAATTATAGATGCAGAAGCCCTATCTTTTGGGTATCTCACTAATCTCGTATAATATATAAAAACAACCACAACCAAGATAAATCACTAAGGACACATTGTAAGGTGTACTTTGCTCACTGACAGAAATCAGAAACTCTATGGTTGCAGTAAATTTATAAAACCTTATAATGTTTAAATATAATTAAATATAATTAGATTCACGGTAGTTCTCAGTTACCTGCGGCACTGGAGCAGGTAGGTTGAAGGTTTCGGTAACCGCTTTATTACTCTCTCTAGTTCTTCAATAAAATATAGGAATGTGTATGCTTGCGATCGCCCCTCCCCTTCCCAAGAGCTTTGAGTTCAGGAAAATAGAACCGATTCTGCCTTTTATATTAGGAATGTGTATGCTGCTAGCGGTCCCCTCCCGTTGACAATTGTTTTTCTTGCGATAGCAACTCCCCCCAAGAGCTCTGAATTCAGGAAAATATACCCGATTCTGTCTCTTATACTAGGAATGTGTATGCTGCTCACATCCTCCCCCCCCCCCTATCGGCAACTTGTTTTTTCTTGTGATCGCCCCCCACCTCTCCAAGAGCTTCAAATTCAGAAAAATAGACCCGACCCTGCGTTTTACACTAGTAATGCTGGCGTCTCCCCCCACCCCATCGACAACTTGCTTTGGCTTGCCATACTATACTTTTGTGATATCACCGCCCCCCCTCTCCCCCAAAGAGAGAGGCTGGATCCGCCCCTGACGTTTATACAGATTTATATTTTTATTTTTTAATTGTGAAACAATTTGGTAATGGTAGGACTTTTAGGAAATCTAGCATATTCATTATAGTATGGTCATCATTATCACCTCTTGTTAAATTATATCATAACTGATACAAATAAGATGCTTGTCGTAAACTTTATATAAAATGAGCTTTCCCCATTTTATATAAGCTCTAAGCACCAATCTCAATGTGATACTATTTTATTTTTTTGTTAAAATATTAAGTGTAATACTTGGTTTATTCAGGATTTCAAATGTTTTTTATCTTTAGAAAAATAACCTAGTCTGTGAGACGTACGAGTCAACAAAATAGTCTCATATCTTTTTAACTGTAACGAGAAGTTCGTTGGTTGTCTCAGCCAACTCGGTCGTATGAGTGTTACCCTGGGATGGCTGAATCGGAGAGGTAAATACCTCAAGTATTTAAATATAGCTACGGTGAGCGTCCATGAAACGTTGGATATGTAATGTAAATTTATCAAATATACAAACGAATTATTCTAATTTGCATTAAAAGGATTAACTGGTATTTATAAATATAAAAAAATTGTCAAAAAATATAATTTGCCTTTTAGTCATATGAATTTTAACTATAGAAGAAAATTGTATTTTTATTGATTTGTACCAAACTTGTAAGAATTTATATGTAATTTTTAAACAATCAAAATTTCAGTACGAAATAAAGAAATCTTTCTGCCGTATTTAAATAGTTTGTTATATATGTAATTCTCCTTTCAGGCAAAGAATATGAAAAATATATGTACAAACAGTTTATTTCCTGCAAATATCGCTGTTTGTACATACATTTTTCATATTCTCTGTCTGAAAGGAGAATTACATATAAGATTTCTTTATTTCTTACTGAAACTTTGATTGTTTAAAAATTTCACGTTACTCCGTTGATTCATAGATGTCGTTCGGCTAGCGATATTTTTCAGTCTGACATCGAAGTTGGTAGACGGCAGGTGTAATATCCTGCCAACATACCTTGAAATTTATGGTTCATATATCAGTTATTTCCTGCTAATGTTGCTCTCGGTCCAATACAGCACCACTGAGGAGATCATGAGGTGATCGAAACGCGTATGGAGAGAGGACCAGAGCGATATTTGCAGGAAATAAACTGTTTGTATATATATTTTTCATATTCTCTGCCTGAAAGGAGAATTACACATATAACAAACCATTTATGTGTAACTTTCAAATATACAAATATTTTAAGTAAATTACTATTTTATTTACCTGCCACATTATCTAGTAAAAACCTAAAGATTATTAAAAAGTTTACAGATTTCAGTATATACACTAATAATGTAACATACGTCTCTAAGACGTATAATTACCTTAAACGCCATATAAAATGTGATTAACTTTCTGGAATGTAATAAAACAGACTTGTCTTAAAATCTGAAGGAACCATTTTGTAAAGAACTAGAGTGGCAATAAAAATATAAAAATTTATTTTACCTTATATCTCCAAATAAAGCCAAAAAAATAAAAATCAATTTTAAATTTCTTAGGAATACTTTGGGAAGTACTTAGAATTTCTTAAATTTTTCGAAGATACTTAAGCATCATTCAGCTTTTGCTCTCTCTTATGATTTCCCTGATCCCAATAAAGAGGCTCGAATTTGGATCACCCTGTACATAAATTCCTGGACAAAATTAACGCAACAATATGAAATTATCCAAAAAATTAACTTATCTTTTTCTTATGCCACTTTTAAACTTTTGTCGAGTATTTGAATAGTAGGCTATGAATATTTTGTTTCATTGTTAATGACAGCAATCAAAACAATTCGTTTAGATTTACAGTTTTAAAGAATTTTTTAGAAGATAAACAATTTTGCGCAATTCTTGCTATAGATTTTCTTCAAAATTAAGCTTATAATTTGTTTACTTTTTTGAAAGTAATACGTTTTTATGGTACATTGTTTTATTTGTGACTCCGAAAAATTGAAAAAATGAATAGAAAAAGGAAGACAACTAAACAGGAGGTTGTGCGAGCATCAGTTTTATTGGACGACGGATATTGTCAGAGTTATGTTGTCAATTTATTAGGCAAAAATCGTTCCACAATAATTCGTATGGTGTGCCGTTTGACTGAAGTAGAAACTTATTCTAGAAGACCAGAGCAAATGCGAAAATAAATAAATAAATAAAAGTTTTCGAAAAAAAAATCATCTCCTAAATGTTTTTATCATTCTCAATCACCTTCAATGTGTACCCTTTCTAATGTATTCTTTATGTATAAAAATTTTTTTATGAATGAATAAATTAACAATGAATGTCATAATATTTTTTTTTATTTATTCACATCCCCACATTACTAACAGAAAATTATATTTTCCTATCTTTACATAATCAAATATTTAAACATAACAGCCGTTACACAATAATAAAACAACTATAAAAATTTTAATATTTTATTTCATACTAACTTTAATTAACCAATAAATCAATACATAAATTTATTTCTTTATTAAGTCCAATTTTTTTAAGTTCATCAAAGAATTTTAACACATTTTTAGTCTTCAAAAATTCACTACACAACTCAGCTGCTTTTTTACAACAATTTGCATGATCAACATATTTTATATATAACAATAAATCTTGACCCTCACTTTCTTCTTCAACTAAACAAGATAAATATCTGGAACATGCTTCGTTCATAATGAACTCTTCATAAAGGTCCCTCACAAAATTTTCAATTTTAGGCATCATCTTCACCATGCGATTTGATTAGTTCTTGTAATACAATAGGATCTCTAATATATTGGTTTAAATGACGAACTTCATGATGAAACCAACTTAACTTCACTAATTCACGTATAAACTGTACAATATCTTTGTTTTGAAAATAACCTTCGCACAATTTCACAGCCTCTATATGGTTTTTGGATATATCCAAATAATATTGAAACCAAGATGGACCACTATCAACTGCATAATGTTCGAACTCAAAAGCAGAACTTTTACATTTTTTATAAAATTTTTGAATTAATAAATTTAATTCACTTTCGTTAGAAGCAGAAGACATATTTCATTTTAGTATGTTTTAAGCTGGTAAAGTGTTGCTTTTATAATCAAAATTTAGAGAAGGGATACAAGGTCATGTTAACATGTATACGAAGTAACGCGAATGTATACGAAGTAACTCGAATGTATACGAGATAATTCGAATGAGAAAACAAAAGAGGAGGAGGATGAAAAGTGTTGATGATATGAGGTTTTTTAATAAGTATAATGAGAGATTTGAAAAGTATAATGAGAGAAGAAAAGAGGAGGAGGATGAAAAGTGTTGATAATTTACTCTTCTTACTCCTCCTCCTCTTTCCTTCTCTCATATATATACTACTAACAGTCATTCGTTCAGTGGTTCGTCCAGTGATTTTCACGAGTTTGTTGTACCTCTCAACTAACATCTTATCAAAGCATTATGCTACCACCGCTCATCATATTCTGTTGCTATTGATTGTAGCGTGATAGACGTGGTGTCATTTATTTAGTTCCCATAATTGAATTATCATCTCCATGAACAGAATATTTTTCCACTTCTCGAACATGTGTTTTAACAAACTTTATTTGACGAGTTTTACGATTTTCAAAGAAACCTGAAAATTTGACGGTCCATCTTGACTTTCTACGCATTTGACCAAGTCTTCATACAAAATTTTCAGTCTCTTGAAATATTTTTAAAATATTCGACAGAGTAGGTTGATTACTGGGACATCGTGCGACATCTTTTTGTGGCGCTTCAGCCACAAATCACTTAATTCATTGTAAGAGAACGAACTTCTTAGTTTATCACACTTTTGGTCAACTCCGATAAAATTACTATGTACAGAAATAATTCTAGTCCTACAATATTTACAATTCACTCGAGACTCGACAGAATTCCGAACGTTTGTCCCGGGCTATCGTATTATTATTCCGAAAAATTAAATCGACGGTTTAGGGTCTCGTTGCGGTACGTGGGATCCGGAATATGAATCAGAATCTTATTGCCGTTGTACGGAAAGTAGGGAAATTGTCCCGTAGGAAGAAGACCCCAACCAGTGGCGTATACAGAAAGAGGCAATTAGGTTATTCCTCTCTCCCCTTTTTGTTCTACACAAAGATTTTTTTAGTACAGTGTAAAATACAAACTTTTTTTTTATTTTGTTTATAATTAAATTCCGAATATTGTGCTATCTTAAAAATGACATGTCAATTGAGTTAGTTAATGTGTAGTTAAAGAATGAGCAGAATTAGATTATATCATTTATATACTACTATTTTAAAATAATATAGTCGGATTTACTAAAAGAGTTTAGGATAGTTCATCGGCTAATCGAAGTATTCATTGTTGATACCATTTTCCGTAAAACTACGAAATTTCAGACACTTTGTCAATCTCATAGTCGCAATAATCCATATACAAAATACAACATTTACTTTGGATTATGTGAGAAGAATCATAGTTGTGCGATATAATTATTTATAACCTAAAGACTTCTCTATATATTCTTCTAGAAAATAAATATACGATGTATAACATGATAAGGCATGATATAGTACAGGGTGAGTCAACGATTGGATGAAGTAAGTTTGTGCCTTTTCGGTGAAATTTACAAAGAAACTATATTTATTGTTTGATACAGTTTATTTTTATGTAGATTTTAAAAATATTTAGGACTCTACAGGGTGAGCCAAAAAACTAGGACAGCATAAAGTTGTATTTTTTTAAATAGAACACCCTATATACGAATCGTATTTTCGATTTAGCTTATAATTTTAAATCTTTTTTATTAAGGGTTTACTATAACAAAACTTTATAGTTTCTGAGATAATTAAGTTTAAAGAAAAAAAGTCACATTTTCAATCCTAAATAACGTTTTCAATTTTGTGACAAATATATTCAAATTTGGAATTTAGCAAGGCCAAAGACAAGTTAACATAATTTTTATCTAATATTTGCAATAAAAGCTACAGGGTGTTGACCAAATCGGCTCAAATTTGAACAAGTTTAAATGAATAAATATCTTTTTTTTTTAAATGGTACACCCTGTATATTTTCATGTTGTTTAATAGAGTAATAAAAACCCTAAAAGTTTTGTTCAATATATCCTATACCTATTTATAATAGTTTTTGAGATATTTCAGTTTTTCTTATTTTCCATACTTTTTTACAGAAATAGTCTTCATTATCATAGTAGCCATGGCAAAAACAATGTAAAAGAACATTTTTCTGTGTGTCAAATTTATAACCGCAATCGCTTCTATTGGTTTTTATGTAGTGTAGTTTAGTTTTTTTTTGCATTCATCTTATATTGTAAAATGAATTTTCCAAAGAATGAGTTAATAGATATGATTTATACAATAGGAGAGGCTCAAAAAAATTGCCTTCTTGCTCAAAGAATTTACAAAATGAAGTATCCTGATCGACGCCAGCCTAATACCCATACTTTTCAAAACTTAATGCAAAGATTTGATTCTTCTGGTACTGTTGATTATCCAAAACGTAAAGTGGGACGCAACATGCATTATTATGCCACAGAAAACCCATTTTGGATTAGAGAGGTGCAACATCAAAACCACTGGTCATTAAATATTTGGTGTGGTATTCATCATAATCGAATTATTGGACCCCACTTTTTTAATGAACCACTAAATGGCCATAGTTACCTGAACTTTCTACAAGAAGAACTACCCCAACTGCTTCAAGGTCTCGATAGGGATGAGCTCGATAGTATGTGGTTCCAGCACGATGGTGCGCCTCCGCATTACCATCGTGAAGTTCGTGCGTTTTTGGACCAACGATATCCGCAAAAATGGATTGGACGTGGGGGTTTCATTGAGTGGCCACCAGGGTCTTGCGACATCACCCCATTAGATTTCTTCCTATGGGGTTATATTAAAAATAAGGTGTATGTTAATCCACCAACAACAGTGGAAGATATACGAAACAGGATTAGGGATACCTGTAGAACAATAACGCCACTAATTTTGTCCAGGGTCCGAGAAAATCTGCAAAAAAGACTAAATTTGTGCATTGCACAAGAGGGTCGTTTATTCGAACACTTATTAAAAAGAAATAATTAATCTCAGTATTTAATAGGTAATTTTTTTGTTTCCATTTAGTATAAAAGTAAATATGTATTTGCCTTGTCATTATTGTTGTATTAATTTTTTCACATTATGTTTAATTAAACTGTTGCCGTTGTAATATAACGAATAATGTATTTCATCATATTTAACCACATTCTGTTTGTTTCTGTAGTTTCTTTTTATTATTTTACATGGCTACTATGATAATGAAGACTATTTCTGTAAAAAAGTATGGAAAATAAGAAAAACTGAAATATCTCAAAACCTATTATAAATAGGTATAGGATATATTGAACAAAACTTTTAGGGTTTTTATTACTCTATTAAATAACATGGAAATATACAGGGTGTACCATTTAAAAAAAAAGATATTTATTCATTTAAACTTGTTCAAATTTGAGACGATGTGTTCAACACCCTGTAGCTTTTATTGCAAATATTAGGTAAAAATTATATTAACTTGTCCTTGGCCTTGCTAAATTCCAAATTTGAATATATTTGTCACAAAATTGAAAACGTTATTTAGGATTGAATTGATGCTTGAAAATGTGACTTTTTCTCTTTAAACTTAAGTATCTCAGAAACTATAAAGTTTTGTTATAGTAAACCCTTAATAAAAAAGATTTAAAATTATAAGCTAAATCGAAAATACGATTCGTATATAGGGTGTTCTATTTAAAAAAATACAACTTTATACTGTCCTAGTTTTTTTGGCTCACCCTGTAGAGTCCTAAATATTTTTAAAATCTGCGTAAAAATAAACTGTATCAAACAATAAATATAGTTTCTTTGTAAATTTCACCGAAAAGGCACAAACTTACTTCATCCAATCGTTGACTCACACTGTACAAGTCGAAATGATTCATTCTGCTGGTTAATTCACAGTGGTAATGTAAACTTCGTTATCTAATAATATTTCGAACGGATCATCGCGTGAATTGATACTAGATGGCGATGGGACAACGCTGCATCTTGAGGTACTACGACATACGGTATTAGATCAAGGAAAAGGTTAAACAAAGATAGAATAAACTTAGTAGGCGAGTATTATCTAGCGGGTACACGTGGTACAAGTAGAGTTGCCGAATCATGCCTTCGTTACCCAGAAGACCAGAGGCTGAAATACCACAGAGAAACGTACTCCCACCACACCTCTACAACATATTTACTCACGACATCCCCATAACAGTAAAGACGAAAATGCCATAATGGCAAGACCTACGCAGTCCAGAATAATTAGAAGATATCTACAGGAAGAAATGGATCTAATTCATGACTAGTTCGTCTCTTGGAAAATATCGGTTATTGCCGAGAAAAGTCGAGCACTCTCCCTGACAAGAAGAAGAAAGGACCGGGCGAAAACGATACATACAGATGACAAATAAATCAGACGGATTGATCAAGCCAAATATCTGGGTGTGACGATAGACAAAGAATTAAAATGGGACAAGCATATCTCAGCTACCGTCGAAAAATTCAAATTTGTTAGAGGACAGCTTTACTAGCTGTTCAAAAGATCAGGCAAAATTAGCCTTAATAACAAGCTCACATCCATCAAGGCCATCCTGACCTACGGATCTGCAGCTTTAGGCTATGCAGCCGCAGCACACCTTAAGAGACTAGAAGCTTAGGAAAACATAGTACTGAAGATGACTTTAAATAACCAGTGGTTCGTCAGAAACGCGCAATCACATAAAGAGATGAAATTGACCCAGTTGAGGAACGTCCTAAAACAGAAGGCCACTAAAATCTTCTTTAAAACAAAGACACACATCAGGTGAACAGTAGATTAAAACCCTGGAGTGGACGATAAGAAACACAAAAAAACTAAATGCCAGCTTTAGGCTACAGAACCCAGGAACCATCAAGAAACAAGAAGCAGTAACCATCCTGCCCAGGAAAAAGAAGAGACGCCGAGAGAAGCCCGAGTCCCAGGCAGGGTACTTCCCACCCAGCGAAGCACAAAAAGAACGCGCAGGATCCGGAACCAGGATCACAACTACTACAAACATAGATAAGAAACAATTTATTATGTTAAATAATGAAATACCTAAGACACCTACCTTTCATTGTATGCGAAATGTAAGAGAATGCAAAGCAATGGGTTCACCTCCACCTGGACCGGAAACACCAATGCGGTAAACACAAGAGGTTTCTGAAGGCCCACCGGCCAGGCAACCCAAAGAACTCTCACTACGAGACACTGCAGAACGTGGCCTAACCACAATCAGCACGGGCCACCGAAATGTGGGACCCTCAGTTAGGGGGTTTTTAGCCGGTAAGAGTGGATAGTCAGAGTCACAACTTCACAAGAGAAGTAGTTAGCGTTTTGTAAGAAAGAGCAGTGAATTGGGCGTTATAGTTTTGAAACAGGTTATTTCAGGTAACAGATGCAATAAAAAGCGGTCCTGCAAACACCAAATTTTGTGACCTTGCTTGCCTCGCTACCCACTCTATTACACTGGGAGAAATTGAAAATTGAAGAGAATACTCCAGGTTATTTCTTTATATCCAGATGTGATTCTCCCCAGAAGCAAATTTCTTTGCTCATTTCTACTGGATTGAGGCTAACTATATGTATGTTTTGTCGTATTTTTTTTTCTATTCATACTTTATATTTCTTATGTAAAATTATCACATATAAAATATTTTTTCTTCAAAATGGTGTGAAGATCTTCCTGTGCTTGGCGCGATTGCACGTCGAAAACTTGAGAAAATATGGCTCTTTTTAAATTCTATAAAAATCCCGTAGTGAAAGTATTTGAATATTGTCAGAAACAATAAAAAAATTTTTTAGATGACCGACAAAAAATATAAGATATAAAGATACCTAGTAAACATATAAGAATGCTTAATGTAGTTACTATTTATAAATATATGTTTTATATATCGAGTAAGAAAAATAAATACAACTCATTTATTATACGGAATCAGATTTTTACTCTGTTAATTTACAGAAATAAGGCTCTTTTACAAAAAGAAAAAGAAGTGTTAATACCTTTTTGGGCTTTTATTAATACTTTTGTCAATGGAGAAATATGTCTTGTAGTATTCTTCATGATTTACAAGCCAAACGGCTTCGCACTCCCTCCAGGGATTATTCACTCTTACCAGGCATACAAAGACACCAAAAGTATGAAGCTCTATTTCCTACGAACTTTCGGACGGTTCGCGCGGTTGCTAGAAGAATTGCTTTCTGCATCGGCTTATACAGATGCTCATTAAGGCCCAGTCCCTTGATGTTCTGCAGGAGGTTCTTTGGTATCACTCCAATTGTTGACAGTATTATGGGAATCGTTTTGACGCTGTTCATTGCCCATTGTCTTCGGATTTTGACCTCCAGATCTCTGTATTTGGCGATCTTCTCGTTGTATTTTGGCCTTAGGTTGTTATTGTTAGGTACAGCAATGTCGATTAGTGTAGTTCGCCTAGAAATTTTATATATTAGTATAATGTCTGGTCTATTATGAGCTACTGTTTGATCTGTCAGAACCGTTCGGTCCCAATATAACTTGAATTGGTTGTTCTCAAGAATAGGCTCCGGATTGATCTTGTAATAAGGCACTTAACTTTGCTGCTAACTCTTGGTGGAGTATCTTAGCGGCTGAGTCGTGTCTTTCTTTATACTCGGTTGCGGCAAACGCTTGGCATCCCACAGTTATGTGCTGACTTGTCTCCAATGCTCGACAGCCATTTCTGCATTGGTCATTTTCTACTGAGGAATCTCTAATGATGAACTTCCTATAGTTCTTCGTCGGAATAACCTGGTCTTGGATAGCTAACAAGAAGCCCTCTGTTTCCGGAAACATCTGTCCTGAAGTCAACCAGTAGTTCGACGCTGAGTTGTCGACATTGTCCTGATTGACCTCATTTGGATGCCGTCCATGAAGTGGCTTCCGTAGCCAGGTTTGTAACTTCTCTTGGTCTGTTTGGTGGTGAGAAGTAATATCTTGTTCCCTCAACTGTAGCGGCGTTGAAACGTCTGCCTCGCATATTGCTCGATGTAGTGTGGAAGAGTCCGCTAACCTGTGGAAATATGAACGTAAGTTTATTGTTTGTTGGTCGAGCTGCTTACCAATATCCACCAATCCTCTTCCTCCTTGGTGCCTTGGAAGCATTGTACGTTCAATAGCACTCCGAGGGTGATATTTTTGTGCTTTTGTTAGGAGTGTCCTTATTTTTCTTTGCAGGTTTTGGATGTTCGTCCTGCTCCACTTTACAGTTCCAGAAGAGTAGCTTAGCGCAGAGCAAGCATACGTGTTGAGCGTCTTAAATAAATTTCTACTATTTAAATTAGTTCGTAATACCCGCCATACCCTCCTGACAAATTCGGCTGTTAATTCTGCCTTCATAGTGCCATGGTCAATTCTTTTAGCCTGTTTCATACCTAGATATTTGTATGTTTAGTCTGCTTCCATTGCAGCTATAGTTTCACCGTTCTGCATTTCAAAAGCCCCCGGTTGTTTCTTCCCTTTAACGATGTTCAAAATACGGCACTTGTCAAGTCCAAATTGCATTCCGATATCCCCGGAGAACTCCTCTACAATTTTAAGCATTTGTTCCAGCTGGTTTTTGGTAGCAGCCATCAGTTTAAGATCATCTATGTATACAAGATGATTCACTCTGACTACCTTTTCGTTGTTATTTTTAACACTAAAGCCGAATCTGGTTGAGTTCAAACGGCGTGATAGTGGGTTCATTGCAAGGCAGAACCACAATGGGCTAAGTGAATCGCCCTGAATTATTCCCCTTCGTATCGGAGTAGTATTCCTTATTAATATTAATTTATAGTGTGTTATCAATTTTTCCTAGTGTGGTATAACGGATCGCGAGGAATGCAAGGTTATAAAAATTGGATCCTGTGCTTCAAAGATACCGCCAAAGCTGCCACATCTACAAGATGAAAAAATAAGTGCTTTTGATTTCAAACATATTCGATGATCTACCTTAAGTTTGGTTGTTAAGAACAACGAGCAAATCTCATCTTTAAAAAATTAAAGGGCATAATAAAAAGAAGACCATGAAACAAGGAGGATATTTTTCTTCTGAAATAACAATTCTAATAAAACTTAGTAGACCTTATAGTTCCATCTGCCAATTTAAACTAGTTATCAACAAATTGGAGCGACTCTAAATTAAGACTTTATAAGTAAATTAAGAGATTACAGTTTAAATAATACAAATTAACTAACCTGGTATATTTGTTACAAATATACCACATTCGTAATAAAAATATCTATGTATTTTCTATTAATAACATCTGCAAAAAAATACCATTGTTGTGATAAAAATATTGCCGTTACTTCTAATTCGATTAAACTGAAATGTTCTTTAGCTTTTTCTGAAAGTTATTTTCAAAAAAATTCTATAACAAATATTACAAAAGATGTTGCTATTTACGTTTCTAATCTAATTGGGAACGTACAAATTTTAAGAGATAAGTTAAATGTAACTTTGAAGGACGATATATTAAAAAAGTTATCAGGATCAAGAAAAAACAGTAGCGCGCCATATTTTCTTGAAACTAATTTACTACTGTTACGAACATCACTGATGGGAATAAACAAAAATTTCACCATATAAAAAATGGTTCGCCGAAAGTGAACTTTTGAACCAACTTCTAAAAAAAGAGGTTCTAAATTCGAACGCTTTTTAATGTATGTACGACGACTACACCAGAACAGTGACACCTATTTAAATAAATTTTTTTGCGTTATGATTAGGAAGTTGGTACGGTGTCCTATATTATTTTGACCTAAATTGGTTTAGTAAAATCCAAGATGGTGTTTATTATATGGCGGACAAAAAAAAATTATCTTATTATATCTCCAATACAAGTATGGCGAATTTTCGTGGTCGCACATAACGAATGTAAAATTATTTTTAAAAATTAATATGGCGAATCCAATGTGGCGACTTAACACTTTTTTCAAAATTGTTATATTTTCGACAATAAAAAATATTCATATTTATACTTTGTTGTAACAACGAACCTTTAACTCCTGGACTAAAATAGATTTATTTAAAACTTTCACCAGCCTTTCGCATTTCCTCAAAACCCATTTCTGGATGCGCCACTGACCCCGGACTCTTCTGTTGGGTTAAAGGGTATATTTTATTATTCATGTAAGCTTTTGACCCTGAGTGAGGGAAGATAAAGCAAACAGATCGAGACATGGCCCTTTGGAGTATCTTTGGAAAGGATATTTCGGCACACTTCTAAGTCCCAGTTGAAAAATGCGGTCATTGTTTTAACAGCCAAACGTTCTCTGTAATTTTATACAGAGTGTCTTGTAATTATCGTCTAATAATTGTTTTGATTGAATCTGTTTAGCTCAATTTTTCAATGAATGACCACCAACTGATTATGATTAGTGATGTCGTAAGATCCTGGAATTCATCATAAGTTCTCACGGTAGATCTAGGGAATAATTACGGTTAAGAAAAAATATTTTTTTTTTGTACACGCACAAAATTATATAGACGTTTTACCAATTTTCATACAACATCTTGTAAATATATATATATATATATATATATATATATATATAGGGTGTCCCACGACGCAATGCCGCGATTTCTCGGAATATAGGCATTGGAAAATTTTTAAAATTTGATAGGCAACTAAAGTCGATGAGGGCAATTTAGCTGAAATTTTTTCAAGATTATATCCGGTTATACCGGAAGTGGATGCATTCTTAAAATACCCCATATGTCATTTCATTTTAAAATTCTACGCAAAATTATAGACATATTTCATGTATAATGTAAATACCTAATTCTAATTGTTTTTGACATATTTTAAATTTTATGTCAAAAATGGCGTTTACAAGCTAAACATAACTATCAATTTCTCCTATAAAAAACCTTTTTTATTTAATTGGGTGTGTTGATATTGTGATAATAAATAAATGTAGGTTGAGCAAAAATTTAAATTGAAGATTATCTTGAAAAAATGGTTAAAAGTTAATTTTTTTAAACGTAAACCCCCTATTTTTAAAATATCACCTTATTTGGCATTAAAAATAGGGGTGACTTTTTATAGGGTTGTCTATTCCAAAAATTTGTAGTTTTTGAAATATTGGCAATTTAATATTTTTGTATTATAAAAATGCTAAATGGCTTACCTACACAGGAAAACAACTTATTTTAATAAATGTTCAAAATTTCCACCCTAAACTTCCAAACATTTCTCGCATCTCTGAGTTAGTTGGTCATGGGTGGCCGCTCTAATTGAATCAGGAGATAAGTTTTCTGACACGTTCCTTACCGTTGCCATACAGTCCTCTATCGTTATTACCGGATTACAATAAAACGATTTTTTATATCATTTCTTATATAAAAGATCAGGAGAACGAGGACGCACAGAAAAGGTCCATTGTTGAAAATCCACTTGTTATAAAATGTTGTTTGTAAAAAGTTGGTAATTGGAACGATTCTATCTGGTGGGATTCCATCGTGTTGGTAAAATTTTACGTCTATTTCGCCAGGGGTAAATTACTTAAATTTAGATTGTCTAACTCTTCTAGAATACTTAAATATATTTCTCCTACAAAAGTTAACACATAATTTAAAATGAGGACATAATTTTCTTTGCAGGTTTCTTCATAAAAGTGTAATTTTACTATTCTCATTTCTTACAGCACAAGATACGTTAAGTTGCCAGGTTGCTGGAAAATCCCGCAATCTCACTGCATGAGGATTTGAATTATTCTAAAAATGGAAATTGTGTCTGATAAAAATAAAATTTTTATAAAAAAATTGAACTGACTTCTAAAAGTGCGCTAAAAAGTGAAAAATAACTAGAAATTTTTATATGCAATTGAAATTTTTGAAGTCGGCGCTAAACTAATACCTGACAAAATGTGACTCGCATAAACAGATTAAAAATACTTTATTTGTAATTGCTTTCTAACCATAATTTGTACAGATTAGTAGTTATTTATTTCATTTACAAATAATTTGACGCCGACTTCAAAAAGTTCAATTTCATATAAAAATTTATAGTTATTTTTCACTTTTTAGCGCACTTTTAGAAGTTGGTTCAATTTTTTTATAAAAATTTTATTTTTCGAGTTTTAGTTTTAGAATTCATATCCATAAATTATTTGAACTAAGTACTAATCGAGATAAGTGTACCTCGCAATGACTCCAAGATGGCAAAGAAGCACCCATTTTATCCAAAGTTGTAAATCACCCAAAAATGAACCACTAAAAATTCTCTGGATCTTAGACTTCTCCAAATACCAGAAAAATTGTGTCAACCAAATATTTAGTCTGTCATAGTAAATCCACTATCTTAAATTTCTAATTAATATTAGATTGATAAAATAGGCCCCAAAACCTTCTAATATCGATATTTAAATAACCCGAAATATAAATTTCTTAGCTCGATATATTTTTATACTGCATATTGAGTTTGTATACGCCTCAAGAACCCAGAATATCAATTTTAGACAAAATCGGAATACGTAAAATTTTCTGTGCCCCATATTGTGTCTTATCAACCTAATAGTTGTAAAAAATTAACTCCATATTCGTAATACACGACCCGGAAAATCTCCTAATACCAAATTTTAAAAAATGCGAATAAGGTAAAATTTTTAACCCATCATATTGCATCCGCTACATTGAATTTCAAAAAAATTATTTTAAGTCATAATCTAATCTAAATCTAAACCCTTTAAAGCCCGCTAATACCAATTTTGGATGAAATCCGGAAATTCAAAATTTCTAGACCGTCATATTGCATCTGACGTATTTTCAAGTTTTCCAAAAAATATTTTAAATTCACAATTAATGCTAACAAAAATACCCTAATACCGATTTTAAACAAAATCGGGAGATGACGAATCTTTAATCCGCCATCTTGGATCCGCCATATTTTTTAAAAATAATTTCAGATTCGTAATGTGCGATCCCAAAAACTCCCCCATATCAATTTTGAAAAAAATCGGAAAAAAATTAATTTTTTATCCGCCATATTGGATATACCATATTGAATTTTTTTTAAATAATTTCAGATTCGTTATGTGCGACCCCGAAAACTCCCCCGTACCAATTTTGAAGAAAATCGGATAAAATTGATTTTTTCATCCGCCATGTTGGATCCGCCATATTGAATTTTTTAAAAATAATTTCAGATTCGTTGTGAGCGACCCCAAAAATTCCCCCATATCAATTTTGGAGAAAATCGGAGAAAATTAATTTTTTTGGCCGCCATATTGTCAACGACATCTTGAATATTATTGCACCAATTTCGTCCAAAAAAATATGGGACCACCGCAGCAACTTCCTGAACATAACGTAAAAATTTTCATTCAAATCGGTGCCGCCGTTTCGGAGTAATCGGTGTATATACATAAAAAAAACATACATAGTCGACGAATTGGGAACCTCTTTCTTTTAGAAGCCGGCAAAGAATAGTGACATTTTCTGCAATCCTCTATTGTTTTCTTTCGTCGCGTTTCGCCCTTATGGCCAACTAATAATTCCATGTAGAGTTAAAAAAGTAATATAGAGAATGGTGTACAAGTTTTATATTGATCGGTTGTATATTTTTATTATCAGTTTGTTAAAGTTAGCCAATAAATATAATAACAATATCTACTCTTTATTCTATTGTGCTAAATTTACAATACAAAACAGTAAGTTTCAAAATTTTTTATACCACCTGTATTATAAAATGGAAATATTTTTCGATCCATATTTTTTATTTCATACACTAGTAAACTTTGGGACCCTTCGTTAGTCACTCCCTCTATGCAAAATCAGTCCATCTTTCTCATGTGCCTACCAAAACCACAATACCCATATATGACTGATAAAATCCGATTACATAAGTTTATGTGGCTTCTCTCGCAACAACATTACGCCGCTATCTAGGTGCGGAGGTCGCAGCAGGAACTACAGGAAGTTCATAATTTGGACTGTCGTTTTCAATGATCAAGTGCGCCGCGGTCGGCAGGACCACTCGATACATAATACGTGGCTTCACGTACTCGGTTCCCAATTAAACTTTGTTAGGGATTCAATGACCTTTCCTGCTCTTGTTTGGGACCGCTAAAATAACTTTAATTTGCCGGGTGATAAAACCACTGCAAATCTATTTAGGGGCTTTATTTGTAGCATAGAAAAACAGATGAATGAAAATTATTTATACTTTCAAGTAAAAATTAGATACATAGGCAGATACGACAGAGTATTTTATTACTCGTAGAGCATTTCAAAGATATACATAAAGTTCTGAAAATATATGTATATATATATATATATATATATATATATATATATATGTATATATATATATATATATATATATATATATATATATATATATATATATATGTATATATATATATATATATATATATATATATATATATATATATATATGTATATATATATATATATATATGTATATATATATATATATATATATATATATATATATATATATATATATATATATATATATATGAAGTAAAATGCGAACAGTGCATGCAAACTTCGCTCTATCATATCCTTTCCATGTTAAAGGTAGCACAGATTGAATAAATTGCTAAAAAAACACAATTCATCCTGTTCCACCACCACCGAGATGGTGGCCTACCTGTATCACCACACCGAGAAGAAAGTTTTAAAAACTTACCCCCTCACTACAGTGAATGATGAATTGTGTTTTTTTGGCAATTTATTCAAACTGTGCAAACTCTAACATGGAAAGGATATGATGGAGGGATGTTTGCATTCACTGTTCGCATTTTACTTCATTCACACACGGAGTTGCGTATAGTTGTGCGTTTGCTGAATGTAATTTCAGCACGACAACAGCATAATGTGGATATAACCACTGCTATTGCATCTCACACGGAGGAATCCGTGAAAGCCGCATAAACATATGCATACTTCCTTCCGATCTGTCCTTTGCACAGACAGGTACATGTCGGTACCCTGATGAGTCTAGTGAGAGACAAAACATGTACCTCTGCCGTATCACTGTAGCGGAGGGGGGTAAGTTTATTTTTAACTTTCTTCTCGGTGTGGTGGTATAGGTAGGCCACCATCTCGGTGGTGGTGGTGGAACAGGATGAATTATGTTTTTTAGCAATTTATTCAAACTGTGCAACCTCTAACATGGAAAGGATATGATGAAGCGAAGTTTGCATTTACTGTTCGCATTTTGCTTCATTCACACACGGCGTTGCATATAGTTGTACGTTTGCTGAATGTGATTTTAGCCCTACAACAGCATAATGTTGATATAACCACTGCTATTGCATCTCACACGGAAGAATCCGTGAAAGCTGCATAAAAAAATATATATATATATATATATATATATATATATATATATATATATATATATATATATATATATATATATATATATATATATATATATATATAAGTGAGCGTAAATTATTGGGAATTGGTCTATGGTTAAAGAAAACTCAATTTTCAAAAAATTCCGCTATATTTCGCTATTTATTTATAGCTTCATCAGGAGGCAAATTGCTAAAAACATAAAAATATAAAAATCCTACAATGTACAGAGTGAGTCAACGATTGGATGAAGTAAGTTTGTGTCTTTTCGGTGAAATTAACAAAGAAACTATATTTATTGTTTGATACAGATTATTTTTACGCAGATTTTAAAAATATTTAGGACTCTACAGGGTGAGCCAAAAAACTAGGACAGCATAAAGTTGTATTTTTTTAAATAGAACACCCTATATACGAATCGTATTTTCGATTTAGCTTATAATTTTAAATCTTTTTTATTAAGGGTTTACTATAACAAAACTTTATAGTTTCTGAGATAATTAAGTTTAAAGAAAAAAAGTCACATTTTCAAGCATCAATTCAATCCTAAATAACGTTTTCAATTTTGTGACAAATATATTCAAATTTGGAATTTGGCAAGGCCAAGGACAAGTTAACATAATTTTTACCTAATATTTGCAATAAAAGCTACAGGGTGTTGAACACATCGGCTCAAATTTGAACAAGTTTAAATGAATAAATATATTTTTTTTAAATGGTACACCCTGTATATTTTCATGTTATTTAATAGAGTAATAAAAACCCTAAAAGTTTTGTTCAATATATCCTATATCTATTTATAATAGTTTTTGAGATATTTCAGTTTTCCTTATTTTCCATACTTTTTTACAGAAATAGTCTTCATTATCATAGTAGCCATGGCAAAAACAATATAAAAGAACATTTTTCTGTGTGTCAAATTTATAACCGCAATCGCTTCTTTTGGTTTTTATGTAGTGTAGTTTGGTTTTTTTTTTGCATGCATCTTATATTGTAAAATGAATTTTCCAAAGAATGAGTTAATAGATATGATTTATACAATAAGAGAGGCTCAAAAAAATTGCCTTCTTGCTCAAAGAATTTACAAAATGAAGTATCCTGATCGACGCCAGCCTAATACCCATACTTTTCAAAACTTAATGCAAAGATTTGATTCTTCTGGTACTGTTGATTATCCAAAACGTAAAGTGGTCAACAAACCAGTAACTAATGAAGAAAAAGAACTACAAGTATTGTTAAATGTTCAGGAAAATCCTTATATTGGTAGCCATCAGTTAGCAGCATTATGTGAAACATCACAATCCACCGCTAATCGTACTACCAAGAAATATAGGTATCATCCATATCACATGGAATTACACCAAGAATTGCATGGACAGGATTTTGAAAGTCGTGTAAACTTTTGTCGTACAATAAATGCGGAGATTCAATTAAATCCAAATTTATTATGCAAGGTAATGTTTAGTGATGAAGCTACTTTTAGAAGTACCAGTGCCGTAAATAGGCTCAACATGCATTATTATGCCACAGAAAACCCATTTTGGATTAGAGAGGTGCAACATCAAAACCACTGGTCAATAAATGTTTGGTGTGGTATTCATCATAATCGAATTATTGGACCCCACTTTTTTAATGAACCACTAAATGGCCATAGTTACCTGAACTTTCTACAAGAAGAACTACCCCAACTGCTTCAAGGTGTCGATAGGGATGAGCTCGACAGTATGTGGTTCCAGCACGATGGTGCGCCTCCGCATTACCATCGTGAAGTTCGTGCGTTTTTGGACCAACGATATCCGCAAAAATGGATTGGACGTGGGGGTTTCATTGAGTGGCCACCAAGGTGTTGCGACATCACCCCACTAGATTTCTTCCTATGGGGTTATATTAAAAATAAGGTGTATGTTAATCCACCAACAACACTGGAAGATATGCGAAACAGGATTAGGGATACCTGTAGAACAATAACGCCACTAATTTTGTCCAGGGTCCGAAAAAATCTGCAAAAAAGACTAAATTTGTGCATTGCACAAGAGGGTCGTTTATTCGAACACTTATTAAAAGAAATAATTAATCTCAGTATTTGATAGGTAATTTTTTTGTTTCAATTTAGTATAAAAGTAAATATATATTTGCCTTGTCGTTATTGTTGTGTTATTTTTTTCACATTATATTTAATTAAACTATTGCCGTTGTAATATAACGAATAATGTATTTCATCATATTTAACCACATTCTGTTTGTTTCTGTAGTTTCTTTTTATTATTTCACATGGCTACTATGACTATTTCGGTAAAAAAGTATGGAAAATAAGAAAAACTGAAATATCTCAAAAACTATTATAAATAGGTA
The DNA here is from genome assembly GCA_034092305.1 of Diaprepes abbreviatus. Taxonomy (NCBI): domain Eukaryota; kingdom Metazoa; phylum Arthropoda; class Insecta; order Coleoptera; family Curculionidae; genus Diaprepes; species Diaprepes abbreviatus. The sequence goes on from JASJET010000470.1 coordinate 340,701, forward strand.
TAGGATATATTGAACAAAACTTTTAGGGTTTTTATTACTCTGTTAAATAACATGTGTACCATTTAAAAAAAAAGATATTTATTCATTTAAACTTGTTCAAATTTGAGCCGATGTGTTCAACACCCTGTAGCTTTTATTGCAAATATTAGGTAAAAATTATGTTAACTTGTCCTTGGCCTTGCTAAATTCCAAATTCCTACTTCATCCAATCGTTGACTCACCCTGTACATAAAAAAAAAGATATACATATTTCATTTACAAAATGTTAAAGGACACAGTATGAAATATGTTATAATTTAAAAATAAAATCTTTTTACTTTTTATATTTTAATTTTTCCCCTTTAGAAAACACAGTAATAACAAATAAAAAGTACTTACAATCAGAGTTAAAATTCACTAGCCATCTAGAGATGCATACGCAAAATGATTGAAAAGAATGCGGTCTATTCATTTACAGATTTTTTTAAAATAAAACCAAAAAAAAATGCCTTCTGAAAACATTTCTTTGCACAAGTGTTCATAGATCTTTTCCTTATTATTTTTTGCCCTTTTTTTATATATCAGCTTTTTTTCATAATCAAGATATTAATATATTTATAGAATAGCAATATAACAACGAAGACGAAGACACAAAAACGTTATGAGAGGTGTGCGTCAGGGAGACGTCATCTCTCCGAAACTATTTACGCTAGCTTTGGAAGATGTCTTTAAAAAACTAAATTGGGATGAGAAAGGTGTGAGAGTCGACGGTTCTTATCTTAGTCATCTTTGTTTCGCCGACGATGTTGTTGTCATGTCTAGCAACCCAGAAGAGCTAAAACAAATGCTTCAAGATTTCAATAAAGAGGCGAGAAAAGTAGGACTTAAGATGAACTTGGGGAAAACTAAGTTAATGAGCCCTGACGCAAATGTACAAATAGAGATTCAAAATGAAATCATAGAGAGTGTCCAAGAGTACATCTATTTAGGCCACGTCATGGAACTGGGCAAAGAAAATCAAACGGTGGAAATAACAAGGAGAATAGGGCTAGCATGGGCTGCCTTTGGAAAGTTGCAGTACGTATTAAGAGATAGAAACACACCAATCAACCTTAAACGGAAAGTGTAGAACAAGTGTGTCTTGCCTGTTGCTACTTACAACATGGAAACGATAACACTAACCAAAAAAAACTCAAATAGGCTCCGAGTCACTCAACGCTCCATGGAGAGACAAATGTTAGGAATCTCGTTACGGGATACAATATGAAATCAAGTAATAAGATCAAGAACCAAAGTAGTTGACGTCATTGAACGCATATCACGCCTAAAATGACAATGGACGGGGCACATAGCTAGACAACAGCCCGATAGGTGCAATGACGACCGCGAGAAACGAACCGAAATCGTGGCAGGCCACAACGCAGATGGGTAGATGTTATAAGACAGTTTGCTGGAAAAGCTCCAGAAGGCGAGAGACAGATCCCAGTGGAGGACCATCGGAGAGGCTTATGTCCAGGAGTGGACGTCAATGGCCTAAGAAAGATGAAGAATATAACAACATATAGGGTGAATATTGTATACAAAAATGCATGGCGAATTATGACAAAATATGATTCATATATTGTTCAATGTCAGTTTTAAAATTTATACAATTCCTCGTTTTGTTAATATGTGACATTTCCAATAATAAACGCTTCCTATAATTGGATTCATTGGCCAAAATTGAATTATCCCCATAATCAAACTAGTAATCTAACTCCTGAAAATGTATTGCCAAGGCACAAGATGTTTATCCCAAAATACTGGCACTTTTATGTTGTGTGATTCTTTGTTGAAGTGTTTGTGATGTTTGTCCTATGTAACTCTGTGTGCAATTTAAACATGGAATCTTGTGTACTATATTGGATTGCTGTAAGAAGGGGGTTTTATTTTTAACTCTGGAAAAAATATTCCTTAAGGTTATCGTATTAAATTTCGAAATTTTTAAGTTATTAAAGGAACTGAAATAACCTGCAACATTGTCAGTAAGACCAACTATATAGGGTAACTTCCTAAATTTTATAATTTGCGAAGGTTGATCATCTGTTGTGCCATCAAAAGTATCAGAATTGTATATAAGTTTCCTCAAAATCGACCTGGGATAACCATTATTTAAAAACAAAACAAACAAGGTCTTTAAATTGGTTTCTAGGAATTTTTTGTGCGAAATATGAGTTATACGATTTTTCATTGCAATCACTGTATTCCATTTTTTGACTTTTTGGGTGGTTAGAAACATAATTAAATCTACCTAAAGAAGTCGGCTTTTGATACCAATTCAAAATAATTTTATTAGTTTGAGATCTAATGACTAGAGTATCCAAAATAGGTACACTGTTATTTTTTTCTGTTTCAATTGTGAATTTAAGATGATTATTAAACGAGTTAAAGACGTTCAAGGAATTATCAATTGTTTGTTTAAAGATTACCACAACCATGTTTCTTGCGAAATAGTAGATAGCTGTTGGCCATTAGTTTTAGTTAGCCAACCATGCCTGGACTCATGGACACCACATAAAATGGTCTGAAGCTAAAATACTACACCGAGAAAAACATAGGAGAAAACGGAAATTCAAAGAAGCCGCGGTTATACATCAGAACCCGAATTGTTTTAGTAAACCATCTTTAGATATAAGAGAAGTGTGGAAACCACTTCTTAGTAATTGTAAACTAAAACTAAATGCAGCATAAAAATGGGATTTTACCATAGCAGGCATGACTGCACCCATCTCAGTCACACTCTACTGCATTTACTTTTAGTATAAATAGTCATGTAGCTAAGGGATTTATTTAGTTTTACTTGAAAACTGCTAGAAATAACTACTAGCCGACACGTCATGATATTCAACAAAAATAAAGACACTGGAAGTCCAACAGCTATCTACTACTT